>VWPU01000076.1:0-164157 GCA_013398955.1 Callaeas wilsoni | reverse complement strand
CAAAAGAAGAACTCCTAAAATCCTTACACACAGGCTGCAGGTGAATTCTGCATCCCCCCATGCACATCATGAATTACAGGGGAACATTTGGTTGTATTATAGTCCTCACCATGGCTTGCAGAAGAATCTCAGCTCCGATGCTCGGAGCACCTCCTCCTCCCTTCCCCTCCTTCGCACTGACCTTGGTGTTGCCATGTTGTTCTCTTCACGTGTTTTCACTTTTTTCTTTTCTCTGACTCAGGAGAGAATTGGTGTTCGTAGGTTCATTTGTTTGAAGTATTATCAGTTGGAAAGTTTTTATAGAGTTCTGTAACACTGAAAAGTTAATTCCGTCTGGGCTCAGCATCAGGCAGCTACACACCATGCCGCTCACTGCTGGTCACGTCGTCCCTGCCAGCACCGCACCGGCCGCCGCGGCATCGGCTCCATTTAGTGCCTCTCTTCATGTGAGGCGCCAGAAAGGAGAAGCTGCCGCTGCCGCTTCTGTCCCTCTGCCTGTGGTGCAGCAGGTTAGAAGTGGCCAGGCAGGCAAAGTCCATCGCTGGCCATGCCAAGATGGCAGCGGCCGTGTGTCTGCTCTGGCCCCGGCCCCTCTCAGGTGCAGGCCGTAGGACCGCTCCCGGCGCCGGCCATGAGGCTGCTCGTGGTGCCGGGTTGGCTCCCTCGGCCCCGGCGGCAGGATCTCAGCGGCCGCACTGGGAAGGGCCCTGGCCACCCCTGCCGGGAAGGAGCCCAGTGGGGCCGGCCGCCTCCTCACCCACGAGAGGGCAGAAAGAAAGAGAACTTCCCACGGTTTTTTTCCTTCCTTAAATGTGTTATCATAGAGGTGTTATCAGTTTTCTAACTGGTTTAGCAGCGTGTCTATTCTCAGAGGCAGCTAGTGATTGGTTTTTCCAGGCATGGAGGCAGCTTTTAGCAGCTCCTCACAGAGAACCACTCCGTGGCTGCCTTCTTCCCTTCTTGCCAAAAATTAACCCATACAAAACCACCACACCCTTACTGATTTCTCTCCCAGGTGAGGTCAGTGCTCATGAAGAGATAACTTGGGGATGTCATTAGCCAACAGAAAACTTCATCATTTAGATGTTAAATAAATGTTAGGCTTGTCGCATGTGCTTATGGATTGCCTTGCAAGTAAGCTAAGTTTAAATTAAAAGGTTGAAAGTCTAGCAGAGAAGAAAACTAGGAAATACAGCCAGTAAAGAGCAGAGCTTGGCATGAAGATAGAAGGAAACTGCGGAAAGAAACCAACATAATATAATGGAAGAAATCAATATTGCTATTATGACATGAGAAAATAGCAGACACCTATTCCGGAAATAACAAATGAAGAAAAGAAATAGTGCATCATGTTTAAAATTGAGTATTATTTTATTTTTTTAAATTACAAAATGACCCTTACGGGAATATTTTACTGTGTGTAGTGGGTAAAATGAAAATGCTAGATTAATGTTTTGAGACTCCAATTCTATTTTGAACAACTGAAAAACAAACTAAATGTTCATCTATCTTGATTCATGTTTTAATATGGTATTTTTTTCAGTTATTTCTTTTTGGATTAGAATTTCTGAGACTTTCAAAGCTTACTGTAGTTTGTTTACAGTATTTTGTGATCAAATATTTTGTACTCTCTAGATCTCATCTTGCAGAAATTACGCATAGCTTTGTATACATGAGTAATCCCCAGGCTTCTGATTTTTCCTGGGCATAGACATTTGCTGAGTCTCTTTCCAGCAAGCCAAATTGTTTACATCTTTATAGGATAAGACTTCACTTACAGAAAAGATCCATTTATAAAGGTGACATTTAAAATGTATATCACACAATCTAAACATTTATAGTTGCTTCTCTTTCTGATGAAGTTTATGTATAAAAAGAAGTTAGTATTTTAAATGCTTGTGTGTATGTATGTGTCTGTATATTTATATATACACATGCTGTACATAATGTGTGTGTGTGTATATATATAGATGCATAGTAAAAGGGGAAACAACTGAGCTAAATTGTCTTTATCATTTCTTCCATTTGGATTTGATAAAAAAAAACCCCAAACCAAAACAAAAATAACTTTAAAGCCTTTCTTATTGCAAATGTGGGCAGGGTTTCAAGACAATCCATAGAGATGGTGCAACGAGAGCTGACTGAGCTGGAACGGAATGACTCAAATATTTCCTTTTCCCCTCTTTGCTTATCAGGCTGCCAAATTTGATTTCTTTTTGGTATGGCGTTATTACTGCTGCTAATGAGAGTCAAGTGATTCTTTTAAACAGAAAATTGAATGTTTATTACAAATAACAAAGAGTCTCAAAATCTTGATAAAGACATATAGAGAAATTAATATGGTCTCTCATCTTCATGTCTTTTTGTTTAATCTGTGTTTCCAAAGATAAGCAACGATTAGGACATTGAAGAGTTTGTGCAGTGCCTGGCAGGGTTTCTTGAAACCATGTGAAAGTTTGTACAATGAAAAGTGTGAAGTTCTGCGCAATGTAGTGTTCTCTCTTAGGTTTTTTTCTGAGTTTTTTTTTTAAGTTTTACTAAAAAAAACCAATGAGCAAATGTATTTAACTCCAAATTAGTTTTACTGTGTGTGACTTTTCTCCTTTTTTTGTTGTGATCTGTTGTTCTAACTTTCAGATTTTTTATTCTCTTTCCAATTGCCACTCCCTGTATCTTTCGGAAACATTTTCTTTCAGCATTCTTTCCCCTTAAATCACTTATTAAAACAGACTGCTCATTGCCTGTCTGGTCTAAAAAAGGAAAAATATTACTTGGTACACAGCATTACCTTAACTAATGACTGTTTTTGGTAAGCAGGATGATGACTGCTAAATGTCAAGTTCTTTGCCCTGTGTTAACCAGACTGGATTTAATAGCATTTTATTAGCCATATTGCTGCTGGTTTCCTTTGTTGGAGAAAAAATATAGAATAAATGAGTCCTTGCATGCTTGACTTATCTCTAGGCAGTGTGAACATCATGACTGGGGCAGCATGAAATTCAGTGCAGACTTCTTAAAACAGTTAAATTCAGAGGCTTATAGCTTCTGTCCAAGGTCCACCATGCTCTACAGAAGCAAATATTTCACTTTTACAAGATTTTGGTTGTCCACTTTGATATAAAAATTCACTATTTGGTGTCTTGTGGTGGCTTCTATTTAATGATAAATTATCATGTTAATCAGATTAAATCAGTCACCAATATTCAAATCTTTAAATTAATGTCTTGTAATGTTTTAATGGTGAGAACTGAGAACTTTTTTCCCCAATTTTTCCAAAATAGTTTGAAAAATATGTGGGTCAATGTATGTTCTGGTGCACAGATAACCCTAGTGGGCCATTCAAAACTCTAATACAAATAAATGCCACATTACATTGTCTACTAAGATAAAGTAAAAAGCTAGAGCAGCATTATGATGGTGTGACATATAGGTATTAAAAAGTACATGATGTATCAAAGCAGGATGCCTTTTAAGGGATTTTTTGTCACTCTTTGGGATAATAGCTAATTTGGGTTCAAGAAAGGAGTTTTGGTTTGATCACATTTTGATAAACTCTCCAAGAAATTTGAGAGGTCGGAGTATTTATTTACTACAGACATAAACTGAATGAGAAAATTCAGACCTCTGACTTTGGTAAGGTTCTCAGTCTCCAACAAAAAGGGCCTAGGAATGTGACTTAAAGTGCCGGTGAGAGGAGGGACTTACAACAGGCAAAGAGAACTGCAGAGCTATGACAGGGCTGTAAGAGCAGTGAGAGCAATTTGATTTTGTGAGCTGGTGACTTGCTCTGGCCAGATTCAAGGCATTAACTTCCTGATTTAATTTTATTGCCCTGGGAAAAGCATGGTAACTTCTATAATTTATTTAAACTAATTTTTTAAACTCAAGATATTGTTTTTTTCTGAGTTCTCTATCAATAATCTAAATCACTTGCAATTTCTGAAATATTGATGTGTGTTGAAACATATTTCTTGATTCAGTAAACAACAGTTTTGAAAACTTAGCCAGAAAATCCTCTAATCCTCATACTGTGATATGAGTATTTTCTTAGATGTTTTATACTATGTCAACTTTGTGTACTTTCTGGAGTAGATGTTTTCTTTTTGATATCCTCTATTTTACTTAAACATTTTGGATACGTCTTGCATGGGAATAATTGAATATAAGATTTGGAAAGAGAAGAAATATGTAAAAAGAGTCTGGGACCCAGTATTTATTAGAGATTTCCAACTGAACAGTAATTAATTGGCTGAAAGCAAGGTTTATTAAAAAAAAACAACAAAACAAACCAGCATTCAGTGTCGATCTTTATACTGGTCATAGCTGTATAAAAGATATATATCCATCGATAGGTGTAAGATATAATTGTCTTTTGAAGAAATTTGTGGGATTGCCAAACATCTCAGATAGTACAGGGGAAATTTTCTGGTTTTTATGAAGTTGCAATGTGAACAACACTTCAAACAGATATAAGAGGTAGCAAGTAACTTGTGTACAGCCCCCACACTCAGGTATATTATTTAGGCCAGTTTTATAACTCAGTGGCACGTGTTTATAATCCCTTATTCATCAGAGAAAGAAATAAGAACTAGCTGTGGTTTAGCACTCACCATTTAACAATATCAAGTTGAATTCAAACTAGTTTTGTCTTTCCAATATTGGTAAAATTTTGAATTCCCACTGTACATAGAACACATATATCTGTTCAACCCAGATTCTTTAGATGAGAGTTTTTCATTACCTTTCATTTACTTTTTTTTTTCTCTGTATATCCACAAGGATTTGTTTTGTAATAGTGCTAGAATATAGCAAATACCTATCTCGCATGTCAGACATTGTCTGTGACAGAATTTTATCCTGTTTGGTTGATTTGGTTCGTTAAATAACTTTTATATACTTACTGGCTTTTGCAGGCTGACTTCACTTTAAAGATATCCGTATTTCTCTGAAAGGATATTTCGTTTTTCAGGAATCAATCTTCTTGACAGTGTAAACAAAAAATTGCTTTTAAAAGAAGGTTATGATTAGAGTGGAATTAATTAATTTTATTTTTTTAACTTTGAAATTTGGAGATAGTTGGACATAATGGTAGGCCCATAAAATAAATCGGTTTTAATATCTGGACCCACATGTAAGAAATTTCTGATAGCATCAGGATTTGTAAATCTTGTTGAATGCCTTTGGGGATTTAAAATTTGGGGTTTGTTTTGTTTCGTTTTTTTCTTGATTGACATCTCTTTCATTACGTAAATCTGTTGGTTTTAACTCCATAGTGATGAAGCTTCAGTGGGCAGGAATAAAAATGTTCATTCAGTTCAGGCTTATCTTTAGCTGTATCGTTTGGACATGGGAAGGACTTGTCCTTCCCGAGACCAGAGGAGGTGTATATCTCTCAGGAGAGATTTCAGCCACAGGACTACTGTAGTAGCACAACTTCTGACACCTGAGGAAAGTTTACCAGAAGAAAGTTTTTCACTGAAGTGCTGAGTGCTGGGTTTGTGGCTTGCAATCTTCAGGCTCTTCAGTTCTTGAAGTGTCCTATTAGTGGAAATCCCAGCCATAAATTGGTGTTTGTATGCCTTTGGATCAGAAGGTATATTTGTATGTCTGACCACTATTACAGCAATAATAGTTTAACTATGGGTCCAGAGGATTCTTTTGCAGTTGAACTTACAATTTGGTGATTAATATATCTGGGAAATAATTTTTTCACAGGCGTTTAAGCCAAATATATGACATATGTGGCAGTGGTCTTAGTCAAGTGGAATACTACTAATTTATACATTTTCAAGTTATGTAGATATGTGTTTTTCAGTAGTAGAAACATTCAGTAGTAGAAACATTGTAAGAAACTTTTATTCAAAGCTGAAAATTAATTGGTAGATATATCTGCTTATTGAAACTAAGATTTTTTAAATTTTCTTTTGCTGCAGATAGTAGTAATTTTTTTTTAACTATTTAGATTGCATATTAAAAGAAAATAGTAAGTCTAATGTATTTAAGTAGCTGGTCTATTTAGTATATTAATGCTAGTATATACCTACTTGTTTTCTTCCAATTTTCTTTTTTAATTTACAAAACAGAGATTATACCCCTTTGCAGTAAAAAAACAACAACTCAGAAACACCCTGTGTGTGGTTCTTGGCTTTCTTTTGGCTGCTGGGTGCCAGCAGTAGTTGCTCACTCCTGCCTGTGGTCTTCATCAGTTCTCAGAGTTAGCTGAAAAGTAAGCAAGGGAAGAACATTTGATTTCACTCTGAATCATTTCCCTGGTTTGGTGGCCTGTGATGTCTGAGAGAGGGTGGCCTGGCAGGTGGCAGGAGGAGGAGCTGCCTCCTGAGCAAACCTGCTAACCTGCCCTTGGGGCCTCACCAAACAGGACCTGCCCTCAGAGAAAACCATAAAATAAGTTGAATCTGTGATACAGCTTGAAGAGGCAGGTTTGGGCACATAGAGAGCTGTAAGTGCCCCTTCTTGAGAAAAAGCCCCCTTCCATTTTCCTTCCTTGCCAGGGATGTGCCACCAGCCCCTGCTTTGCGCTTCCCTGGGCCACTCCACCCACCTGCCAGAGCAAATGTCCTACCTCACAAATGTCTGCAATTTTAACTTTCACAAATCAATTTTTAATCAATGCCCCCTCTATTGAGTCATTATAGTAGGTATTTATTATGTGGATACTTTAAACCATCTGAAATTCCTTAAAGGCAGGTTTGTACTTGTAGTGGGTTGACCCTGGCTAGGCGCCAAGTGCCCACTCAGTCGCTCTATCAGTCCCTTCTCCTGTTGGGGCAGGGGAGAATAAGCTGGAGCACTGCCAGTAGGGTGAGATAAGGCAGTTTTATTACAATATGAAGGAAAAAAGCAAAGCAAAGTCTACGCACACGAGCGAAAAGGAAAAATAAAGGATTAATCTCTACTTCCCATGGGCAGCGATGTCCGGACACCTCCCGGGAAGCAGGGCCTCAGCACGCGTAACGGTTGCTCCGGAGGACAGTCAATGAAAACACACGAGTGTCCCCCCTTCCTCCCCTCTCCCTTAGCTTTTATATCTGAGCTGACGTCACATGGTATGGAATATCCCTTTGGCTAATTTGGGCCAGCTGGCCCGGCCGTATCCCCTCCCAGGATCTTGGCCCCCCCCATCCTCTTCGATGGGGGAAGGAACATCAGAGGGACAGTGCTGCCCGGCAGTAGCCAAAACACTGCCCTGTTATCAGCCCCCATCCAGCTACCAATGCAAAGCACTGTCAGGGCTGTGAGCTGATCAGACCCAATACAGTACTTAATTTAATATTTTAGAGATAATTCTGGCATTTTCATTCTACTTTGGCAAGAGTAACCAAATGTTTGAACTTTTTTTTACATACACACTAGGTCAAAAGTGTTGTTCTTTATTTTTGAGCTGAGGAAAGACCCCTCAAGAATCCACGTTTGCTGTTATGTGTTACTGGGCAGCACAGTTGCTCTCCATGTGGTCCAAATGGTATTTATATGGCCTGGGTATAGCTAGTTTGTATGGGGTAATAAAAGCAAGAATGTAAGTTGAAACGTGTTCAAAATAGAAAAATCAGATTGAATTAAAACTTTAAAAATGGCATTACACTGTGAAGACTGAAGAAGGATAGAATTGTCTTCGATTTTATTCAGAAATTACTTTTTTTGCATTATGAACATGGACATGTGTAAAAGCATTTTTCTGTCTACAGATGTTTCATACTTTTTTATGGTATCTTCAGCATTGTGTCATTAGGATGGAATAATTACAGAGAGATTAAAAACAGTGCTTTTTAATTGATTGTTGACTTAATGCTGCCAATATTAGAACTGCTAGGAAGAGGGTGCATGACAATGCAAAATAAATGTGATCTCCTGAGGCCACTGGAACTTAAAAATACTGAAAAACACACAAGACTAGTAAGATTTACTTGGAAATTTCAGATACACCAATAATTTTCAGCAATCCTATTTTCCAAGCTGTCTTTTAAGATGGTCAATCAATTTAATTTAGGTAGAGAAAGAAGAAAAGAAATGTGCAGGGGAAGAAGTTGTAGGCTAGTATTCTACTATTCAGTTCTAATTTTGCAATGTGAGGTAAGAGATGATGGGTATTGATTGAGTCAAGCTATGGAATATAATAAAAATGTATAAAGCATAATGTGCATTATTAATCTTTTATTATTCTCTTGATGCATTCTGTAAGGTAACTTGTTCCCTAATGAGTAGTAGCTCCAAAACGGATTTTTGTTTATAATTTGGGTATTTGCGTGAGGATGGACATGTCATAAGAAGAAAAGGAAAGTAATAATCTGTTCCCAGACATTCCCTTCTCTGTATGTAATTCGGTTGGGTACTTTAGGGTTGAATGTCTTCTAGTAGCCACTTGCATTACTCTTCATAGGGAGAAAACAACTTCTCCCAAGAGACAGGAACGCCCAGTTGCCTGCCTTGAGGCTGTCTGCACTCCTGAGGAATGGGGAGATAAGTATCAGCGGAGTCCTAAGAGCCCTGTTCCTCTGAGTTTGCTTTGCCAGGAGCAGGAGGAGCTGGAGGCAGAGTCAGAAGGTAGCTAACTTATCTGCTCTTGCAGCCTGTCGTTAACCGCAGGAAGCAGAAAATTCCATTCCAGGACCTGCAGATTTTTTATTGACGTGACCTGGGATTTTCCATGAAGTGGAAGGAAGAGCTGTTGCTTTGTCTGAAACCAAGAATCCAGTCTGCAGCCAAGTGATAGAGTACCTGCATTTTTGTTGTTACTCTTTATGCAAGCCAACAGTATTTCCATTTTAACAGTAAAATGTCCTCAGCATTCTACAAGAACAACTATCCATATAAATTCTAACACCTCTAAGACCATTGGAATCTAATATGCCTATCACTGTATTGGAAACCAGTGGGAAGTACAAAACAGTTGGAAATATATTCCAACAAAATCTGCCTAGCATAGGGAGAAGAGTGACGCATGGATTTACAATGAATAAAGGCTTTTGAGTCAAATTTAGATGTTATTTTTAGATGCAGTAATTCCTTCAATTTTCCACATCCTTTGGCTTGATGTTGATCCTGTATTGCAGAACTTCTTTTTGAACTGAAGGAGACAAAATGGGCATTCTTTAGTAAGGTCGTTGGCATTTTAGATGCTGGATGTTATTTATTGGCATCAGTGAGGCTGCCTGCCCTGAGGAAAGAAGTCCCTAAAACTGCAGTGATGGAGAAACCATGCTTATACACTGGCTTCTTAGTTTACCTGTCTGGTTTGTTGGTTCATTCACGGCCCTCACCCTCAGCCCTGTTTTCAGATGCGGGGTCTTTGTTGCTGAGAGCTCAAGTCTGCACTTATCCTCTCCCAGCATAAGGGGTATCCAGCTGGGGGCTCCTGTGCTGATGTGTCAGAGTTAGAAGGAAGCTTAAGGCACTCTGGTAAAACAGAGGTGATTATTCTGTGCTGGTTTTCAGTTATGAATATGCACACTATTTGCATCTATTTTCCTGACAGTAAAGAGAGAAAGAACTAATCTCCTATAGGACAAACTCAGAATTGTGAGTATTTTTTTCCTACCCACCCCTGTTTGAAGTTTTATGATTTATTTATTTTTAAATCTTTGAAGAACTGCTGCAAAAAAAAATTATGCATGAACTTCAGCGTATGGACTTTTTAAAGAAAAATGGTTAGTGTTATTCCTCACTTAAAGGTGTTTTTTTCTGCCGAGCAGAAACTGAAAACAAACATGCTCAAGCTGAAGGCCGCAAGCAGGATGAGACTATCTCATTTTAAATAGTGAATATAGTTAACTACTAGAATGACTAGCAAGTCATTAGGTTTTGCTTGATTAGTGGTCTTGAATCACAATTTTATATATTTCTCAAAGGGATGGCTCAGCTCTGACAGCAATAATTGCCTTAAGACAGGAATTTCTCTATTATTGTATGACTTATCTTGTGTGAGAGGTTGGGGTGATAATGTTTCTTTCTGGCTTTCAGTTCTTTCCTCTGAGAATATGAATATTTCATGGATACAGAGTTTAGAATTAAGCATCCCTGTGAGACAGAGAAGTGCAGAAACACTATTTGTTTTACAGTATGGTACATGGGAGGAAAAAAAGACTAATTTATGACTCTAGCATAAAAGCAGAATTTCTGTGGGCTTTTCACAGTAGTAATGCACAGGACTGCTAGCTTCAAAAGCAAACAAAACTAGTGCGTTTGTTTCAGTGGTTCATGCTAAGCCATAAACTAGTCAACTTCCTATTTTGGTGTCTTCTTTTGCCTACTATAGAGGAGAAACTTAATTTTTTTATTCAGAAGTCCAGTTGAAACTGGATATTCTTAAATATTGAAAAGGAAACCAAGAAGAGATTGCATCTCCAACTGTCACTAATCCTCTAAAATATTTCAGTGTATCATAGCTTTTTAAACAGACTGTGCCAACCATTAGTTTGATCCAAGACCTTTACTATCTCAGATTTGTAGATTTGTGTTAGGACAGCACACAGACACAACTGTTGTGCTCTATTTTATTGGGCATAGTACAAACATAGGACAAAAAACCAACCCTTTCCCAAGGTTATTTCTGTGAAAAATAATCAGTAATGAAACATATGGCTGTGCTGTCAACAGCCTTTTCATTGTTTGGTTTTAGCAATAGATCCCCCTGAGAGAAATAAAGACAGATTTTGCCTTTTCTTGTAATTTCTCAGACTGCAGAAACAGCAATTGCATCTCTTTGAATTATAGCCATGCTGTTAAACGGAGGGGGGTTTGGTTGTGTGGGTTTGGTTTTGTTTTGGCGTTTTGTTTTTTATTTCTAAGATAGCATGAGAATTAGAAACTATTATAAAATAAAATTTCTAATTTCAAAATAATTTCTGTAGTGGATGGGTTTTGGAAGACTCTGAAAGTGGATGAGACAAAGAGCCACAATCACGCCAGGATAAAGTTTCCATGTATAATTTTTGACAATTAAGCCTACAGACCTAAAACTTTGGACCAGCAAATCCCACTTGAGTCCTTTTAATGGCACTTTTAATGGCTGGTTGGAAAAATTGGCAACAAGGGCAGCAAAGGGATCTAAAGACTTAGTAAGACAATACTGTATTGCATTTCATTGATTTAACATTTAAATGTTTTCCTTTCAACTGTAATGGCAAAATAATTGTTAGTTAAAACAAATCCTTAGCTCTTGGAGAAGGATATATCATAAGCTCTCCATTCACCAAAGCTGTAGCTGATAAAATAGAGTTTTTAAGACGCATGAACTCAAAGTTCCTGTCAACAAATCTTACATATTTGTTCAAATCGGATATTATTTTAATTAGATAACTGATAGGTCATCTAGACTTCATTATTTATATTTTCTGATGCATAAGTGTATTATCAAGGCTAGTACTGCCAAATGTTTTGCATCCTGTTCTATATATTTCAATATTTTTGTGGTCCTACCTTATACTTTTATTACTGAAATTAAAGTATACTAAGTATTATTGACTATGATACCCCCTCACCATATAAGAATAATGGTTTAATTTCCCATCTCAAAATGCAGTGGCTTTTTTATGTGCTGCATGCTAATGTACAGATAATAAAAAAATCTAAATATAAATTAGAGAAAATTACATATCGTATGTAATAATTAAACTGGGGAAGATTAATCCAGAAAATGAATTGCCAAGAAAAAGGAGAATGATATAATTTTGTTTGTAAAAGAAGCTCTAGGGCTAAATGTGAAAAGGAGGCAAAAAAAAAAAAATTGGTTCCTCTAGTATTCTAGCAAATGTTACACTGCTAACAGAGAGGATTACTGTAAGTAGTGCTATAGCTGCAAGTAGGATTAGGTTTTATTTTTTTTAAGTGGTGGCTGTGTCTTTGTTTGTTCAACAAAGTGACACATTTTTTTACAGGGCAGTAGTTAAAGCAGCATTAAAGTGCCATTGACATCATCCAGTTACTCCACTGACTTGATTATATAACCTCTTTTGTGCAATTTTCATGCTCTGCTCTGTTTGAATGTTTTTACTATGCTGATGGCTGTTTTTCATTTCCTGCTGGGATGACCTCGAATAAAAAAAGAATAAGAATAAAGTAGACATAAGCAATGTAGTCTTGCTGGCATTTGCAGATCTTTTGTTCTGTATTGAGAAACATAGCAGTTTGGTGTTCAAGGTATAGGTTATTTCTGCTGGGTAGTAATTAATCTGCAATGGTTAGAAAAAAAAATTGTCTTATTTTGTTCTTTCAGATTTATCAATGGTAAAGTCATCCAGTTAGGACAATTCCTACCTTACTAACACATCAGAAAAGTGCTAAACACATGATGGCAATTCTTTAACTTAAATTATTGATTTAACCTATTAAATCTAATAGATCTACAAATCTAATGTTTATCTATTAAATTGCTCCCTTCTTTTTTTTTTTTTAAAGGAAAATGAGATTAGCTAGTTTGCACCTTTTTTCCAGATTCAGTGTATATCACACAGCTGAAGGAATTTATATTTTTCCATTTTGTCACTTCTTGTTGCCAATCAGCATTTCATAACTAGCCTTACAGATCAATGAGTGCACTCGTATTTCACATAAACATCTTTTTCAGACTGCTTATATCTCTCAATATCAGAAAGTTATGACAATGATAAATCCATAATTTTAAAGTAGCTTGCATTATTTCTGCCACTACCTCATTTTAATTTGTCAGATTAAAGTAATGAAGATTATATTACCATACACTTTACAATCACTTATAGAAGAAGAAGTTTAACTTTAAATAGTTTTCATTGAACCTTTTCAACACATCTACCTTTGCAGCAGAGGTTGGACATTTGAGAACCTGTCCATTTTTAAAATACTTAAGACAGTGGTGTTCTTTCAGATATTTCCATTTTGCTGCTGTGGTGATTTTGCTTAGCTGAGGAAATATCTCTAAATTTTAAGTTCATTCATGTCCTAAATCAATGCTGAAGTACTGGTTAACCCTTGAAACAAGATAATGAGATACTTACCTTCACTGCTAATAAAAACCAGGATTTGGTTTCATTGGTAAATGCTTTAGTATTTTGCTTTTAAATTAAGACTGATAATAAAAGTCATTAATGCATCAGCATGGCATTTGAAACAATTTATTATATGACTAAGTTGATTTCATCCAAATTGTCTTTGTCTTGTCAAAAAAGCTAACAGGTACACAAATATTTTCAATTTAAAGTATGAAATCAGATGCTTTCAATATGACAGGCTAAAAAAAATGCAGCTCTTCTAAACTTGAGTTTAAATACATTGTTCTAGTTTGCCAGTGGTTAGTTTGATGCATTTGCTTTATTCTGTATTTACAGATACTGGTTTTGGAGACACTCCTAGTATTTGGATTTTTTAAAAAATATTTTTGCTTACTCTCCTTTTCATGTAGTGTTCCTCAGCATGAATGTGTGAATGTGATTTTTAATCTCTGATACCTGGGAGCAATATGCTGGTCGATCGTCCCTAGAACAAATAGAACAAGTGTAAGTGCAATTTTATGTTTAGGTTGTTCTGTTGTTTGCATTTAATGTTATTAATCAAAGTAACAGGATATTTTCGTGTTTGGACTAGAGAAACTTGGATGCTGGGAGATTAACAAATTATTAAAGGGATCTTCTGAAGTTGGGAAGTCCAGGCAATATGAAATAGTAGGTCTAACCAAAAAGTACTAAGTAAGACATAGCTTCATGTTGCAGAGTTGGCTGGCGTTAGTACAACTAATGAATGCTTGGTTAGACCAGCTGTGTATCCTCGTCAGCCTTAACAGTGAAAACAATATCAAATTTATTCTTTAATGTGAAAAGAAGATAGGATCAAAAGTCTATTTTTGCATTTATTGTTTTCAGTATCAGGAGAGGTATAAACAGAAGATGAAATTACACATTGTACTTAAAATCTTCCTTTGGCATATAGAATTCTCCTCTCAAGCATTTTTTAATAATAGGAAAGAAAGTGTCCAAAGCAAACTAAGTTATCTCCCTTACTTTAGTCTAAGATTTTGGGGCTATGTTGGTGATTCTAGCAGTTAAAGTTAGAAACTCTTTCCTTATACTACATTTTGTAAATGTTTTTGTTACACCCAAGCAAATGAGCCTTAAATAAAATGAGTTACCTTTTTGCTTTCATTTCTATCCTGTAGCTAGGAAGATGGAAATGGATAGCCAAGAATACTTGTACTTGTGGTACTAGATTTGAAATCTCTTTAATTGTCTCATTTCTGTGACACGCAGAGTGAGTTTTTTTGTGAATGCCCTGATGTTATGCTTTGCATACATACAGTATCTCCCAAGATAAATGTTTTTAATTACATCATCACTTAATACAGTGTTTCTATATCCATGCTACAATTGGCTAATTATATGTGTATATCTAATTAGATGTGTATATATAGAGAAAGATGACTATGGAAGAAGCAGTAGCATAACGTTGAATTTTGGGTTTAATTTCTTTATTAAAGATCTTAATATTGTGTCATGACAATTTTTTTTTTCTGACACAGACTAAAATTGAAAAAATGAAAGCCATTTTTAATATACTGTTTCTAGCAATGGCAGGATCTTGGGGACATCCTCCAAGCTCTAATAAGTCACAGGATGCCCAGTCCTCAGGCAGAGATGAGGAGTACATGGCTGAGGTGGATCAAGCAGAGGAGAAGCCCTGGTGTCTTTCCTGCTGCTGCTCAGCAGTTCTTTATAAGGAATTTTCACATTTGTCCTCCTTAGGAAGACACTTTTTGTAATAGCTGCTGACTAACGAGTGCTTATTATTTGAGATCAATAGGTTATCATTGGTGGAGTGATGACTGGGAGTGGCCGGTTTTCGTGTTGAGTATCCACAATCTGATCCAAAGGTGGCTGCCTTTTGAAGTGCATGATGACAGCACACAAAATGTTCTTCACAACCCTACTTTAAATCCATTTAATTTAGAACAGTTAACGATTTTTCTGAATTTGATGAAGCAACAGAATCTTTAAAAGTCAAGCATACGCAAAAAGGGATCTGTAATAATATTATTAAAATACATGAAGTCTCACCTTTTATGAAAGTAATGAAATTAAAATCCTTACATTTCCACCCTGTATGTTGCTTTGCCATAACTAGGAAAAAAAAAGAATAAAGGAAAACTGCGCTTTATGCATTTTATATAAAAAGTTACAGTTTTACATTCAGTGCATGGTTTGATCTAAGTAAAAACAATCCCTTATCTCAGAGAGATTCTTGTATTTCAAACAGAGGGGTATGAAACTTCTTTAATTAATTCTTGTAAGTTGCTTGATGTTTAAGGTCAATGTACTGTTTGCTGTGGACCTTTTATGACTGTCATATTGCAAATATTTATTAAGGACTTTAATTTTTATAAAGTGTTATTTTGTAAACTTGCAATGAATTCATATGCCCCAATGTTGCCATACCCCATCAGGATGTGTTAACAGAGAAACCCTATCTCTCATTACTGCACACTGTCAGTGCAAGCTCTATAGAGAGTGTCCTGCAGTGCCAGGACGTGCCACAGAAGTATTGGATCTTATGGGACAGTAATTTTTAAAAATTTTTACATATTTAGAAGTTTTCACTGTTTAATTAGTTAAGAATATTGTTGAAAGTTAATTTTCAATGCTAAATTGGATATAGTTAAAAATGGCCAGTCTAAGGAGGGAAGACAAATGGATGCAGTTAGTTCAGACAAAGAATTTATTAAGAACAGGATTCATTTTCATCCAGACTAAAAGTGTCTGCAGCACATTTCTCATTTGCTCTGTGACAGAAAAGAAAACATATACAACTATTGTATTTACTTCTATGCCATGCATCCGGGTCTTACAGACCTTCCTACAGCCCCGCTCAGGTAACGGCACGAAGGAAGCCTGCAAAGCAGGTGCGCGCACACCGCACTGGGCTCCTCCCTGACCCGTGGCTGTCTGCAGCGCTGTGGGACCATGGCCGTTCCGAGGCGCTGGAATGTGCATCTCAAGGGCATCCAGTTGCTGAATTGGCTGCCTGCTCCCTGGCACGGTCTTGGCCCACGCGGCCTCGTGCTCTGCCGAACATTTCCTGGTCATGCTCCACGGATTAGCACAGATCAGAGCTCCTGACTGGAGCCAGGAAAATAACCCTGAGAGTATTCGGTTTGCTGGCTATCATGGACATGTTTTGTTTGTGTTATTCAGGCAAGACATGCCTCAAAATGATGGGCTTAGCTTCTGTGCAAGCCTGTGTGGCTGACGTGGATTTTTCAACTTGAATTATGTTGTCTAGCTACAACTGTATGAAGTAAATATTTTCGCTTTGAAACACATAATAAAAGAGACAATCTGAATTAGGTGCATTAGATTTTTATTTTAAAAACCAAATGCATGACATTTAGCTTTGGATTGTTATGCAAAAGTTATTATATACCCTAAAATTCAGTGCCATCATCACAAGTGTTTGCATTTCTTTAATTGGTTGCTTCATTCAGTGTTTAGAGATTAGGAGGGGGGAAAATGACAGTCAACAACTGAGTGGCTTCCCTCAGTCTGCTGTTTTAACCTCCTGGTGCACTCTGGCTGGCCCGTGGGAGTCAGGCTCGCTCTGCCCCAAAGCACAGCATCCAGCCAGGATATGTCAGTTTGGAAGGGTGAAGTGGGGAGCACTGGAAAAGGTGAAAGAGTATTGAACGGGCAGGGAACAGGCTTTTGTGAGTGAAAGTCATGTGGCACGGTTGGGCCGGAACTGGTCAGAAAAAAAGGGTCAAGAAACCTCATCATGCTGATCGACCACACATTATTTCAGCAACACAAAATGTCTTTGAAGATCTGCCCCATAATGGCCTGCTTGTGCTACCCGTACTTATTTTTCAGTCTTAACATAGTCCTCATTCCTGCCATTCACTCTCCAAGGGGATGTTTCCAATTGCTGTTGGGCTTTTGCTCTGTGCTCTTCTGTTCCCTGAAATCATTCTGTTATCATAAGCTGGATATGGTGTCTGTGCTATCGGGCCATGACATTTCAAGCCTGAGAAATGATGCTTCTGTTTATTATGGAGTGGGTTGCTTTTTTTTTCTTTTTCTGTAATGGTATAACAATGGTGACTAAAGTTTTTTGCTTTTTTTCTCTTCTGCTAAATCTGATTTCTGCCAATTCTGTTTGATGCAATTTTTCACTTCAGTAACTAGTCTTGCATATCTTTTCCCCTAGCAATTAAACACTTGGTTTACAGAAATTTCCTCTATTGTTTATATGAATGGCATATACCACACCCCTTAAACTAATGCATGCAATGGAAATTCTATTTCCTTTATCCACTTGTTTATTATTTTGTTGTGTCGGGAAATTATGACATTTTGACAGATTTCTTCTTTAGAAATCTACAGTGGTTATGATTTAACTTTTATCTTTATTTGTGAGCTGCTTCACTCTGTTTTCGGGGATTTTGTGCTGAAAATTAATGAAAATACTTTGAGTGAACACTGAGAAATGTTACTTCCTTTAAAGAAGGAACTCCTCTTTGAAAGAATGGATCATGATTATAATCCTACATTTTAGTAAGATTAACATTGTTTTTTTCCTCCAGTTTTAATGTAATTGTAGTACTGGCTTTGAACAAAACATATATATTCTTTTTAATTTTACTTACAGGTGCAAAATGTACTGTGCTGTAGAGAAAATTTGTGTGCTGTATTTTATTGCAGCTCCTTTTTCTCATACCTTTATGTACAATGAAAATGAATGGGTAGAATTTCAAACTTGATGTGTTCTTTCGTTTTAACAACTTCATATAAGAAGGGCAATAGTATTAGGAGTTGAGATAAATACCACTATATATGGTATTACATGCAGGAATAATGAAATAATATAGATTACTTTATTTGATGTTCTTAATCACCAGTTATTCTTGTGAGTTACTGCAGAGTAGATTGGACACATCAAAAGGGGGTTCATTTTGTTGCTGACTCAGCGGGCTGGCTCCTTCCTTGCATTCATGAAAGTTAAATTGTTATTTATTGTCTTTGCTTTTCATATGGATGAAAGTATGTTATTTTATATCTAAAAAGGAGTTTTTTAGGAGATAAATATTGCTAGTTGTAATGGTAGTTTGAGGCTTTTGAAAAATATTCAGTTTCCAATATTCCGTTAATGAATATTGAATTTTTTGCACTTTTGACTATTTTAATCAAAACTAAAATGCTGCTTTGGAATACAATAAACTTTCAGATAATCTAGAAAAAGCTAGAAAAGTAAAGTGGTATGTCATGTCCAATGATTCTTACAAATGGATCTGCTGTATCTTCTCTCAGTGCAGGATATGACATTCCATGGTTGTTTGGAATATCTTGGCACCTGAGGTTCAGTGACTCAGGCAGCATCTCCTTCTCATCAGGGACATATATGTATGACACATAAAACATCTGAGTGATGAGCAAAACATAATGCTGTTAAGGTAGAACTAAAGAAGGTGCTTTTGTGAAGGACAAGTTAGAGCTATGAAAATTTGTGCTTCTCAATCTGGAAATCCTCAATTCGCTGAGTGTTGTGTAAGGAGGCTGTCCAGCACGTCTACAGGCAGTTTAACTACACATCTAAATAAGAGATAACAGTTTGCATCTCTCATTTATTCCAGTCACTGGTCAAGTATTTTGGTGGAGTGGAATGCAAACAGAACCACGCATCTAATTCTTTCCTTGCAATGAGCAGTAGGCCACATCCTAAACCACTTATGTAGAAAAAGGCCTGCTGAGGCCATTATTCTAGAGCTGAATAAGCCCTGATGGGTGGCTTCATGAGGAATGATGCTTAAGTATGCTCTTGATAAAACACTTCAGACAACTACACCTCCCATTAATACAGCCTCAGCCAGTGAGGTTGTATGGGATTAGGATGCAGCTGACATTTTGTCTGCTTTTCTGTATTTCCTTTGACCAAATACCAAATTGCAGAGAGACTTTTGTTAACATATTACCTGTTAAAATGCAGACCATATTTAAGTTTTAATTAAGACCAGGGTAGGTGCAAAGATTGCAGTGGTGACATGTTTATGTCCTGTTTTTTGAAAGCACTTGGTAAGTGTGTGTTCTAAGATGTGTGATCACAGTCTTTCAGACTTTACTTGCTTTCCATTTGCTTCCCTTCTGTTTGCTTACCAGACACTGTAAGGCCCTGGTGTCCTCGGTCTGTTACTAGGGAAGAGGACAGACCTATTGCCCTGCTTCCTTTCCCCTGGTCCTGTAGTCCTCCTCTCACCTGAGTATTCTTCCAGGAAGCCTGTCCATTTTGCTTATCAGGCAGAAAATTATTTCCTGGTTGTTTTGGGTTCTTTTGCATGGGTTTATTGCTGGTTCTGACCAGTTGGTTAAATCAATTTTGAGCTGCTGGAATACAATAGCCAGACATGGAATCAGGGGAGAACAGGAGATGGCAGAGGTGGGACGCCCTACTGCCTGCTCTCAGCAGAAGAGAGGGGTGAGACTGGCTCAGACAAAGTGTTTCCCCACATCCCTGCTCCACTGCCACCTTGCTCCCTGTCCCTGCTCTCTCTGCAGAACTTTGCTCAAGAAATTGGTTTCCTTCTTCTTAGACAAGTTCTCATTAAGCTGTGGAGGTAATGGAAAACTGAAGATGGTAGAAACATAAAAAAATGAAGAGAAAGTAAAATTAAATAAGGAAATGTCTAGCTTCAGGCAGCTGGGTTTCCATGTTTTAAAAGCAAGACAACATAGGGCACTTAAGCCTCTTTACTCAAAAGTAAGGAATTAAGTAGCTTAAAAGCCTTGAAGCCTGTCTTTTATTTTTCCTGAGTTTTTTCTGATCCAAATGTTTCTATATCTGCTTATTTATAACAAGCATTTTTGTTCTACAGTATTATTTACAAATAGCTTTTAAAATACAGAGACAATTCAATTTAGTGAAATACTCAACAACCCATTACAAATTGCTTCACTATGGAAGAGAACATACTTCATGACCACAGGTTTAACTTAGATACAGCCTTCAGCTGACCACTGAGGCTGGATTTGGTGAATCCTCTGCCTGAACTTGTCAAACAGTGTCTGGATTTGTTTTGCTTTGGTCAAAAGCTGTGGTTTACGGACAGAGGCTGGTCAGTCATCACAAAAGACTTGTGCTTTGTTCAGTTTTTCATATGAAAAAATACATAGCTTTTTTAATAACGTGAATTTTTTTTTTTTTCATTCAACAGAGACCTAAGATTTAATAGGATTAAAGAAATCCAGCCTGGAGAGTTTAGACGGCTTAAAAACCTGAACACACTGTAAGTTCTTTTTCAATCCTAAGACCCTTTCCCTTTTGACTTAATATGATCAATTTGATAATGTGTCATATTTGCTCACTTTTCACAGTAAAATCGTCTCATAAATTTGAGCTGTAGCATTTACACAAGTGAGAGAAGTGGGGGTTAGGACCAAAATATTTGAAGGCAAAACCGAGTGTATGTCTGTCAAAATAAAAAGAAAATTATTTGTATACTAGTATTTTATTAATATACTTTATTTAAATTTCATGGAAAATGCAGACCATTACTGTATAATTTTTTTGACATAGTGCTAAATTGCTTTGGTGGAATATCACATAATAAACCATAGAGTTACTAGAGAGGTGTTCAAAGGCTCAGATGTGCAAATGTGTTACACTTGCAAAATGTTTGTCAAACTCTAATATTCTGAAATTTCCTATTCTTATATGCTTACCAAGACTGGCAGGAGTCAAATGGTTTTGTTCCTGCTGAGCTGCCTTTCATGGAGGTATTTGTTATCATACAGGATTGTGAAGAAAAGTCCTTTTAAAAGACCTTTTACAACCAATAATACAATTAGTATGAGTTTTATCATTTTAACTTTGTATCTCCTCTATCATTCCTTCAGGTATCACTTTTAAAACAAATACCTGCATGTTTCTCTTCTTTAATATATTAGCAGGCATGAGGAGGAGCTAAGATAGACAGTTATTTTTACTTCTAAATGTATATAACTTATGATTGCAAATGTGACTGTTTCCCAGAACACAAGTAGTATATGAACTGAAATACAGTAGTGATATCAGTGAGCTTTGGATCACTATTTATCTGCAGGCACATCACAACAAATATCTTCTACTCTATAGTCACACCAGAAGAAATGACAGGACTTTCCCCAAAATGTGTATTGCCCAAATCTGTGCTGCCAAGATATTCTTACTAATTGTCTCTATTTCCAGTCTCATTTGATCATACCTCTGTTTGCAGCTGATCCCCAGTTTTGAATTACAATTTCTGTCGGATATCCAGCTCAAGTTTTAACTGTCCAAATCACTGATCTGATGTCCATAAGTCCCAAATAAAGACAGGATACATTTGAATTCCCTTCTCTTTGTAAAACTAGTGTATGAGGGATGAGTGCAAATCTGTGCATACAGACAGTTGTGTTCCTGCACGATGTAAAGGGCCCAGCACACAAGATAATGCTAAGAAACATCTAGGAAAAGTCACTTTAATGCATGTGCTAGTGACAAATCTTTGTCAATATGATTTTTATTACTTTGAAACTGATGTGTAGACTTGATGCAGAAGGTTTTTTCCCCCCTTTCATCTACGTCTCAGATACCTGCAAGAAACCACATTATTCCACTTCTGAGTGGGTTTTTTTTGTTGTTTTTTTGTTCAGGTTTGGAGTTTTGTTTGTTTATCTTTGTTGCTGTTTTTATGGGTTTTTATTTATTTATTTATTTATTTATTTATTTTATATTCTGTCTAATTTTTTCAGATTTTCACCTGCAAGATAGTGGTTGAGCAGCTGTAAGCACCTAACCTTTTTTTTCTTTCAGGGGGAAAAGTTACAGTTACTCCTAGGGGAAAAAGCATTTTCTATTTAATACTATATTGCACCTGCTTTTACACTTTTTTCCCCTAGTGTTTCTTCATGTTAAAATAAATGGTTGTCTACTTCTTTTTGTAGGCTTCTAAACAACAATCAAATCAAAAGAATTCCTAGTGGAGCATTTGAAGATCTTGAAAATCTGAAGTATCTGTAAGTTAAATGAATGTCACTTTCTTCATCACTGTGTAACAGCTTCTTCAGTGGGAAAGTGTTCTAATCTGAGATGGTGATTTCTATCTGACTCACTATATCAGGAGATAAACTGCACTGAAAATCTGTGAAATTAATTTATGGGGTGGGGGCAACTGTGTTTCTCTAAGTAGTTGCTAATAAAAGACTGCTATCTGTAGGCAATACATTTTAAAGGACTTACTGGCTGCTGTTTATTATATGCAACTTATAATTTAAAAAGAGATATATTGAAAGGTGTAGGAAACCACCTCTTCAATGGTTCACTGAAATCTTCACACAGGTAGTTTTTGTATTTTGAAAAGTGGTTTAAAAGTAGCTAGTCCAAAGGTTGTGTGTGCAGAAGCTTGTAACTTACCTGAGCTTATTAACTATCCCTCAATTTTTCACCGAATTCATAAGTGAAAAATTCAGTCAAACCCGAAATACCAGAGTATGTATATGATTTGCTGTTAGTTCTAGGTCTTCAGTCACGGTGTATTATTTTAAGCCTAACTTCTCCCGTTTTTAACAAACACACCGAGGGTATTAATTATACGAATAAACAAAAGGCATCAAAAATCTTATTTTTGTCTGTATAATAGACTAAAACTGCATAATAAGTTGTCATGGATTCTCAGCTCTACTTTCTGGAGTCGACCTTATGGAGTGTCATTTAGAAAAGTTTCACTCCATTGTCTTGGAGTATTGATTGATGGTTACTTGAATGACATACAGAAAAAAAGTCACATTGCTTTGGAAACAATTCAGAAGCTGAATTTTCCATGTAGTTTTCAATAATGCATCCTGAAGAGCTACAAGGAGGTGGGAGAAAATCACATAAATTTGTGCAGACACGTTACCTCTTTTTCCAAATTGTGCTTGATTACATTTCCTGCTCTCGTTTTTATGTGTATTGTCTTTCAGTAATGAAATTGTTTAACCCATACACAATAGGAGGCAACAGTACTGAACAGACAGTTGCCAATGAATGATTAAAGTCCATGATGATTGTATTTGTTACAAGATAGGTTTGTATGGTGGTTCTGGTAGTGTAGTACATAAGGTGGCGTAGTACATAAGTGAGGTTTGCTAAATTTCTTTCCATAGTCAGCAACTGTACAAATTTTTCTTGATTCTTATTAGTCCTTTGTTTTCACATGCTTGCCTTTGCCAAGCTGTAGTAAACCTGAAATAAAGATCACCTATGCAGTGTGTTCAGTTCAATGAAAGAGTGAAAAGAGACTACTGAACTCTGATTTGTTTTCACATACATGTAGTAATGGTTGTCAGTATCTATGCTGTTAAGAGGAAGATCTTTTTATTTTCCTGTTGTTCCCTGGAAAATTTAAATATAAAGTTCAGTGTGGTAATTTACTCAACTGCAGAGAGCTTTTTAAAGCTATCCTTTGTTTTGCAAAAACAAACTTTAAGGGGTCTTTTGCCTGTTTCAATGGCTGTGATAGAAATGTTCAAATTGTACAGCCTTAAAGTTACAAAAGTTCTGGTGCTGGTCAGCTTATCAATACAGAAGGCTTAAATGTAACAAATCAATACCGTTCAGCAGTGAAAGTTTCAGCTGAGTAAGTACATGCTGACTGTATTCTGTGAAATGAAGGGAGCAAAACAGAACATTTCTTTCTAATAGGATCCACTGAAGTAGAAATTAGGAGGGAGAGATTGTACAAAAATTAGAAATACTGCTCAGAAGGTACTAATTTAAAGTCAATCATCTGGAAAAATTGAGGTTTAGTATCATGTGGTCCTGTGGATATTTGCAAACTGAACTTGTGCTGTCATGTTTCATAAAACTAGATCATTGATCCATGATGTTACTTCTGTTCTTATGAGAACTTGTACTGGATTGCATGTGGTTCTGAAAATGTATAATTCTCTGACTGATTTTTAAAAACCTGTCATTTCTCAGTGGCCCTGATTTAGCAAAATGTGAGTATATATAAATATAAAATCCATAACAATTAGTAAACATGCATTGATAAAACTAAGTAAAAATATTTGCAATTATATATTTATATATAAAATGCATAAAGTATAACCCAGCATCCTTTTTTAAAAAAAAAAGCCAGTCTCTGAGAGATAGATGTTAAGGTCCATTCCTGTATGACTGCTGAAGATCAGTTTTTTTGCTTTTAAGCAAAATTTTTTCAGCAGGGTCTAAATCAAGATTTTGAAATGCTTCTTTGTACGATTCCTTTCTGAAGTTGAGCTTAGAGCTTTATCAGGAGTATATGTTACCAGAACTATCTGTCTTAAGAACACATTTTGACAAAGAGTAATATTTTCTCAATTTTCTGTCCCTTGAAAGTATTCATCACTGTAAATGTTGGTCTTTACATCATAAAAAGAAAATTGTGCACATAATTTTTAAACTTTTTTTTAGGATTTTTTATTATCTTGTTCTTTATGTAGTTGAAATTTTGGCAATTATAAAAGCAGTTTTGTGTGATTTTGCTGTGCTGTTTGTGGTAATAATTTGGTTTTGTTTTAAAATGCTAAAGATTGGAAAGAAAGAAATGTAATTATTGTTTTGTTGTGAAACTAAGAGGGTACCTTTTTTTTTTTTCCTGTTTCTCTGCTTTTCTGTCCATCTGTCTTTATTTCATATACCTTCATCTTGGCAGTAAGGCTCTTTAGGAAGCTTCCCAACCTTATAATATAGATGCAGGCAAATTTGTGGAAACTTAGTAGGATAATCCTTCTTAAGCCTAAAAGTCAGCAGTTTATTCTCCAAGAGAGAAGGTAGTTGAGAATTGACGGTAGATACATTATCACCATTTCAACATGTAGAATACTAGAAGATTTGGAATCAGAAGTAGAAATAATGAAGGTAAGTTAGAAAAGAAAGAATTCAAGAGGAGGTATGCAAAAATATGTAATGTAGATTAGCTATTATAAAACCTTTCCAGATAAAGAGAATATGTATTAGACATTTACAGAGCAGTGAGCTAGAAGATAGCATGAAAAAAGTGAAAGAACTAAAACAGGGGAATGAAATTAGCTTTGTCAACAACGTTGTATGTTCAGTTGGTATGAAACGGATAGATGAGGAAACAGACATGAAAGTATTGCCATAAGCATATAGTAAACGGTAGTTAACACTGTATGAAGTGTATCAGTTCCAGAAATGCTAACAGGGAGCATGCAGGTTTTGTTTTGTGTCTGGTGAATGAAGTAATAGTGGTAGATGATGTGTTATAGGTTGGCCAAAATGCGGAGTTTCTGACCTCGCCCTTTCAGTATGAGATTAGGTCTCATTTCCTTCCGTGCCTTCTGCCGCTCTTGCTGTCTTGGTCATGTTACTTTGTCTTCTGGGCACCTCCAGTGATTCCAGATCTCTCTTCTTTGCAATTCGTGTTGCTGTTCCCCTCTCTCCTTCATGTTCCTATGTAAACCTGTCTTTGGGTGTTTATTTACTTGTGAGATTTAACTCTGTAATGCCTGATACTGCTGTTACTTCTCGCCTTTTTTTCCTTCCAGTTCCAAACAAATATATTGGATCTTACTTTCCTTGAATCACATGATTTTTAATATGGTCCATTAAAAAAAGAAAAAAATGAGCCCTCCAATAATATCCTCATAGGGAATCTAGCAGGCTTTTTAATTAAAGCTACTTCCCCCCCCTAATTTTCTGATAACTGGTTGCCTATTTGTTCATTTCCAAAGTATATGACCAGTACATCTGATCTCTAGCAGCCTTGCTTGCATTTCTGGAAAAAATGCTCTTTTTACTTTTTTTAAAAAACACTTCTAAAAATTTGTATTAGTAATTGTCCAAAAATAGTTTAATATCGTAATAGAATATATCTCTTTTTCATCTTAATTCACTATTTATTCATTTTCTATATCTTCTATAAAATTCTAATATTCAGTTCTGTAAGCAAGCTTTTAGGTAAATTAAATGACAAAATATTTTTTCCCTAATTGTACTAAATTTGTTTTCTGATAATGTAACAGATAAATTTTGAGAATGTTTATGTTAAAATTTAGCAGTGTTTACGAAGTTTTACTTGTGTAACACGGTATGTGCACAGTAGCATTTTAGAGGGACAAATACTTTTTGTGAGTGATACTTATCTGTACTTTATATTCTGTCATGTTTCTCTCCATTAGGCAAATATTTATATATTTTTCTTTCTGCTAATATCCTCAGTGAAACAGCTACACCATTAAATGGAAGTCTAGTTAACACATTTGTCATAGGACATGTAGCCCTGACATTGCTGGGGTTTCTCTGTGAAGGGAGGATATGGTGGACCAAGGTTGGTTGAGTTTCCTGCAGCTGAGGGTTTTCTGGTCAGAATGGAAAAAGCTCTGGTTTAAAGCTGAATCCCAAATAAAGGCTCACTGCAGTGGCTAGTTAAGAGCTCCTAAAGGCTGCTGCCTTCCCTACAGTAGGGTGGTAAAAGCCTGCAATGCTACAGTCATTATTCCAGTCTGACTCACCTCTGATTTTCACTCTCTGCCTTCTTTTGGCTGCAGAGAGTAAACAAAAGTTATATGAATGATTGTGGTAAAACTTTTTTAAAAATCTGATTAATTCAGATTTTTTTGAATAAATCAAAACTGTCTAAGCCCACTTTGGTTCTCTGGTCTGACCAGAAATTTAGTACTCAGAAATAAGAGGAATTTCCACACTGCCAAGTGGAATTAAATATATTAAAAAAGATAAATAACACTTCAGCTGTTCAGTTCTTGAATTTTTCTAAGGAATGAAAAAATGTGTTTAAAATTCTCACAGGAAAATAAGATAGGAATTGAATATCAAACAGAGATAAAAATTAAGGAGAGATAAAATTTAAGTGACTACGATCCTCAAATGAATTGGTAAATCTGAGTCAAAACAAATATTTTAATACTCATGAAAGAATTTTTTTTTTAAAAAGAACAAAAAACAGTTCCACATTTAAAATCACTCTTTCCAAATTATTTTTAAAGTTTTTACATTAATTTCACATGACAGTAATTTTTTTCTGGTTTTGAGTATTTAAAAAGTCAGGAATTTTTACTTCCATGTTACCTGTTCTTAGAAGAAGTCTGCTCTTTATTCAGATGCATATCTACATTAATAAAGCACACAGGAATCTCTGTATACTAATGTGTTGGATTCTCAGTAAGCGGTGCATTGGAAGCGTTAATTTAGACTCAAAGGAAGGATACTACTCCTTATTGTTCCTCAAAGTTGTCATTAGTTGTATATCAAATACCTACAACTTCTTTCCTTGTTAGGGCCTATTGTGAAATGTTGCCCATTGTCACATCAGTGTAAAAACTGCCACCACCTCCAGCAGAGCCAGTATTTTTTCTGTTGCATCAAAAGGAGTTTGCAGTATTTCCAGTAAGTTACTGAAAACTGTAATAATAGACAACCCAAAACCACTACTAATAAGACGCCTGCTAATAAAGTCATTTGTGGTACAAAGTCTCTTCATCCCCTTTTCATAGAAACCCATACCTGATTAACTGAGTTTCAAATCATTTGTTGAATAATTGCGAAAAAGTTCTTAATGGCAGACCTGTACCTATCCTAACACAAAAAGAATGACTGACACTGACCCTCCAAAATATTTTTCATTTGCTGCCTCCATGCAGAAACTGTAGTCATCAGCTAAACTGTGATTTTTTTCCAATACCCCGTCACTAAACCATCCTTGCTGCTAAGAGCATGATGAACATGAGCACATACACTGATCCTTCCTGATTTATTTTAATTTGGTGAAAAAGGTATAGACAACATGTGCAACCATACTGATACTCTGCATGTTTATTCTTTTTATATTATAGAGTATCAATGGGGACCTAATGTCCATCTTCTATACAGTGATAAAACAAATATACAATGCTGCTTTATGGATGTGATACCAATATTCTAACTTGTATTGTTTTGTGAATGTTCCAAAGGTGACACAGGTGTAGTTACAGAAATTTCTCAC
The DNA here is from genome assembly GCA_013398955.1 of Callaeas wilsoni. Classification (NCBI taxonomy): domain Eukaryota; kingdom Metazoa; phylum Chordata; class Aves; order Passeriformes; family Callaeidae; genus Callaeas; species Callaeas wilsoni. The sequence continues at coordinate 136,187 of VWPU01000076.1, read as the reverse complement.
TGTTTGTTCTCCAAGTCCAGTAAAAGACTCACTCTATTCTAATTTGAATATTTTTACCAGTATTCAGATGAGCTATTTTTAAGAAAAGAAGAGGCTAGTGGCATCCCTGGTATGTTCTGGTAAAGGCACTTCTAATGCAATTCTGTCCCATTGACTTGAATTTATTTTGACTTTTGGCAAACCAATCAAGAAAACAAGGGACAAAAATCCAGTAAGTAATATCATGTGCACTGGGAAGCCCAAGACCCTCCGTGTATCAGCCTCATGGCCTTCAAGGCCCCAGACTTTTGTTTTTCCTAGTAGTCATTTGGGATGAAGTCTCAAGGACAGAATATTTTTATGTTTTTAGTTTTTGATTTGTATTTTTTTTCTAATATGTAGTTGAAAAACTGTCTTCACGTGTCAACTTAATTCTTCTTTTCCATCTTCATGTAGCTCTTGTTTGTGTACTAATATTACTGATTGTTTCTTGTTTCAGCTATTTGTACAAGAATGAAATCCAGTCAATTGACAGGCAAGCATTTAAAGGACTTGCCTCTCTAGAACAACTGTAAGTGCCTTTTCTCTTCTGTGCTGTCATCTCCATGGTTCCCTGCAGAGAAAAAGTGCACGCCTTGATCCATACATCCTACCTGCATGCTCTGCATGTCTGCACTCCCTGGGTTGGGCAGAGAGCCCTGTAATCATTTGCATGTGAAAAAACCACAATTGATCTCTGTGTCAAATTCCTAATTTCTGTGTTTGTCTTTTATTTGTGATTTGCATTCCTAATGTCCCTATACATTGTTACATAGCTTTGACAAAGGAGAATTATTGTGGAAAATGTTGAAAACTAATGTGTATTGCTTTGAGATAGATTTTGCTTTCATTTCTGTAGGTTTTTATATCTCAATTCCTTTGACTGCAGCAGTTACTTTGTTTTATGCAGCATAACTAAAGCTGAATTAGCCTCTGCAAGTTCATCTCAGTTTTGTTATAATTTGAAACAAGAATAGACTTTTAAATAAAAATCTTGCTATTATTTATGTGTGTTAATCATTGCAACATAGATGTTTCAGTAATATCCTCCAGGAAGATTGATTAAAATCATACTTCTTTTCTTATATAATGAAGAATAATTTCTACTGAAAAAGAATGAAGAATGTCCTAAGCATGAGAAAACCCAGTTGTATAGATTCCATCAAGTTCAACTCTATTTTGTTTTATAGTCACTATAGGAGAGACATTGAAGTGCTGGCATGAATCCAGAGAGGGGCAGTGAAGCTGGTGAAGGGGAAGCACGAATCCTGTGAGGAGCAGCTGAGGAAGCTGGGGTTGTTTATGCTGGAGAAAAGAAGGCTCAGTAGAGTCTTTATTGCTCTCTACCACTACCTGAAAGGAGGGTGTAGTGACTTGGGGAGTGGTCTCTCCTCCCAGGTAACAAGGGACAGGACAAGAGGAAATGGCCTCAAGTTGCACCAGGAGAGGGTTAGATTGGATATTAGGAAAAATTTTTTCATGGAAAGGGTGGTAAGGCGTTGAAACAGGCTGCCCAGTGAAGCAGTGGAGTCACTCTTTCTGGAAATGTTCAAGAAAGGACTGGATATGGCACTTTGAGGTCATGGTTTAGTGATGAACATGCTGGTGCTAGGTTGATGGTTGTACTTAAAAATCCTAAATGTCTTTTCTAGCCTTAACAATTCTATGATCAGAAAGCACTGCTCTACATTCAGTGTGGTAATGGTTAGAAAAAGGAAAAAGCTGTAAATGTGTAGTTGTTTCACAGTTTGACTACCAAATAACAGTAGTAAACCAGTGAGTTTTGTAGTGTATAAATTGGGGGCTGAATTTTAAAATGTGAATTTTAAAACCATAAATGTTTAAACTCCTGAAAGTTATCAGTGTATTACAAGTTTTCTATATGTACCAATTTCCTTGTTACTGTAAAACTCTAGTGGATATTAGTAGACACAGAGTATATGTGAAATAAAATGACACTTCATATGAGTACAAAATCTTACATGCTCCTTTTAGAGTGTGATAGATGCCTTTTGAAGAAGGAGCTTGTGTATAAAACAGAAGTGTTAATTATAAAAAGTATATAAATATGTAATTTTTTTCCTTAATGCCTTTCTCTTCCTCCTCCTTTTACTCTAGAGATTATTACTACACCATATTGACAGCAACTTGTAGGGCCTACTTGCATGCTAATGGCAATACTTAATTTCTGTGTAAAACTTGGAATATTGAGTCCCATTTATTGAATTACTAATGTTTCTGAAATAATGTTCTTCCCCATGCCAGAAGCCTCATATGCTGCAAGTGGCAACATTTTTCCTTTTTTCGTTTGCTCTTTTTTCTTGTTGATCTATGTTATGACTGAAAGTCATAAATCACTTTGAAATATTAACACCTTCTGAATGCACTTTTCCACTATGTGGCTGTTGAGCCTCTCTGCCTACAGTGATACCACACTGTATCAGCTTAAGCTCAAAGTTTTGAGACATCAACATTATTCAGTATGAAATTAAGTTTCAAATTCAGGGTTTGAGTCTCATCTCCAGCTGGGAAGTATGGAAATGGAGCCTGGCAGAGTCACTGCTCATTGCCTGCCCGTATGTCATGGCAGCACCTGCAGCTGCCAGGGGATGGGGGGCAGGTACTTCCCCACTGCCTGCATCAGAGCTCACTGCTTTTTAGAGCTCTTCTTCTTCTCTCCTAAACAGAGAGCTTGCCAGGAGGGAAAATGGGAGCACCTGGAGCCAGTGGCAGGCACAGAAATAAATTTAATGGAGAGTACTCTTTGAGATTTTTAGTTTGGCATTCATGCATCTTTAGCATAAAAATGTGTTCTGACTCTACAGGGTCTGTTTTATCACATTATCTTTGGAGAAAAACTGCTGACAAGACAAGAGCTACTCTTGGCAAACAAGTTCCCAAGTGTCCTAATTTCAGTTTTAAACTGTATTGACAGTACTAAATCGATGTTTCTGCATTTGAGGTCTCTGTGGCCTGAAGTTATCAAACACATTTTGCTACTGGTTGTGTAAACTCAGCCAAATGCTCCTCTCAGTGCTCAGCAGAGTTCTCAGAAGTAGACACTGTGGGCCACATTTCAGGGAAGGCTTGTTTCATAGCAATTTCTTCTACTCCAGTGAAGCAGAATTCAACTGATAGCTTCTTTTTAAAAAATACCTGAACAGCAAAGCAAACATATTTTTGATGATTATTGCTGTTGTTGTTAACAGAAACTAAATGTAGTTAGATTTAGGAGGCCTGTTGCATGTATAAGGGACAAAACTCCCCAAGTATTTACTGCAGCTGGCAGGTTCCTCCTTAAACCTCTGCGGCAGAATTCTTAGCTGCTGATGTAGTCAAAATAGCTTTTCCTTTGGAAATTTCTGCCAAGGGAATAAGACCTTTGAATCAGATCTTGAAACCTGTTTGTGCTAGGGTAAACTCTGAAGAAAAATCATCAGTTTCAGGTACTTGAACGCACTGAGCCGTATGTATTTCGTCACCTAACTTTTCACCTGTGGCTGGGCATGAAGGGAGAGAGTCAGCTGATGTAAGGTAGCTGCTTAGTACCAGTTTAGACACTGTTAAATCTGCAAGACATATGTTTGGGTCTGGCAAAGACAGCAGAAAACTGCAGGAAACGTACATTTTTTCAGAGCAGCAGCTGGAAGGCAGAGAAGGCAAGGAGGGCTGCTTCTGTATGCTTGGGCTTAAACTGCTCTGGTGCCTGTGTGTGCCTGTGCTTGACAACTGCATCCCACCTGAAAGGTCACAGATACCCTGCTTGAGAGGTCATGAGTCTGCATCCCAATATCTAGCTCTAAATGGAGTCCTTTTCCAGATGTGTATACATTGCTTTTCTTCCAAATATCTGTCATATTTTTGAGATCTCAGCTTATGAGTTGTCTGTATCAGGCACAAAAAATGTACTTTCCAGCATTTAGCTAGTGGGATCTCCAACTACTAATGGAATTATTTAAATCTGTTTACCTAATTTTAGTTATTAGTTTTCTTATAACTTTCATATTAACATACTAATTTTGTTCTTTATAAGCTGTTATTAGTTATGATGTAGTTTATGTACACATACACATATTTAGGGGGAATTAATAGACAAAAACATTAATTAACATATAGTGATGCAGTTTTTTATATTAAGTTTATTTACCTCAATTAAATTTTCAGTATTTTTGAAATTTTGCTATTTATTTTCTTGTTTTATTCTACAAGTTTCTGATTTTTACATAACTCTGTGTCAGCAGTTATGCACATTTAACACAGTCTGTGTAAAATTGCTGCTAAAACTGTCTGTGGGAAGAAATAATGAAAGATAATTAATTAATAAACAAACAAACAAACCCAAAAGGTATGACAGGGCCTTGAGAAATATATCCTTATTATTCTACAATAAGATCAGCTAAGCACAACAAAAAAGGAAACAGATACTTGTCTAGCCTTGTTTTAAAAGTCTTCAGAGAGGATTCCATAATCTCCTGAAGTATCCTGTTCCAGTATTTTATATCATTCCCACAACACACATTTAAATCTTTTCCCTTGTGATTTAAGGCTGCTTCTTGTTGTCCCTGAGCAGGGAAAGCTCTTTGATAAATATGGAACATATACATTTGTTCATTCTTTTTCAAATAATCAAAATGGCAAACATGCTGTTTAAATATTCAGAACATAGATTTTACTCATCTAATGGGTTAGTAAGTGCTTCCCCAAAGATGTGATGATACTATTAGAAAAAGAACAATTGACGTATATGATAAAAGTCCTCCCCCACAAAAACTACAAAACTATATAAGATATAATCCTAAATTTAGTGCTGTGGAAAATGCCACTGGGACTGAATTTTACCGTAAATTTTTATCCTACAAGATTAATAATAAGAAAGAAAATCTATACCATGCTTATTTGATAAAATCTTAATCTTCCTTTTGATGTGCTTCATTTGGACTTTTTTTCCCTATAAGTATTTCTGTTCCTTCTGTTTAATTCTTGATAGTGAGTTTAGAATTAAAAAAGAAGATATGTAGGTATTTAAAAATCACTCTTGCATGCTTTTTCTTTCAATTTTCATTCTGAAAGTCTTTTTAATATCTAATTTATTACATGATGCTACTATTTTTAGTGGTTTGTACTCTGAACATGCTATAAAGATGCCTATAAAGATATGCCAGTGTGAGATTATTTCCTGAATCATTACCTTTAAAGTGAATTTTAAATCCAAGAAGTTACCATATTAATTAAAATACTAAAATAGACCTTTACAAAACTTTAATGTGGTACATAGAAGAAAATAATAGAAGTGATAAACCTAAGTGATAAAACAGGATTAAAGTGTAGGCCATAATGCCAAGGATTTTTTGTTCTCCTTATTGTAGACTTAAAATTCAATCTGGTTTCTGCATCTAGTTATTTTGAATTACACTTGGTAATAATTTTGGCCAGATATTTAACACCTTGTTCTATTCATAAATTGCATGATAAGTTGCTCAGGACTTTTTTAGGTCATAATTTAAAAATCTGCAAAACCTAACTAACTTGTGGAGCTGAACTACTATGAACCAGTTAAGAGTATTTTCCAGCTGGATTTCATGATTTGATATTTTGAGCTACTTTAAACAGCGTGATATCTGATGAGGTAAAGTTAGCTGTTATAATGTTCTTCAGCACCTGAATTATTGTAGTTGTATCTGCAATGATGTGAGCTTGTAAACAAGGCAAGGTTTATAACAATTTTTTTTTTAAAATTTGTTTGGAAAAACAAGGTGAGTTTTCAGGCACATATTCATTACATCTGTAGCTCTATATGGTCCTGAGTACTAAACAGACATTATGGGCTGCTGCTTTGAGTTTAGCAATATATACACTACTTGAACTATCTGAGAGAGGTATTCTTTCTTTTTATTTCTATCTAATTTCACCTCTTGATTTGTGGCCCTGTAGAAGGGGTTGTGTGCCTCAATGTGTTTGCTTTTACCAATGTTATTTTTTGTTCAAGTAAGAACAAAATCCTCCAATCTTGCCTTGCCAATGCCAAAGTGCGAGAGATTAATTTATTTGGAATATATAGAGATGTGTTTGCAAGGTGCTCATGAGGCATAAAAATGCAAGAAGAATTAAGAAAGTTAAAAAGGAAAAAAATCACTGCTGCCTGCAAAAGAAGTAGTGTTTGTAATTTTTTCCAAAATGAAAGCTGCTTCAGAAGTAACAAACCCTATAGTTGTGCCTGTTTTTTCCCTTCATCTTCTTTCATTGCAGGGATCCCCACCTTGCCTTGCCCCTTCCCATATGCTGCTGGTCCTGGAAGGTGGATGAGCAGAGCCCTCGCTCCTGGCAAGCTGTGCCTGCCCACCTCATGGCTGGGCCATGGCCAGTCCTTGTCCTGCCAGTCCTTGTCCTGCCAGGCCTTCCTCACTCGGGTCTCTCTTCTCTCTGCTGGCAAATAGAATGAACCTTGCAGGAAATATGTGCCTTTGAGATCTGTCTTGTTAATGTAGAAGAAATCGCCCTGTATTTTCAAAGGGCAGATGAAAACTGGCAGTCACAGCAAGGTGATGCAGTTCTTGATTCTTCACGCTAACAAGACCGTACTCTATGCTCAGTATACTCTGCGGGCACGCGTTGCGCTGGCAGTAGGCAGACTTGCCACTCTGATGTGCTTGATCATGCCCGTGCTGATTTATTGGCTTTTTCTGTGGTCCCCATTCACTGCTCCCTGGCATTGCTCGCTGGCTCGCACTTGTCCTGGGAGGCTGCCAGGCACGTGCCTGGCTTCCCTCTGCACGCGCCTTCCAGGGCTCCCTGCAAGGGCTTGGCTGGAATCACCGCTTCTTCCCGCTTTTCTCTCTGCCCAGCCACCATTTGGCTCAGCACAGGCGAATCCCAGTCTCCTTGTCCTTTTCATGCTGAGGGATTGATTTTTCAGGAGATACTGAGCTCTGAGTTGTTCTCACTGTTTTTCAATGACAGGCTTTTTCGTTCTTCAGACCACAGTGATTTCTGTATATGCACTTTCTCCAGAGGTTTGTTCCTGAGTTTGTCAGAGGTCAAATAGGAAACTTAAAGAGTTTTGAATACATTTGGATATAATCAGGATCCAAAGTCTATAAATCATTTTCACAATTTCTTTTGCCAGTCTTATCTATTACGTCTTGTTTTCTCATCTGCAAGGTTAAGGGAGTATCTCCACAAAATAGTTGATGCTGGAATGATCCTGCCTTTGCAGTCCATTTTTACAACAGTTACAGATTAATAGTCTGCTGGATTGTCTTGTTATGTTAACTTTCTCAATTTTACAGGATTTAGGAAAGTGTAGATTTATTGTAGATTTATTGTTTTGTAATGTTAATAGCTTGCATAAGCATCAACAGAGCATCAAACAGCACCAATTACTGGGAAGCCCTTTGTCTAAAGTCAAATTAGTCAAACTTGGGTTTATATTACAAATTTGGTTTTGAGAGCATTCACAGCTTTAGATGCCAGTGTTCATGGACTAGAGAAGGTTATTTCTCAGCATTTTTTCAAATTTTCACTCACCGAAATGAAAATATTTGCACACAAAAAATGTTATTCTGCTGGAAACTGTAAATGTTTTCTAAATAACTTGTAACATTTTTCCTATAAAAAGTAATAATTTTCTTTCTTTGATAAATTTTTCCATGCATGCATACAATGAACATCAGTCTTGGCAAAATAATGTTCAAAGTACTATATTCAAAATCTCCAAAGCAATGTTTGGGGTTTTTTGCTACACTCAGTGTAGTGATCTGCAAACCCTTCTTTGTTTGTCATGTCTTTTATTTCTCAGATTCAAGTATGAGATTCAGATGGTAACAGAAAAGAGCTGCTACATCACTATGACCATTTAGATCTGTAAACAGTATAGAAAAAAATAAATTCTTTAAAATATTTCACCTTCATTAAGAAAATTGTTTCAGTATTTTTCTTTTTGTTTAACATATTTTCAGGTATCTGCACTTTAATCAAATAGAAACGTTGGAACCTGAATCCTTTACTCATCTTCCCAAACTTGAAAGGCTGTAAGTTTGTTTTTCTTGGGGTAAGATTCAGAAGACAGCTTGCTTCCTTGTTTGAATTAAATCAAGCATTTGAAACTAAAAAATAATATTTTTATCCTTGCCACAGATTGTTTTTAATCCAATTTTTTTTAGTGTAACTACTACGTAGTCTTTCCAAGAACACTTTGGTGAGGCTGACCTTAGAGGCATGCAGAAGTGAGCATTGCCTGTGGTATATTTTTCTTTTGCAAAACTATTTCCCAAAGATCTGTGATCAATGTTTGGCCTAAAATAAATGTTATGAATGAAGAACTAGGCAATTTATTTAGGATTTTTTTTTTTTAATTTCTCATTTGAATGCTTATGAACTCCGTTCCTTGTAGTTACTTACAGCTTCTTTTTGCCCACATGGACACACCCAAGTACACCTTGGAGGCCACTTAAAAAATAGCAGACAATGAGTTGCTGAACAGGTTCAATTTTTTTTATTCTTAAATTTTCTTAGATTACTTTCTCTTAAAAACCTTCCAGAAGTATGTAAATGAAATGAATGCATCACAAAATCTGAATTATTACATGCATATTTCTGTGTTTTTAACAGGTTTTTGCATAACAACAGAATAGCTCATTTGATTCCTGGAACATTTAGTCACTTAGAATCTATGAAGAGACTGTAAGTAAACTGAATTTTTTATTGAACTAATGAAATCTTAAATAACCCAATTAGACTGTATCTCCTTTTGCAATATTTATCTTCCTTGTAAATGCCTTTTGTGGTGTAATAAATAAAAATATTTTAAATATTAAACATTTTTTTCCTAACTGTGCTCTAGTTGTTGTGCATAGATTGAGAACATTGCTTCATATCTATTTTCTCTAGTTACTGACTAAAGTTTATTTCCTATATTGAGATTATTTATAATCACTGTTTCATTTGTAATTCATTGTTTCACGAAATAATATTTATAGTACAGTAAAAATAATACACATTCTTGTAACAAAAACTACCGGAATGCCTATAAGTAAGTAACCATCACCTGTACTGCATGTTGGCCGTTGTCTGTATTCACAGATAAGGGCGTTGCTCCATTTACACAAACATGTTGATCCTAGCAAAACGGCTGAGGCTTGCTAACAGAGCTGTGGCTGCTCCTTGTTTTGTGCAGGCGTCTGGATTCAAACGCTCTTCACTGCGACTGTGAAATCCTGTGGCTGGCGGAGCTGCTGAAGACGTACGCGGAGTCGGGTAATGCTCAAGCAGCAGCTACCTGTGAGTACCCACGAAGGATCCAGGGAAGATCGGTGGCTACGATAACACCAGAAGAACTGAACTGTGGTGGGTTTGCCACCTCCTGATGGCTTCTTTAATGGGTTGCATGTACCTAAACTGTATTTTTTGGGGGAGTTAGAATTTATTGTTCTGTTAAATAACACTGACCGCCTCTGGTTAATATTGGTTATTTCCAGAAATCTCTGTTTTCCTTTTCTGGTTTTGTGTGCTTCTGACAGAATTGATTGCTTTTACCCTTCAGACTATCTTTAATGAAACAAATATAACCATGTTTGAAATTTCCCCTTAAAGAACTAAAGGTGATTATCCTGAAGGAGTTTATTTTTCCCTTTTATATTTCAGTTCTGATCATAACAGGATTGTCAACTAGGGTCTATGGTATTGCATTAATATTGCATTAATATTATTTGGTGTCCTTTATTCCCTTCTATATAAGGGAAAGAAAGAAGCTTTACTGAATTGCTCCTCATGACATAGTTCTTGCCTTTAAAATTTTTGTTGATGTTGTAGGAATTGGGGTTGGGCCACTGAATTTTTTTTTTTTTTTACTCAGCTTTAAGTAGATGTAGTGCCCCACACAGGCACTGAAATCCTCCGTCACTGAGGATTAATGGACAAGCACCTTTGTAATCCTTCTGTTTGTCTGTATTCCTTCACCCCAGGGGTGCAAAAGCTCGGCCCCATGGGCACCCTGGGTCTTGGCCCAGCACTTCTTGTGTTCTGAAATCAGAATGCAGATTTTTCATCAAGCTATGGGCATTTGCCTGCCCACCCACACAATGAAGCCAAGGTATAAAATAAGTAAATTGTCCTTTTGGTTATGTGTTGGATATAATTCTGATCATGAGAACTATAACCATAAGCATCTACAAGGTTCTTGAAAAAGATAGTACAAAGGGACTTTGGTGCAAGAATAATGCATATGGCATTCTACCAGCTCTTTGCACATCTAAGGAGCCCGAATATGGAAACTGCAGGAAGCAAGCTGTACAAATCATTCTGTGAGGCAAGTTAGGCACTGATACTTATCTAGAGGAAGTTATTTTAAATGGCATTTGTCCTTGCTGCTTTAAAGTTTTTCCTTCATAGGCAATTTGAGTCTCTGTTCAAATAAATAAAACAGCCACTTTAGAACCTGATACAAATTTACACAATCTGTTTCCAGTCTGCTAAAAGGTCCTGAGGAACAATGAAGGAGGTCAGAAATCCCACAGTCACTTTTGCAGAGGGAAAATTGCATTTAATCCTGACTAAGCATATTTTAAGTCGAAACACTTGTGAAAAATATTTTTTACAAGTTGTGTGGAAATATTTTTATTTACCAGTTTTTAGTAGTTTTAAAATAAGTAAGAGTTCTTTGTATGTTTTATTGTTGATATAGAGAGGCCAAGAATTACATCAGAGCCTCAGGATGTGGACGTTACCTCAGGGAATACAGTGTACTTCACTTGTAGGGCTGAAGGGAATCCTAAACCAGAAATTATCTGGCTTCGAAACAAGTAAGTTTAAAAGAGAAAGAGAGACACTTGATGTAAGTACATTTGCCTGTGTATGTGTACATTTCTGGATACATGTCCACATGCTGTATATGCTAATATATGAAATAGTTACAGGAAAATCATGCTATAATTAAAATAAGCACGTGAAGTAATGATAGCCTGTGTCTTTTTTATTAGTAATTCTAAACACTTAAGAGCTGGTAACTACAAAGTTTTATTACTCTAGTACTATTTGTAAGATGTTCAGCTGTAGTATACCTGCAAAGCTATTCACACCTGTAATACTGAATCATTTATATGTAAGTACCAGGCAATCCACTGTGGACAGGTTGCATGTACAATCTGTGGATTACTTAAAATTTTCATATGTTTTGGGGCAGAGCAAAAGCTACTTTTTTAAAGGACTCCAGCTGGATACAATTAAATTTTCAGAGAATGTCTTTCTGGAGCTCTGGCTCCTCAGAGGTAGCTTCCCTCCAAGGTGTAGCTCTGTCCAACGAGAGGAGAGAGACATCAGTTTCCAGGCTCCTCAACCGGTACATGGAGGGCAGGCAAGTCCTTATATCATAAGATGGTAGTGTAATTCAGGTTGGAGGACGTCTCCAAGGTTGGAGGAGGTCTCCAGTGCAGCCTTCTGCTCCAAGCAGGATTATACCAGGTTGCTTTATCCAGATGGGTCTTAAAAGCCTCTAAGGGTGGAGATAGCACAAGTTGTCTGGGCAACCTGCTGCATATTTTTCCCTCACTGCTTAGAAGATGGGGGAAGGTTCTATAAAGGATGACTGTCTTTCAACAGCCCAAGGGCCAGCCTGCTGCAGAGTGGCTGCTCAGGCCGTGCCCAGAGCCTGGGTACAGCACAGCTGAACCAGCCTTATGCCGGCACATCACCCCCTTAAACTGGTGTGAGCTTACAATGGACACATGAACTGTGAGTTTACCATCAGCAAATCAGACTTTGGCTTAATAATGCTCTTATACAAATGGAGAACCTGACTTGGAGCATAAATTCCCTGACAGTTTATATAAAGAATTTTAGTTTGTTAGTTGCTGATAAAATGGCATGGTTTAGAGTCCTGGTGCTATATCTTTCTGCTGATGTCAGTGAGAACCCTTCATGCAGCAAAGGTACAGCATTTATGGAGTATGTCAAGAACAGAGCCTTGAACTTGAATGGTATAATTATATTTTTAAAATTTTCTCTGGCTCATATATTTATAATACACAAAGAAAACGTATTCAGAATACACATGAGTTTCAAGAAGAAATTTGAGCTTGGGGTGAGGGATTATTGACTCTGGCTCATTTCCTGGCTTCATGAATGAGAGCAAAGCTCTTTGCAAGGTAGTTGAATATGGCAAGATTTCAGTCAAAAGCCATCAACCTGTTGAGCAGTATGTTGAATAGATCAGTAGGCTGGGTTTTGTACATAGGCAGTGTGATCTCATCCCTCCTCTGTACTTTCCTTATCATGTAGTGAGCGGTGGACTGAGAAACAGTTTGTATAATAAAACCCCCTAAGACTTCTCAGTTTACATCACAGAAACTCGTCCATGACCTAACCTGAAGACCTGACCTTAACTTATATTTTAAACCAGTACAGATTATAAGCAGGTTCATTAGTGCTCCTTGAACAATCCAGGCAGAGATTGGCACAAAGATGGTTTTATAGTAACTAAACTCTCTCCTAGAAGAAAGTATCTTGGATATTGAATTTGCATGACATACTTCTAGTGGAAACAGTTTTGTTTTGCCAACTAGAACAGCTTTTTAAAGACCAGATGTGTGTATATGTTCACTGTTTTCCCTGTAAACTTTTCCTCATAAAATTATTTTGACTTTTCATTTTGAAGATGTATTACTTGCATAAGCAAAATTGTTTCATGTTTTGTTTTTCCTCTTCTTCTCTTTAGGAAAAATTTAAAGTTCTATTATTTTATAACAAAGTACAACATTTTTCTCTTTTTCCCCCAAGTTATTTTTGGGTAATTTATCTCCTGGGTTTTATTATTTGGCAGTTTTCTGCACTTGTGATTTAAAGGTTTAACTCTAGCAGATCCTTTTCTTCTCAGTAATGAGCTCAGTATGAAAGAGGATTCCCGTCTAAACTTGCTAGATGATGGCACATTGATGATTCAGAATACTCAAGAAACTGACCAAGGGATTTACCAGTGCATGGCGAAAAATGTGGCTGGAGAAGTGAAAACTCAGGAAGTTACTCTTAGATACTTTGAGTCACCAGGTAAAGAACATTAAGTCTGAATTTTGCATTCAGATAGACAGTTGTTTTGATAATAAGATTGTTAAAAATTAAGGTGCTTTGGTGCTTGATGTGTAGATTTGTTGGGCTTGGGCATCTTAAGAACTAGATCATGAAGCTATAATATCCCCAGAACAAAAATACAATTCAGCCGGTTAATTAATGTTTATTGTAGTATGCAATTTTGATAATTTACTCTTAGGCTGTAGAAGGGTTAGGAAAAGAGGCTGTTACACTGCAACATTGCTCAATGCAGTAACAGTCTCTGTGGATACGTGAAAACCACAAGCTGCTGAACAGGTCACTCATGGAAGCTTTGGCACACCCTGTGCAGCCATCCTTGCTCAAGAACCTTTTAGCTCTGTCTAGCCAAGGCCTCATGTTTGCAAGGACTAAATTCCTGTCCAGGACTGTAATGTTTTTAAAACACAGATTTTGCTGTGCGAACATTTTGTTTTGACATGCAGCATCACGTAAACTTAAAATGACACTGCAAATTACTCATGTACTTAAGAAAGGTTACTTAAAAAGTAGTTTAATCAGTTTTGGCTTTTGCGCACGTACAACAATTTTTAGTCTATTTGTTTTCTGGGTCTCTCTGAAGATATCTTTATAAAGATCAGCATAGGAAAGTAAAATGTTGGAAAAATGTTTTAATGGGAGTTGAGAAAAAACATCAGTGCAATTATGAGCTTTTGTTTTTATCTATTGACATCTGCAGTTAGATTATACTTAAAGCAAGGCAGAGTTTGCACTAAGATTAGAAGTATGTTGGAACATAGCTAATAAACCCCTCGCCAGGTGTCCCCAGTTATAGGCTATTTGTTTAAATTAGAGCTGTGCAAGGTAAAAGCTGCATTTAGGCATTGCTGTTTTCTCACAGCCCGGCCAAGTTTTGTGATTCACCCACAAAATACCGAAGTGCTGGTTGGAGAGAGTGTTACCTTGGAGTGCAGTGCAACCGGGCACCCTCAGCCACGAATTACCTGGACCAAAGGCGACAGAACCCCTCTACCAAATGACCCTCGCATCACAATAACTCCGTCAGGAGGACTTTATATACAAAATGTAAAGCAGGAGGACAGTGGCGAGTACACCTGTTTTGCGACTAACAGCATAGATAACATCCATGCGACTGCGTACATCATAGTCCAAGGTAAATAGCGTTGAACTAGGAGTGACATATTACTTGAAATTGTGTGGGTTTGTCTTTTCTTCTGAGTTGACGGAGGCAAACTAAAACCATAAGAGCTTTTACTTTTAATTGCACTATTGGAGTCCATACGGAAGTTGCTATACATTTCACACAGAGTAAGATACTATATACTATTTCCCTGAAAATTAAGTTTCATTGATTATTTTCAGAAGTTTAATGTTTTCAAATGTTAATTTCTTATGTTTTGTTTGCATGGAGGAGCAAACAAGCGGTGTCAAATTTTTGAATGATTAAATATTTTATGGAACCGGCAGCAATGCTAGAGATTAGAATTTGTGTCTGGAATATTGGAAATGGAGTTTTGAATACAGACCTGTGCTACTTTTCTTTTGTAGACACTTCAGTGAATGTGAAAGCATTTTCTGCTGAGTTGGATAGAAACTATCATTCTGCCAGCTGAGGAATTAGCATAGCTTTTCCGCAAAGCAAAAGTCAAAGTAGTCTAACTTGTGATTGCAATAATTTTAATATTGTATGTCACTAATGTGATTATAAAGTATTTGAGAACATCTATAGAAAGTCTCCAGTATATATAGATAATATTTTTTGCAAACACTTTCATGCTGGAATTTTTATTTCCAAAATACTTTGAGTAACCTTTAAATTTTAGTTTGCTTCTGTTCTCATGTTAAAGTCTTTAGCTGGCAAACAGTTAAGATTGCAAATGCCTTGTTTGTGAGTTCTAAAGCTATACAACTTGTCTTTGTGGTTTGTTCATTTATTATTTACCAGTAGATAATTGTGTTTTGAGAGCAGAACAAATCAGTTCTCACAGCAGTAGTGCATAGTGTTACTGCAGAATCTGGCCCACACTCCGCTCATTGCTCTCATGGAAGAAAACAAGCAGCTCAAGGTTTTTATACATTACAGTTTCTTCACAACTTAACTGGGAAGTTTTGAGAGAAAGAGAAGAAGGTATTTTTAGTCCAGGGAACACTCTATGTTTGACTCTACAAGTGTTAATGTACCTCTTATTTTGGATCTGTGACAGTAGATCCCACACGCCTTCACTACCACCAGGGCCAGGTTGTGAGGGAGATGTTCCTTTTGCACAAGTGGCTGCCCCAACTCTCTTCTCCCTAGGGGGTCACACTATAAAAGAATCCCATTAGCATCTCTCTTCCCACCAATATGAGCTATTTCAACTTACACAATAAATATTATGTAATTTAGTCATGCATTTATCAGTTTAAGTTTTTTTAAATGGCTTTATTTCTTCTTCTGTAGCTCTACCTCAGTTTACTGTCACTCCACAAGACAAAACAGTGATTGAGGGACAAACTGTTGACTTCCCTTGTGAAGCACAAGGTTATCCTCAGCCTGTTATTGCCTGGACTAAAGGAGGTAAGTGTGTTCCGTTCCTACTTTTAAACTACTAGGATAGTTTAGCAGTCATATTGGAATCACTTCTTTATTGAAAGGAACTGCATATATTTGTTTAGATGCTTCAGTCTCTGAAGGAAACAGAGTTCATCTCTTTCTCCTTTAGCTGAGGAAGGCAAGGTGTCCTATAGGAGCTAGCTGCCCAAGCATTTTTCATTATTAAGTAAAAAAGAGTCACTAAAATATATGTGTCCATAATAGATTCCTAATAATACGTGTTTAAGAAATGTGAGGCAAATTACATGTAGCAATATGTATCACTGCTGTTGTACTGCCGAAGAAATGGAGATGGCTGTCATTAATTGGAGGTCTGAAATTAGGTGGGATGTGCTGTCTTCAGAAACCAGAACAGTCCAGCCTGTAACTGGCATCAGTGTACCAGCATCACTGTCACTTAATGTACATTGACAGAAACAACGGGGTGCACTCTGCTGACTGTTTTATCAAGATATGGCTCTAAAGGCATTAAGCCAATTCTAGCAGGAAGAAATACTGTAGTGGATGTTTTATCGGCAAGCAAAAATTTCGGCTGATTCAAGTGAAGAAACTCTAGCAGGCTAAACAACTCTTAGAAATTCTAAACTGCGGTACATAAAGCAGATTCTTAACAAACTGTTGATCATTTTGATGCTAATAACATCCCTGTTTCTCCCTCTACTTAGACTGCTCCAATCAAATGAAATGTCCAGAAAGGGAGGATAGGCTACAGACAGATGTGCATTAATTTTTCTGATATTCCATTTTTTTCAGGGCCATGTGTATTTTTTTGTAGATTATCTAGGCCTAGGCAAATATGACAAATTGTGTCTTACACACATGGCAATAATATGACATGAACAGTAACACATGTTGGTGTTTTTATGCCTCCACATTTGGATACTTTAGCATGCTCCTTAAATGAAAATATTTATTTCTACCACAAACAGAGAAGAGATCAGAATTATGATTGTGTGCATATGTATAATTTTTTTGCTTTTCATGTTTGTCTTCTTAGAAGCAAAGGTTTCAAACCTTTTTTCTTGTTTGTTTCTTTGATTTTTTTGTTGGTTTTTTTTTGAAGAAACTTTAATATTTTCCAGTGTTTTATCAAATTTAAAACGTTCTGGGTTTCCCTTTTTCTGACACAAAGGGACTTTGTTGCTATAAAGGGCAAATGATGTTGTTGTGTGTTTCAGGAGGCCAGTTGTCTGTTGACAGAAGACACTTAGTTCTATCCTCCGGAACGCTGAGGATTTCCAGGGTTGCTCTGCATGACCAGGGACAGTATGAATGCCAAGCTGTCAACATCATTGGATCTCAGCGAATCGTTGTATACCTGACTGTACAGCCTAGAGGTACAGCCCAAGTACAGCTGCTGGGGAGGAAAAAAAAGAAAAAAAAAAGAAATATTTAAGCTTAGACTAAAATACACAGTACCATGTGTGATTGTTTCTATCTCCTTTTAGATCCCAGGTGGTTTCTGATAAATAACATGTCTGGATACTTACCAATATTTGTACATGGTATCGTTCCTTTAGAACAGGCTATCTTCTGGGAAAGAGGTTTATCTGTGGAGGTTTGCTTTGAGGATGACAGAATTCCTATGCTTTGGAAAATATTTTATTTTGTGAAAAGTCTAGTTTCCAATAAGGCTCTATGCTGTCACTTAAATAGTGTTATTGACATAATGTTTCATGTCCAGAAACAGAACACTTTATTTTACAGAAGTGGAATGATCTTCACAAAGAAAAGTCATTCCAGCCCTTTGTACAGATTTAGCTATTAACAGAATTTTTTTTCGGAGCTCTAAATTCGTGGAACTTAAGTACTTTTGACAACTACTAGCCTATTATGTTAGAAGTTAAGAGTACTTTAAAATCACACTGAAGCAGACATCAGGAATAAGGTCATAGAATTGTTAAGAGACCTTTAAGACCATCAAGTCCAATTGTCAATGTAACACTACCACCATGTTCACCATTAAACCATGTCCTTAAGTGCCATACCCACACATTTTTAGAACACTTCCAGGGATGGTGACTCTACCACATCACTGGACAGTCTGCTCCAGTGCTTGACAACCCTTTATATGAAAAATTTTTCCCCATATCTAATCTAAACCTCCTCTGACTCAAGGGCATTTCCTCTTGTCCTGTCACACGTTACCAGCCCTTCTCTGGACATGCTCCGGCCCCTCAATGTCTTTTATGCAGTGAGGGGCCCGGACCTGGACACAGCACTCGAGGTGTGGCCTCACCAGTGCCGAGTGCAGGGGGACGATCACTGCCCTGGTCCTGCTGGCCACACTGCTGCTGATCCAGTCCAGGATGCCACTGGCCTTCTTGGCCACCTGGGCTCACGCTGGCTCATGTTCAGCTGCTGTCAACCAGCTCCTCCAGGTCCTTTTGCACCAGGCAGCTTTCCAGCCACTCCACCCCAGCCTGCAGCACTGCAGGGGGTTGTTGTGATCCAAGGGCAGCACCTGGCTCTTGGCCTTGTTGTTCCTCATACAGTTGGCGGGCCATCTATCTATTCAGGCTGTCCAGCTCCCTCTGTAGAGTCTTTCTACTCTCCAGCAGATCAACACTCCATCCCAACTTGATGTTGTCTGTGACCTTGCTTAGGGTGCACTTGATCCCCTCATCCAGGTTATCAATGAAAATATTGAACAGGGCTGGCCCCAATACCTAGCTCTGGGGAACACCACTTGTGACCGGCCGCCAACTGGATGTAACTCCACTCACTACCATCTCTGGGCCTGACCATCCAGCCAGTTTTTTATCCAGAAAAGAATATACATCCACACCATGGGAATCTAGTTTCCTCAAGGAGAAAGGAATTTAATCTCTAAAACAAAGTTATAAGCAACTGGCAGCATGCAGATAGAATCCTGTAATAGATTAAGAAATGTTCACTAACTGATAAAAACAGAGTGCTGACCTATTTTTTGATCGTCTTTTGCACAAGTTGCATTTCATACTTTATCAGTGTGTCATTTGGCTTTTTTAGTGACTCCTGTATTTGCCAGTGTTCCCAGTGACATGACAGTGGAGGTTGGCACAAACGTGCAGATCCCATGCAGTGCTCAAGGAGAGCCAGAGCCAGTCATTACATGGAATAAGGTACTACATATTCAGTTATTATAGAAAGGTAGTGGCCTTGCCATCTCTTCATAATTAATTATTGAATGTACACATTGTCAAATTATTGCTTCCTATGGTGTCTGGAAACATTAGCTGATGTTCAATCAGTAAGTATTTAATATGGAGCATGTATATAGATACTAAGCCTGAATTTTATATAGATAAATATACACATGTAGTTACGCAAATTACTATGCAGACCAGCTAAAGTTCATAATGTGTGCCTTAAAAGGTCTGTATTTAGTGACAGTTCTGTGTGAATATCCTACTAATATTCACACTTTCAATGATATTATAGGTATAAAACAATAAGAAATGCTGTATTGGAACCATTTGTTACTGTTCTGTTGAGACCAACTAAGACAGGCTTTGGTAACTTTCTGGTAACCTCTTTGTGGCTTTGATTTCCATTGGTGTAATAGTTGCTATATCAAACTATAGAATATTAGCAGACTTACCTGTGAATTAATAAGTTGCTTATATTGATATATTCAATTTTTCTGGTAATATTCTTCTCTTCACTTAGTGAGTATTAGAAATGTACTTTAATGAACCTTAAACAGGTTCTAAATACATAGCACATGAAGAACTGATGCACATAAAGCTCTTAAGATCTATTTCAGTTGGTTAATTTTGAGAAAAATAAAATATATTTGTTCTCAATAGGTGCTGTCTTATTTTTGGGTCAGAGATTTTGTGTGGTAAAAGTGTATTAAAATCCTTTGATTTATAATAATGAGTCATTTTAGAAATAAAGAAATACACTGTACAATTTAGAAGTACATGTGATTTTTCTATGTAAGCTTATCTAAATCTATCTGACTGTGAACTTGGTGTACAAAATAGAAATATAAAATAAAAAATAAAAGCGGAAGAGAAAAAGATGACAAAAAATCATGTATGAAAAAAAGTGTGTTTTGAATAAGTAAACTTTGGGCTTTCCTGCAGGATGGAGTACAGGTAACTGAGAGTGGAAAATTTCATGTTAGTCCAGAGGGATTTCTCACCATTCGCGATGTTGGGACAGCGGATGAAGGTCGCTATGAATGTGTTGCCCGCAATACCATAGGATACTCCTCTGTTAGTATGGTGCTTAGCGTAAATGGTAAGATACGTGATTGACTATGACTTAGATTATTAGTTTTGTTCTAATTGTCTAACATGTAAGATGAAAAAAAGTTGTCAAAATGAATTAGTTATTTTATTAATATTTTTATTTTTCTCCCATGATTCTTTCTTTCTTTTTTTCCCATATATGAGTAAGATGGTAACGTCATAATAGAAATATCTCTAGGTGTTAAGCTCCAAAGTCAACTATGCTTTGAGCTCAAGTTAATCTTTCACCTTTCTTCTTGAGATATTATTTAGAGATATTAGAATTTGCTAGTCAAATACTCAGTCTGATATTTAGGGATAACTTGACAAAAAGACTTCTGGCATCTTCAAAGGAACACTTACAGCACTTTATTGAAAATTAGGCTGCAACTATTGCAAAACAGTTCAGGAAAGTCATACAGACCTTAAAAAGCTGAAAGAGAAAACAGAAAGAAAAGGAGAATATTTGTTCTTGTTCTAATTATTTGAAAGTAATAATGGCAAATAATAGTTATCAATTATCACTATGTAATAAATGGTAATAAAGCAGCAAAAGACACTAAGGAAATAACATTGCTGCAAAGATTGACAGTAGTGCTTTTCTGACTTACTGACTAAAATTGCTGATTTTTCAGTTTGATTTTGATAGAAAATAAAATAAAACTATATAATTTCTGTCTCTTAGTAGGGAATATAAGACAATATTTTTTTAACTTTGAAAAATTAGTATAGAACAGTGATTTCTTTGGTATTTTGAAGATTGGTGCAAAGACATCTTCAATATATTGGATATTGTTTCCCAGTGTCATTTGGGATGTTATGTATCTTGCTTACTAAATTGATAAAGACGTATCAGTGATTTTTCTAATGTATTGCTTGCCATGGTATCAGTCACATGGTATAAATAAAACTATGATCTTACCTGTCTTAGGTTACTTTTAGTAGTCTTTTAATCTATCATTTCTTCTATGAAAAATATTTCTTTAATCTGTAAAGATTATTCAAGACAGAAAAATTGTAGGGCTAGGAATCATTTAGGAATAAGATTCCATCTACATATATGAAGTCAGCAAAGGAAAAAAAGTCTATGAAAATCAGTTAATCTGTCTACTCTGGAGATGCATAGCAAAAAAAAAATTCTTTAGGAAAGATTAGCTAGTTCTCAAGTCACTAAGAGTGCTGAAAAATGAAACCATGAGTTGAAATAAAACCCCAGTGGAAATGAGTTTCATTTACTTAGTATAGGTGTAAATTGATCATTCTCATCTGCTGAAATCAGCAAACTACAAAACGACTTACTTGCTGTTTTGCAGTAGTTATTGTAATGTGATTAATTTCTTCTAAACTGTAGCATAAATAAACCTAAAATTAGTGAAACTGTACTTAATTAATCTGCATTCCATCTGAAACTGTAAATGAAATTTCTCCTTCAAACTAGTGGAATATGAGATGCTGTTTTGCTATGGCTACTTTAAAAACTAATGCTGTCAGAGGAACAATCAGGACAAGCAGACGGATTCTAAGTATTGGTTAATTGCTGTGTAGATAGACTTTATAATGGCATAGCCAGAAATGCCTGAAAACTTGCATGTTAACATTTCTTTTAAACAGGGCATTGTTTTATGGGTGTTTCTAATCTAAAGCACTTTCCTAAGATTTAGACTGAATACAGGCAAATGTATAGAAGCTGGGAACAGATTTTGTAGGCTGTGTTGGATAATATTTTAAAGATGCTTTTCTTTAGCTATTTTCTTCTGTCCTTTCCCATTGTTTTGTAAAAGTCATTCACCCTCCCTGCCCAAATTCAAAAAAAAGTATTGTGGGAGACTCTTACAAGGAGCTTTAACTGCTAACATTTATCAGTCTAAAAAAAGAACTCCTAGCAATAAATAGTCTAAACAAAAATCAAGTACAGAATAGTTAACATCCGACCAAGGTTTATAATTCAGCCCACGTATACCATTAGTCAGACAATATAGCCCTCCAAATAAACACCAAGTTTACATCTAGCACAGACAACACTAAGGAAGCTAACCAGCCACTGGATTTTTAGAGACTGCAATTTTGCAGTCTTCAGGTCGTTCAAGGCACACAAACACTCTGAAACAACTAAAATTTAAAATTTAAACCTGTAAATGACATTTCTTCCTAAAATAAGTAGCTTATCTGATAGTGTTTCTGTATGGCTGAATAGCATTCAGAATGAAGCTGTCAAGCAAGGACAGTTGGTAATTAGCATGGATCAGGGACTATTGCCCTCAGGCACTGTGGAAAGGGTCAGCTCATTTTGAATGCTGGGAATATATTGCCAAAAGCCTGAGACTGGCCTCAGGGCACAGAACGGGGCTTCATCTGCAGCCATGGAGTTCCAGGGACTGTTTTATTTGACGGTATAGATGGTTAAGTTTGATTAAGTGGGTCTAGACTAGGAAACTCATGTAGACACAATTTAAACTGCCACTTAGGAAGGAATAATGAAAAGTTGCCTAGGGAAAAAAAAATGAAGTCATGAGAAGCTTATAAACAACAGTTTTTATGTCAGATGATTTTGTACATCTGCTGATTTTATTCCAGTATATTTGCTTTGGACTTTTTCTCTGCTATACTCTTCTTCCTGTGTGACTTCTCCAATCTAAACACACTCTGGAAATTGTTAGCTGTTGCCCCTGGATCTGGTAGTTCTTAGTTTAGACTGAAAGGAAGGTTATTAGACTTACACTGGGTGTAAAAACATCCAGCTGCAACTAAGCTCTGCATAAAAAGGCCTATGCATTATTGGGTTTCCAGTGTTGTGTACAGTTGTTAAATAGTTTTTAAGCATGTGAGTTTTAACCTAGTATTAAAAAGATAATTTTAAAGTAGGAAACAAAGTAGTGATCTAAATAAAAAGATTATTTACTGCCCTTTAAAATTAATCTGTGTTGCTTTTTCTACTAAGATCAGGAGAAAAACAATGTTAATTTATGTTCATTCAGTTATGTAAATTATGTTCACTGTGTACCAACTTGCAGCCCATTCCTGTAAGCCCTTTAAGTTCTTACATTGAATTCAATATTAATTCAGAGCTAGCTGAAATCAAACAGGAAATCTGCATTGATTTCAGTGGATATAGGTCAGGATCTTGATACCAACACCTGAAACCTGATAAAACACATGCCAGAAAAAAATCCTTAATAATAACAATTCATTTTTGATTTCATCACCTGCACTTGAAATTGTAGGTCTAATTAATGAGCAGGTAAACACTGTATGCATTTATCTTAATTTTATCTTGGTTTTGAGTTATAAGCTAGGTGACTTTTAAGCTTAGGTTAACTTCTGTTTTAAATTAATTTTGTTTTACTTTAATATACCTTGATAGAATTCCAAAATGGTTAAAAATTTTATATTTGGATGAGCTAACACTTAAAGAACAAATGTTTACTTTGTAGAACTGAAATGATGTCGTGTCTAGACTCTGTTTTATGGAAGTATCTTTTTGTGTGTGGCCATTTTTGCAATAACATGTGAATACCTTTTTCTCTAGTTCCTAATGTCAGCCGAAATGGAGATCCTTTTGTACAAACGTCAATTGTGGAAGCAATTGCAACTGTTGACAGAGCAATAAATTCAACACGTACACATCTGTTTGACAGGTATCTCCTTTTTTTTTTCTAATTGGAGAAATTAGAATTAATTAGAAATAATGGGAGATTTATTAAACAAGAAACCATTTTATTACTTAAAAGACATTGTTAGTGTCTGGCTGGTTCTGAGAATACTAACAGTTTATTCTGTAAGGTTTCCTATTGTTTATTCACTCCTGCTGAGATCTCTGTTCACTGCAGCAGTTCTTCTGCTGAGAAAATGTGTATTAAAATGCTACTAAATATTTAATTACTACTAAATATTTAATTTTTTTATTATTTTATTGAATTCTTTTCTTCTTGGTTTGCCTTCCATTTTGAGATGAGTAACCAAGGTATGTACTAATCACGTTGCTGAACATTTACAAGATTTATGTAGTATTGTTGTTTTGTAACTCCTGTGTACACTTACTATTTCTTTCCAAATTATCTATCAGTCGTCCTCGTTCTCCAAATGATTTGCTAGCCTTATTTCGATACCCAAGGGATCCATACACTGTTGAGCAAGCAAGAGCTGGGGAAATATTTGAAAGGACGTTACAGCTTATTCAAGATCATGTACAAGATGGTCTAATGGTTGACCTGAATGGAACAAGTCAGTATTCTTTCCTTATTTTTCTGTTTTGACTTGTATTTGCCTTTTGAAGTCATTATTCTTCAGGACACATTAATTTTCTGAGGTTTAGTCCCAGCTGCAGAACCATTACACTGAAATCAGTGTAGTATTTTACTTTGCAAAACTTTACCAGATTCCGTCCTTGGTTTGCACATTGTTCACTACATGACTCTGAGCTTTCCAAATGGAGTGTTTTTTCTCACGTTGACATATTAGGAAAAAGTTCAGATTCTGATTCTTCTTCTGGTCAAAATTAGTATAATGAAAGTGCATAATGTATCCTATTTATTAATTCTTTGTATGTTAGTTTATTAGGACCATTGTCTCATACAGAACAGACTTTTCTGTTGTGTGTTAAAAATAAGCAGTGTTTTGTTCCTGTTTCTTTAAGAAAAACCATTTAATATCAGTGTGCCTTGGCAAGGAGAAAAGATGACATAAGAAGAAGGATTTGTATACCTTACAAACCAAGGTTTCTGCATGTATCACAACAGTATTCAAAGAATTATTTGCTACTTTATAAATGAATGTCAAACTAAGCTAATTGCTTTGTTTAACGCTGACCTGATGTAATAAGAAATACAGTTCTTGTTGCTTTTTATAACTAGCAAAAAAAAAGAAAGTGAGGTTTAATTTCTGCCTTTTAGGTATTGGATTCCAGTCAAACTCATGAAGTCTAACTGGAGTGCATACAGCTAATGTGTATAGATATATGTGTGCATAGGCTTGAAACATAGGACTGAAGCATTTGGAAATGATGATAGAGTTTTAAGAGATCTTTTGAGACTTGAGACATAGCCAAAAACGACACTGACAATCTAGAGGAAATACTTTTACTCATTATATTCTTTTTGATGTTAATAATTGAGTATTGTAACTTCTGAAAACTTTACTGACCATGAACTAGCAAGTATTTAAAAGAGCAAAGACAGCAAGCTTTGTGGAGTACTGTCACATTTGCTAGTGAAAGAAGCTTGTTACTCATTATTAGAGCTGAGTAGATAATTAGTGGTTAATTGTTTACCACGAAAACTTATTCAAAATTCTGTGAAGGCTGATGTTTTATAAGAGCAGCCCAGTTTGGTTTGGTTCTCTGATTAGATGCATATGTAAGAATATTGAATATATATGCTATAAATATATAATACTAGCAATATATAAAATGTAATGTGTGTGAACTGGTTGACTGCTATTCACTAGGATTCATAATAGTGAAACATCTAAAGTTTACCAAAAACTGACATTAAAGCCTATGGATACTAGTTAATAAACACAAAATCAGTGAACTTTCTGTAATACTAGAAATTCTGTTTGTAACCAGAGCTTGCTTTTCAGACCTACAGAATCCAAAGAAACCTGGCTTTTAGGGAAACTTGAATAGTAAAATAAATCTGTTTTCATTTAAATTGCCCAATACTCCGATTTTTAATAGTATTTTCTGTCCTTAGTTCATTTTATTTCAAAATGCAGAGCCAAATGAAAGGTGTTATTTAGCACTTCTGCATTGGGAACAGTTGAGAAATGTGACAGTTTCCCAGTCAGAGACTTTTTTTTTGGTTGTTAAATCTTTGAATAGCCCAAGGAAAGACTATGGGGCCAAATCCTCCTCTGCAGTGCCAGACTGTATAACAAAGAGAATGGCCACAAGTTACTGCTTTGGAGGTTCAGATTAGATGTTAGAAAGCAGCTTCTCACCAGAAGACCAGTGCAGCACTGGAAAAACTAATCCAGAAGGGTGGAGGAGTCTCAGACTTTGAAGGTTTTCAGGCCTGCTAGACCAAGTATACAGCTTTCTAGTGCTGGAAACAGCTCTACTTCAAGCAGCAGCTTGGTCTGGATAAGAGGTCCCTTATAATCAGTATTTCTATGACTCTATGAAACATTTTCCTTGTGCTTTGAAAGAAAAAAAGATAATATGTGAATTGAGCTAGCCAGCTTCTAAGCACTGGAAATGCTCAGCACCCAGCCATTTAGAGAGCAGAGGCAAAGTTAGTGCCTGCAATGTGAGAGGTAGTTAAGAATTAGTAACTGGCATCAGAAAGCCAAAATCTAATCCATCATGAGATATTATATCCCACTTGAACTTCTAAAGAGAGAACTGAGCCTTTTATTTTAAATTAGTACTGAAGGTCATTCCACCCAAAAGATTCACAGTCGAGTTTTGCTCACAACTTGATTTCAGAAGTTGGGGTGGCAATCAGGATAACCACAAATGTTTATTTGAATGAATAATGATCATAAGCAAAAAACTCCCTAATGAATGAAGATTATTTAAACAGGAGTGTTATTATAAAGAAGGTAAGTTTTCTGGGCATAGTTCTAGAATTAAACTGCCCTGGTAGCCAGGATATTTTAGTATGCTATCAATTATTTCCTCAAAGTGCGTATTTTGCTGCATTACCCAGTGGCACTTACAGGTTTTGCTCTGTGGTTTGTTTTTCTTTTTGCTAGTGTGGAATATTCCATGAAATAATTTCTGTATGTCTACATGAGCATGTTAGCTTTGCCTAATGCAAGCACTAAGTCTCTGATATCTTTGCTTTGACTTGTAAACCATAGCCTGAGGCTGAGAAAACAGCTTCCCTGGCTGAGCACAGCTCCTGTCCCAGCTGGGCAACTGTGAGCAATGCTGTCCCTTTCAAGGCAAAGACAAAGCTGGGCTTTAGGTAGTTTGTTTACAATTGCCTTGCATTGTGGAAGTTGGCAGAGAGCCAGTTGTGCCTAGCACACGTCTATGTGTTGAATTTAGATTAAGACTACTGTCTTTTCAAGCACACTGGGACTGAGCTCAGGACTAAAAGTAACATTTTCCAACTGTGTGCAATTAACCTCTTGCAAAACTGCATTCAGTTCATATTCTTGAGTGTTTGCCATCCTGCTGGGAACCCTCCAAGCCTGTGGGAACACAGTACCACTCTATACTCACTCATTTCCTTTTTTCCTTTTGCCTCTATACTGCTTGTTTGGTTTTATTCCTGACTGCAAGCTTTCCAGGTCAACATCCATGGTGATGTATGGTGGTTTCTAGTTAGCTAAACATACATCTACGCTGCCAAAGACTCCACCTCCTGGACTTTTTCCTGAATCCTGGAACCTCATTCATCCACACTCTACATCCATTAGTCACTCATGGTGTGCCTTTTGCTTTGGATCAGCGGCTCCCTTTTGAAACTGTCCCCACTTACTGTGCTTTGGTGTGATTTGTGTTATGGTCTTGAACAACATGAATTCTTTCCAACTTAAATGAAAAATCGGGTCCAGGCCCACTTTCAGTCCCGGAGTACAAAGTAAAGATTTTCTGAAGGAAACCTACTCCTGGATACAGTAGGCATATCTTACTCAGCAACAAAAATTTCACTCTACTGGGACATTTCTGTTGGTCTACACAGTTGATAATGTAGATGCAGCCAAAACTTTTCCCCCCGAAATTAAATCCAAATGTTACTAAGTAAAAATCACTTTTACAATTATTCCTAACAGGCAGCAAGGACAAGGCACAGGCTGACTCTTCTGCTATTTGCAGTCATCCAACACTGTACTGGGTCGCCTTTTGGTCTTCAGTCCTTCCACACACCATCATATCACAACAGAGTTCATGCAGCACATAACCTTAGTTTGAGATTCTAAATAAAAACATAATTCTAATGAATTACAGTATATATTTTGTATGTATTCTTCTATGAACTGAGAAAAATTACAGGAAAATGATAAGTATGTTTTTGTCCCAGAGGTGAATGGTGTGGATTGCAGAGGAAATCTGTGCCAAATGCTACACAAACACTACTTTCCTATAGAAACTCATCCAGGGCAATGTGAATATGAATTACTCCACAACGTTTGTCCTAGAGATCATTCCATGTTTGGCTCTATTGCTGGTGGTTATTTTCTTTTTTCATTGATTTTTTTTCCCTTAAAATTTGCAACTTTCACTGTAATAAAGCAAATAAAATAGTAACGTTCAGTGCATGAGCAAATCTCAAAAGCTAAAGTCTTGAAGCCTATTTAAGTGTTACTGACATTTTAAAAAATGCTTTTACTAACATGAGGGAAATGTTCTATTTGTCTCAATATGAAGCTTTTATTTCTGAAAATATCTCTGCTTTCCTAAGTGACCAAATAAGTAATGAGCTCCTTTTGTGATCATTTTGTAAAAGATGCACTTGAGTTGGCATTTTAGAAAGTTTCCTCCTGACCAAGTGGTGGTCAAGTTGTTCAAATGAGCTAATGTTCAAATATACATATATGATTATTACTGTCCTTTTCGAAAAATAGGGATGTTTAATCTGGCGGGAAATGTAAAATAAAATAAAAAATAAAATAGCATTTCAAATGTATTTGTGATCTGTGGGGGGACCATGAGTCTATGAATTCTCCGATTGTTTTCTTTCTCTGTTTTCTGTTTCAGGTTATCACTATAATGACCTTGTATCCCCACAGTACTTGAATCTGATAGCCAATCTCTCAGGCTGTACAGCCCATCGACGAGTGAACAACTGCTCAGATATGTGCTTCCACCAGAAGTACAGGACACACGATGGAACATGCAACAACCTTCAGCATCCCATGTGGGGCGCTTCTCTGACAGCTTTTGAACGTCTGTTAAAGTCAGTCTATGAAAATGGATTTAATTTGCCTCGGGGAATTGAACCCAGAAGACTCTCTAATGGCTACGCACTCCCAATGCCTCGCTTGGTTTCAACTACTCTGATCGGGACGGAAACCGTAACTCCTGACGAACAGTACACTCACATGCTCATGCAGTGGGGTCAGTTTCTTGACCATGACCTTGACCTCACTGTGGCTGCGCTGAGTGAGGCGAGATTTTCAGATGGTCAGCATTGCAGTTCCGTTTGTACAAATGATCCTCCATGCTTTTCCATCATGATACCACCGAATGATCCCAGAGTTCGAAATGGTGCACGCTGCATGTTTTTCGTACGCTCCAGTCCAGTTTGTGGAAGCGGCATGACATCTCTCCTGATGAATTCTGTGTACCCACGAGAACAGATCAACCAGCTGACTTCGTACATTGATGCGTCCAACGTATATGGCAGTTCAGACCATGAAGCACTAGAAATCAGAGACTTGGCGAGTCAAAGGGGTCTTCTGAGGCAGGGCATTGTACAGAGGTCTGGCAAGCCCCTTCTTCCATTTGCCACTGGCCCACCAACAGAATGTATGAGAGATGAAAATGAAAGCCCAATACCCTGCTTTTTAGCCGGTGATCAGCGCTCTAACGAACAGTTGGGTCTTACCAGCATCCACACATTGTGGTTTAGAGAGCACAACAGAATTGCCACAGAGCTACTGAAACTCAATCCACACTGGGACGGTGACACAATATATCATGAAACACGCAAAATTGTTGGTGCAGAAATGCAACACATAACATTTAGCCACTGGCTCCCTAAGATCTTTGGAGAGGTAGGCATGAAGATGCTTGGCGAATATAAGGGTTATGATCCCAGTGTTAATTCTGGCATAACTAATGAGTTTGCAACTGCCGCTTTTAGGTTTGGTCACACACTCATTAATCCTTTTCTGTATCGACTGGATGAAAACTTTGAACCTATTCCACAAGGCCATCTACCTCTTCATAAGGCATTCTTCTCTCCATTTCGGATTGTAAATGAAGGAGGCATTGATCCACTTCTAAGGGGATTTTTTGGTGTTGCTGGTAAGATGCGTGTCCCGTCACAATTACTCAATACAGAATTAACAGAAAGACTCTTCTCCATGGCACGTACTGTGGCTTTAGATCTGGCAGCTATGAATATTCAGAGAGGCAGAGATCATGGAATTCCTCCCTACCATGATTTTAGAGTTTACTGTAATCTTTCTTCAGCTCAGACTTTTGAAGATCTGAAAAATGAAATTAAGAATCCTGAAATCAGGGAGAAGCTTAGCAGGTGAGCCTGAGGTGAAGAAAAAGTCAATTATCTAAATGTGCATGCAAAACCCATAGCTAAATGTCTTACCTAGAAAAAGATACTTGCTAAGAAAGACTTAAAGGGGTACTTTAAGAAACTTCCATCAGTACTAGAAAATAGATGTTAACAATTTCCACATGGAGATAATTTCTCTACCATCTCTGTGAACAGTAAGAAGTTAATACATACGATATGTGTTCATGAAATTATTAATTTGAAACGCTTAGTTTTGTAAATATGAGTGCTATTTCAGTGTAAGGTCATATTAAATGCTAACTTCATGCAAGTAGTTAGATGTTCAATTCCGTTAATTCTGTACAGTGAAACAAACGTCAATATCGTCCATTGTGCTGTCATGTGGACATCCTTCA
This sequence comes from Callaeas wilsoni, assembly GCA_013398955.1. Taxonomy (NCBI): domain Eukaryota; kingdom Metazoa; phylum Chordata; class Aves; order Passeriformes; family Callaeidae; genus Callaeas; species Callaeas wilsoni. Next base: position 105,757 of record VWPU01000076.1, on the reverse strand, counting down.
CTGCCAGTGATCAGTTCTTCTTTAGAGATTCGGTGTTTGAAATTAAGTTTACATCTACCTGCCACCCCTAGTTTATTTGCCCAAAATTAAAGACAGAGAATTAGTCTCAGCTGCAGTAATAGAAAAAGTGTGTACAGAGGGACAGGAAAGAGAAGCTATCAAAAGGAAACAATTCCAAGAAATCAGAAGAAAGCTGCTAGGAGAAAAAAAATTGCAGGCTACACATGCAGACCCACATGGTGTATACAACCGCCTTTGCAGGATTTATTGCGTATACACCCACAGCTTGTTCACAAAAGATGTAATGCTATCACTGCATTTTTTCCTGTGGGTTATTTGTATCTCTTGCTCTTAGCTTCACCATTTACTGATTATTTTGTAAATATAAAATATTTGTTATTCAGTATTTTTGTTTTTCAATTTATAGGTTGTATGGCTCCCCACTGAATATAGACCTATTTCCAGCTCTAATGGTGGAAGACTTAGTTCCAGGGAGTCGACTGGGGCCAACTTTGATGTGTCTGTTAAGCACACAGTTCAGGCGTATTCGGGATGGAGACAGGTACGTTAAAATACCATGGAAACCAAAATTAATTTTAACTTATGCTAAGATGCTTAAGAACAGTTGCAACATCATGTTTCCAAAACAAACACCATTTTATCTTCGTTTATGATTTTAAAATATAATTGAAAAGATGAAGAATACATGTTTAAAACATTGTTAGAAGCCATGATTCTTTATTAATTCTGTTACTTTTTATGGTGAATGTCATAGTGATGCCCAAAAACACAACAGCCAACACATGCTGAGTTTCCTTTTGCCAGATATTCAAGTCACTTACCTTTTTGGAAAGTGCATGATGCTTCTCTTATTGTTATTTAGTTATTTTATTGGCAAAGAAATTGTAGTTGTTACTTAAGCATAGGTTGGAACAGTATCACTCTGTATGTATAACTCCTATGCATACCACAATACAAGCAGTCTCTGCACCAAAAATCTATTAAAAGTAGATAGGTTAATCCAAAGAACACAATTTGATAATTGTTTTTAAATGACTTTAAATTGTTTTAAAATTACTTTAAATTATAGTTATTTAAAGTAAAAATACTTTAAATATATGCACATTGTAAGCAATTTCTAGTTTTTGGAGTACCTGAAATAAGAGAATAGTCATTTCTCTTGTCACAGCAGCCAGATCTCTTTTGTACACTTTCAGCACACCTGTTCAGCATCTGAAAATCAACATTTCCCTCATTTTAACATAATTTATGACCTAGAATCCTGTTCTTTTCATGGCATGAGAGTACATAGACTTAGGCTGATTAATTCAATCCTAATGAAAGGAAAACAGAGGAAGAATTAGGAAATTAGATTTGACTCTCTTTATTTAATGTTATTCTCATGAATTAAGTTATTAAATTGCTGCTTAGGATATTATAAAGCTTTTTTTATTTTTGTAGTCAAGAACACAAACCTTTTTGTGTGCTGTTTTAAAAGAACCACCAAACTTTTATACATAAAATATATTTAATAATAAAGCTGTGAAGCACAGAACTCTCATGCCTGGAGGCAGAGAGAGTAAAAGGAGAAGGAATATACGCAGTATGAGCTCCAGGTTGCTAGTGACAAGTACCTATATGTGTCACAACAGGATATCTATACTGGTTTTTTTTTTTATATCTGTTTGCATTTTTTCAGCAAAAGCACTTTTTTCTGTTTTGTTTTGTTTTCTGAAACAACATTTAGAAACTATAGGAAAACATTGAATATTTAGGAAATGGGATTCTGCTGTCCAACGAACACAAATTTGAAAAGTAACATGCCAGCAAATAGTAAAATATTATTAGACATAATGAAAGCAACTCTCACTTCTTTGAAAAGCCTTTTCAATGGGCAGAGGATCAAAGCTGATAACACCATGCAAAGTAAATGTGTCTGTGCATGAAAAAGGAGTGATATTTGAAAGGAGCCTAACTTCATGTCAAGATAGAAATTTGAGAATCTGATCGTAGTACTTGGAAATTCATTGGCCACTGTCCAATACTTTATGAAAATGATACACTAAATAGGTAAAATGAAATTTGCTGACCATTCTTCTTTGATTTTTTCATAAAGTTTTAAAAGCCTCTTTTTTGTTGGAGTTTTTTTGGGGTTTTTTGTTTGTTTGTTTTTTGTTTAAAATAGGTGGGGGGAAAAAGTATCAATATTGATACATTTTTGGGAGACAGAAACAATGTCACAGTGAGCAGTTCCTGTGTGTTAGACTGGTGTAAAAAGTTTTCAAATTCTGAACAGTAACTTAGGAAATTTTCTTTTCCATGTGAAGCTTGCTTTTTATAGTAATATATTATTTATATTTGCTATTGATAACAGGCTTTAAGCCCTTTATGTATGAAAAACAAACTATCTGAAACCACAGTGTTTCTTTCCTGAATACAGTGAATTAACTGAACATGTATTAGAAAGTCCCTGAATCAGTATAGTCATGAAAATAGTTTAACATAAAAAAAATCCTTAGTAAATTAAATCATCTCAGTTATCGTGATAGTAAACTAGGTATAGATTAACCATTCTTCTAATCTCAGCAATTCCGTCAAAATATTGTCCAAACCATAAGAAAGTTGCCTACAGAAAGAAATTATGGTCATTTAAGTTTCTTACTTAAAAGAATCCTTAACTTGGTAGTCTGATACCATTTTAGATGTCCAGAGATACCCAAGACATCAAAACGAGGAAGAGAACTCAAAGAATTTCTTGAAGATTTCATCTCTTGCAGAGTGTCAGCATGACACCAGCTAGTGCTGAAGTGACACTAGGACCTTAGATTTTTGCATTTGGGTCAGTCTCTTGATACAATGTTAAGTTGAGAACAGGATTTGTGAGATAATTCATTTCATTCCAAACACAGTATTGAAATATCTGAAAAACTGCCTCTTGTTGTTTTTCACTAGCAAACTTGTCTTTTCTGTGAGATTACAGGTTATGGTATGAAAACCCGGGTGTGTTCACGCCTGCTCAGCTCACTCAGATCAAGCAGACATCTCTTGCCAGAGTTTTGTGTGACAATGGTGACAACATAACCAGGGTACAACATGATGTCTTTAAGGTGGCTGAATTCCCACATGGATATAGTAGCTGTGAAGATATTCCTAAACTGGACCTCAGGATGTGGCAAGATTGCTGTGAAGGTCTGTATAGAGGTGGATTTGGGGGCAGTGAGGTGTGTGCAGTTTGTTAAATGTCTATTTTATTTTAAGATATTTTACTATTTTTTAGGTTTTGTTAAGATGTTACAAATTCTAATCTGAATCATAGCCCCGTTAAGAAATCATGAAAATCATCCTGTATTTTATATTAAATAAACACCACATAAAAATAGCATAGATTTGAGCATTGCATCGTGTAGATAGTTATGTACTTGTTTTCTTTCTTTTGCGGATAAATATTCTTCTTCATTGCCATCTCCTTCAAAAGTTAGGAGTCTGGGGTGATTTGTTTGTCCTGAAAAATAAGCTTTTTTTCTCCCAAAATAGGATTTATTTAGCTGCATGGAGCACAGGGCACTGCTTGGTGGCCTGTATCTGTCTCTCAGATTTTCTGCCTCTCTTCAGCCATCATCACGTCAGAATTCACTGTGTCTGTAACATAGCTAGAATCCATTCCCAAGAGAATCTTCTGGATCATGCAGAATGATTTTCAGTAGCATCAACAACAAAATGCTTCAGAGGACAATGACCTCTCTTTTTTGAGATCTCCTTGACAATGTTGTTATCATTTTCTTTGGACAAAATTCAAATGACATGCCCAGGCTGTAAAAGTATATTCAGGAATTTTGGGAACTTTGCTCTTGAACTCTGACTATTGAGAAGTTGCTGTCAAAAAAATTCCTAGTATGAAAAGTCTTGCTCTTATATGAGAGGATAAGGGTAGTATTGGTTGATAATTACTAGAATCTTATCATTTACCTAATATATTTCAATACTAATGCCATGTAGATTTGCTGATGAAAGGTATCCAGATCTGTGTCTTTATCTTTTCTACTACTGATTCTCTTGAGTTTACAACTGCTGAGTAGGATATTCAATATTCTTTTGAAAGAAATGAGTGAATAAAGAACTGGTGGATTGCATTTTTGAGAGAAGTCACAATCTTCCACTAATGTCTTGTCTATTTAACTCTTTTGGTAAGATAAAATTGTCCACAATGACAAAGTTCTTTTGTGATACGGCTCAGAATTTAAGACAGAAGGTAAAAGTTAAACTGATAGAGGATGTCTCTTCAGTCTGCTACAGATACAGTAAATACTGAGGAAGGATTTATAGTGGTGTGACTGTACCACGAGAACAAACTCAGTTATCATTAACAATTAAAAAGGTAGATAGAGATTTACTATTCAAAGTTACTGCATAACTTGGCTTTTAAACTGATTACTGTATTGTCTTGTCCAGTAAGCAAGTCTTTAAAAAAAAAAATCACTCTCTAAGAAAATTCTTCCTTGGAAGATTCTGTTCAAAAATGTCAGTTATCAGTGTAAGACTGGAAGAAATAAATACTTCAAGTTTCAATAAGATTTTGTACAGTATCCCCCATATATAATATCTTTCAGGCCTTACTCTAATTTTTACAGCTTTTTTTTTTTGTTTGCTAGCTTATTCAGGTTTTTTAAAAAAATGTTTACCATTCCCAGTTAATGATAATAGCTTATAAAAAGCTAGGCATGATTGACACATTGTAATTTTAATACAAAGTCTTCCAGAATCTCTTCAAAAATTCCTTGACATATGCCAGAAACACTGGGAGAAAATCAATTATCACTCTTTAAATGCTTTACCATAAATAAGGCACATTCTGCCAGTTCTGGATAAGTTCACTTTGCCATGATTAATGAAGCTTGACAGACAGTTTCACAAATGCATTTTTTATATTGATTTGGAAAAATAGTAAAGCCATTCAGAGAAATTATGTGTTGATTCTCTAAATGTTGTGTTATCACTGAGCCTTTTAGAACAGATGTTATCTTTGGAAAGTCTTTAGAGTGTTCTTGTGTTCAACAACCCAGCTTGTATTTTCATTCAAGAAAGTTGCTACCAGAGAGTACCACTGGATGCAGTATAGTTAGACAACTGCCAAGCAAAAGAAAGGGTAAATAATTACTGTTTTTTAAAAAATTTGCCTATACATATCCCCTTTTCCCAAACTTCTGAACCCTTGCAGGGGTTGATGAAGAAAAAGCGAAGGTACGCATGGCTTGAACTGCTTTCTTGCATGGATGAATGACTGTGATGTTTTCTGTGGGAATCCAGTTTAGGCAACTGATGTAAAAAAATTTCTTTCCTTCCATGGCCACCACTCCTCTGAGGTGGGACATACACTCAGCAATTACTTAGAGTTGAATTCATTAAGGAGGTTTGTTTATTCGAATTTATTATTGCTTATTATTTAAAGAAAAAAAAAATTAAACCCTTCTCCACATTTAAAATGCCTCTAATGATTTTAAAATTAACATTATCCTAAGTTTAAATTTCGAGTATGGAATACTGTTCATTGCACTTTATGTATGTTTCATAAGTGACGCATGTGATCATCTGTTTCAGCCTGGTTAAAAACACATCTGGTTTTGTTGTCCTTCCTGGTTTTTTTAAAGTCAAAATACTTTTCCATATGAAGAATAGAAAAATTTCTTAGTTACAAAAATCTGCCTTGTAGATTTTTTTAAATAAAAGCTAGTATTTACTTCTTACAAAGTAAAGCATTATTCCTCTTTATAATAAAAAAACCAGATTACCTTTAGATTTCAGTTGGCAAATCATACAACAGAATTACTAGTTGATGATGGCAAAAAGTAGGAGTTCCACTGAAGTGCACAAGTTTTCTTCTGTTTTCCTTCACTTTCTACCTTTCTTTGTCTTGTCAGAGATGATGAGTAATTGCTGGATTTTCTGCAGTTCTTTATTTGTGCAAAGAGCACTCAAGCTTCAGATTTTCCAAACAAGAAACTTTTGGTGCTTTATTTCAGGCTCTCTAGTGCAAAAAGTGTATTTTGAATTTTTTTTTTTTAAAGTAATCAGTGTATGCTTTCATGATTACTCTAATGTGAGTCTTTAAAAGTTTCACACTTTTTGGTGGTTTTTTTTTTTGTTCTTGTTTGTTTTGTGGGGTTTTTTTGTATGTTGAAATAAAAAAAATCTTTAACCTTTTGTTTTATGTCAAAACCCATGAGGTTTTCATATGGACCCAGGAGGACAATGGACAATGACCCTGGAGGAAGTGATTCAGATAAGATGCAAGTCATCCTTATAAGTGTAAACTGATTTAGAAAGATTTTTCTTAACTGTTTCTCAGTTAGCGAACAGCATATCTCCTCTGTCAGATATTGTTCTTTTTGTTTGTTTGTTTCTTTAATTCAGGAATACAGCCTTATACAAATTATGATCGAACATGTTTAAATCCCACTGAATTTTGTTAAAAGAGTTAAGACACATTCCTAATCTGAATGCTTTTATACATGGTCTTTCAGTGGATTAGACATATATTTGTGAACTCCTGTATTTTGAGACCAGAGGAATAATTATGCTGTCTATTGCTTCTCTACTGACAGCATTAATCTTTTACTGTGTCCTTCTCATTATGCCCTTTAATCTTCAATGAAAATACTAAACAGCTCTGGGCTAAGCACTGAATTCTGTGGAATATAGTGGAAGTAACATTTTAAAATGTTAGCAGAAATCTCTGTGTGAGACCAGAAGTTCTTTTTTGACAAAGTTCACCAAGAACTCCTCAAAGTACCAAAATGATATGATGTGTGCCTGAAAAGGTTTTGTCTTTACACAGAACCTCTATGCTTCAGTCAGGTCATATATTTTTGCTTTCTACATTCAAATTATCTTTTTACGTTTAAATTTACACTTAAAGACACAGTCTATTAGCTTAATAACAATTCAGTCTATGCCAGGCTACTAAACTAAAGTTCCAGGGTCTGTAACTTTAAGGATGGCATCCTTTTTATCTTTGAATGGAAGTACATTTAATATAGCGTAGTATTTTTGTATGATTACAAATTTTACTGAGAGCATCAGTATTTTTATTTGTATTTCATCCAAACCAAAAATATTTTATCTTTCTCAGGTATTTGTCATCCATGAAATACAATTCTACATTCATAAACATAAATTAAGGAGACCTAATTTATGACATTGCTTTGTCTTTGCCACCAGGCATTTCATGCCAGTAGTTGCCATCCCTGGTGAAGAGCAACAGGGAAGCAATAGGCTTCAATCATTGTGTTTAAATTCAAACTTCTGAATGAGTTGCCAGATCTGTCAAAGTCCCACTGCTGGCAATAAAGAGATGTCTCTAGAGGACAGTCAGGCTGCAGTCTCGACTATGCCACTGTTCATTGACTGTAAAATGAACATGGGTAGGAAAGCATCCTAATTGAACTGTCTCAGTGATTTCTACAAATCTAGGCAGCTGGAGGATTTCCTTCTTTCCTGTGGACTGTTGCTGCCTTTCTGAGACACTGTTGACTTCACACTCTAGTGGGCAGGACAGTTCTTAGGGTCTTTATTTTAAAAATTTGCATGAATTTTCAGTCTGTCTGAAATTACTTTTTCTTACCAAATTATATTCCAAAAGCTCCATGTTTTTGATCTTCAAAATCCTCTAACCAGTCCTATTTAATTTTTCCACTGGAGAGCTTGGATTTCCTTGGGTTTGGTGTCAAGAACCTAATGTTTCTCCTTTATCTACCTGCAGATGGTCCAAGACCTATTCAGATCAAGAAAGCATGATATGTTTTTAAATGTCGTTAGTCTATGATTAGCTATATATTAACAAACTGGACATTTGCTTTCCCAACAACATCTGAACCTTCTAGTTCTGGTAGCAGACTGATCTCGAAGCTCAGTCTGTGAGCTTTGAGATCAACTACAGAAAGCATCTTTATTCTTAAAATTCCCCAGTATATCAGCTGGCAGATGACATTCTGAGGCTGTTACTTCATCTTCTAACTTCTAGACCTTTTTCTTTTCAGATGTTTAAGTAATCTTTGTACAAAATATGTCTGTTCTGATCTGAGAAGATTACTGTAGGATTTTAGACCACCACATTACATTTTTGATGCTATTTAATTTATCTTTTGTTAGAAATTCTTGTTTAACAGAAGATATGAAGAGATGCAGTGCAACATGAAGGGTTGTGGCCCATTTTGCCAATAACAAAACTAGCTATTTTGAGTTAGGGCTTCATTTTGTGTGAAAAGTCACTTTCCTATGTTGTGCAATTTTTAAGTAGCTGCTTTGTGAAAACATCTACTCAAAAAGATCTTTTTACATCAGATATTTTCAGTGTTTCTCCACCCTTTTACTGCTCCCACTGGTATGTCTACAAGTTCTTAATACAAATGCTTACAGTAACAGCAACCTTATTCACTATAATAAATCTTGGAGAATCAAACTAGTATCAAATAGATATATGTGCTTTGCTTCACATTTCCTCAGTCTTTCAAGTTGTTTTGTTTTAATCTACCGTTAGAATAATTCTCAGTGGCCTAGATTTTGAGGAGGGATTCATAGAGAATTAAGACTGCTCAATAATTCTCTGTCAGGTTTTTTATTATCCAATTTACATAATAGTTGCATTTTTAGAACCTTGCGGAAAACAGGATTTTCTAAAGATGTGGACATGGCTTCCATATACAAGTGGAAATGCCAATTTCTTTATGGAAAGAGTTGTTATGCATTGGAACAGGCTGCCCAGAGAGGTAGGGGAGTCACCATCACTGGAAATGTTCAAGAAATGACTGGATGTGACACTTAGTGCCATGGTCTAATTGACAAGGTGGTGTTTGGTCAAAGGTTGGATCTGATGACGTCAGGGGTTTTTTCCAATATAAATGAGTCTGTGATTCTATGTGATTCTGTAAATGGATCAGCTTGACACTTGCAGTGTAACAATAGCTGACTTCTGGAAGAAAAAACTGTTTATAGAGAAAAAAAATTCTTAGGTTGTTTTCAAACATTCACTTTTTCTGCAGAAAATTATTTGGAATGGGTATAGCTAATTTGGGGACATTTTAGTTAAGCTGAAAAAAAAGCAGAATTTCGAGCTTATTTTTTAATTTACTGCTAAGGTATTCTTCATTAAAAATAAAAATTTGAAAAAAAAAAAAAAGACATTTCTTGATTTGGACTTTCTGAAAGCTAAAGCATTTTGTCCTGCACCTCTCAGCAATGACCTTCCTCCCTGTTGTACCTGAAACAGAAACCAAGAACAAGTTGACATATTCGAGTTTTAAAACACACAGAAAGTCAGATCTGTGTACTTAAAGCTGTCACTGAACATATGGTTCTCATATTTACCAGTCTAAGGTGATAAAACCTTCCCAAGATTTCAGACCTTTGTTTCTAAGAAACAACCTAGGAATAAAAAAAACAATGGGCCATTGTGTTATTGCACAAAAAACCAAAAAAACCCCTGTGTTATGCAAGATGACCATAGCAGATACTAAACAAAGAGGGATAGCAGAAAACTTTCACATATTGCTTCCAAGAGAAACTAGAGATTTTGTGATACTCAGGAAACCTTTAAGCAACACATTGCTTTAAGAAAAAAATTCCTCTGACCAAAATCAGTTCTTTCTTCAGGACCCTTCAGTGTGATCCTTTTTCTCACCATACTAAATATAGAAACACTAAGGGTGTTCAAAAATGTCTTCATGCCGAGCTTCTTGCAGACACATTGGTCTGTTCCCATTTGAAAGAGTTTACTTTCTGAGTGGACAGCAAGGAGGTTATGTGGGAAACAGCAGAACACACATGAAGAATGAACAGTATGTTGGCAGTAAATACCATGTAGTTCTTTGGTGGGTGCTGTTATTATAGGAGGAAAGTAATGCATTTATTAAAGAATGGGACAAATCACAAGGAAAGAAAAGGAAAGGGGAATTGTGGATAACTTGTGTTCAAGAAAGATCTGTAGATACTGTTTTTGGTCTGAAAATTTTTTTTTTGGTCAGTCATCTTTTTCTTTTTCTGTATCTTAAATGATATTAAGCCATTAAGACAAACTTAAGTTTTTCTTAACAGGGAAATTGTAATATTTTAATTTTAAGTAAAAGTCCAACACAGTTAAAAGTAGTCCAAGATTCCTAATTTTGTGTAATCAGAGCAACCTTAGATTTGTTTCTCTAGTTGCTCATTTCAGCAGTGTTTATAGACGTGAAACTTTTGCAACCATTTGTGTTAATACTTCAGGTATTCAATCTAAATTCCAGAAAAATACTTTATAAATGTTATTAACTTTCTGATTTAATTTGGTGCAAATTAAGAGAAACATTATGGAAAATTACTCCTTCCTGTGCTCAGTTGCTTTCATGGCTCATTCTGCTAATACCAGACTTAGCTGAGAAATGTCTATGGCATCCTGTATTTATGCTTTCCCTCCTGTTTTAGCAGATGCTGCTTCTAGGAGTTGATCATGCAGTTTGTTCCTGCTTCAGCTTGGCCCATTGTAACTGTTAGCTTAAAAGCTTCTGTGAACAGAAATGAGAAAACTTCTATTTTCTCATTGTCTCCTCTGTCAAGTGCTGTTGCAGTTTTATTTTGTTTTCCTTTTATTTTTTAAAATGGGACTCTTTCCAAATACTCACTGTGTTTGGAAGGCTAAATAAAGCGAACTGGGAGAAAGACATACTTCACCCTGTCAAGACGTCCTCTTACGATCTTAGAAGAAGATTTCTGTCATAGATCATTCTCAGGCTTGATATTTTTACTCTGTGGTGGAAATAGTTTTAGGGTCTGGTGATACCTTCAGATTCCTCAGATTTGGAAATAGGACTCATCAACCTATAAAGCATGTCTGCAAATTTGGAATTCAATTGAAAATTCTCTTTCAGATGCCAAAAATAACAAATAATAATGCCTGGGACAGATGAGGAACCCACAGAGTGGTTTTCCTGTCATTGTTTTTCTTCATATGTAGCTATCCCATTTGAAAAGCAGAAAATAATTAAAAGCCAAGAGAGTGAAAATTTCAGAATTGAAAAGACTAGGTAAAATAGCACTATATAGGTTTGTTAAAATAATATTTATTCCTTTGTTTCACACTAAAAAGCTGGTCTGTGGGTAAATGCACAGTCTGTGCATCTAACTAGATTAAATGTTCTATCACTGAGACATATTAATCCGCCATCAACCAATTCCAGAGGGATCAGACTGAATGTATGGCTTGCCTTTACCAATTCAGAAAACACTGCAAAACCATATTAATATTGTAACTGCTGAAATATACTGTAGTTTATGTGTAATTTCTTGTCTGTTTTCAGACTGTAGAACCAGAGGACAGTTTAATGCATTTTCATATCACTTTCGGGGGAGACGTTCTCTTGACTACAGCTTTCAGGAGGACAAGCCTCTGAAGAAAATGAAAATGTCCAAAACAGCAAGGTGAGACTTTTTTTTAAAGAATTATAAAAAAGCATTTGTTCTCAAAATGGAATGAAATGGAATGATTTCTTTCTGGGCACATGCCACTTTTTTGCCAGTGTGCTTGCTCAAGTTTATGATTGATGTATTTTATTCTGACACTTCTACATATCTACTAACAAGAAGCCACTTTTTTCAAGCTCAAATTTGTGTAAAACTCTTTGTGAGTAGCACAAGTATAGTACTTTTGTTCTTTCTGAAGTTTTCATGAAAAAAAATCGTTAATGAAGTGTAATTTGGGAATTTGAAATGCCACATTCCTACAGTGCCTGCAGTAACTAAATTAATCTAAATTATTTAATTTCCTATTTGGAACTGCTAGATTCTCCTGCAGAAATGGGAGGATACCAAGTGTTGATTTCACTTGCATAAGAATTTGTGATAATGGTAAGGACTGGTTCTGATACCAAAATACTCAGAGCAGGAACGGAGGACAGCAGTGCTAATAATATTGTTTATAACTCCCTAATCCTCAAAATATAGCAAGGAAGTAAATCACAGTTTCAGTCACAAGTTATCAACTGCACAGGATCCCTTCCCTTTCCAGAGGTTGAAAACTTACGTATGAATTAGTGACATGAAATGAGTTCTGCTTGGACCACTTCTTTTGAGGATCTTTCATGATGAGCAAATTTGAGACACTTGAATTATAGCTCTTTCTATTCCACATGCATTCTTTTAATAAATAAAATTTTCTGTTTAAGTGATAATAATGACCAAGCAGAATCTACCCACTCTGGCAAGGAAAGCATCTAGACAGATACATAAAGAGCTAAAGGAATTTCAGCAATTTCAAATACTCTGGAGGTGTTATAGTATTTGAAGAAACACCATGATTATGTTTCATTTATTTGAGAGGAATCTGTCCCGAAATAAAAGATCCTTTAGGTGTTTAGGATTTTAGACAAGAGAAGACAGCAGCTATGTATAAGATGGCTTATAGATAATATGAAAATGTAAATTCCTTTGAGGTAATCCTTGAAGAAGGATGTTTTGTCCATCTTTGCAAGTGAACTACAAGAAAAATTTACAAAACAGCAATTCGCTTTTAAAGGATGCTTGTGCCATAGTTGTCAAACTGTAAAAGGAGTTAAATTAAGCAAAAATGAAAGCAAGAAAATAATAAACACATCTAAGTACCAGGTTGTTTGACTGTGTTTCAGAAATTACTGTGTTTCAGTCCAATTACTAATTGGGAATACAAAATAGTAGATTTACACTACTTCATTTGTAGCATAAATAAAGCTAAAGCAGCCTTGGTCATTGAACATTCCCATCAGTTCTCATGCTCAGTGTTGTATTTAAATTGCGTTTGTGGTCAAAAGGGTTTTCTCCTCCTTTTTTTTAGCTTCTCATTTTCAATAACTTGAGCAGGTGGGGAAGATTAAATATTTTGTTATACAATAGCAGCTGGTTTACTTGAACTTTGGCATGTTATGTTGTTTAGAGTTCTTTTTCTCTAATTTAGATAAAAACTATGGGAAACTAAGTAACTTGAACCCCTGCCAGTAAGTGCTGTTTTAATTTATGCAGAAAGATTATAAATCCTGAGCCCTGATATATCAGAATTTCTTTGCCAGTTCATTCTTTGGGTATCCCTTAGCACTGGAGATGACATGTTAACAGAATAGTAATGCCTGTAATTATTAATGGATTCAAGAATCTGCAAAATAGTAATGAATTCAAGGATATTAATGTAATAAGTGACTTAAAAATTAGTGTTATCCATGCTTTTGAATGCACGTTTTTCAAGTGGTGTCAGATAATATATTGTTAGTTATAGACAGTTCCTTTTGTTACTCTTTCTCATCAACAGATTGAATTGATTAACACAATTTAGTGTTACATATCTATTATGAGATATCAGCTGGAACATACTACAGATGAAAGACTTTCGATTTTGTATACTATAAGCAGTATTGATGTCAAATGTTAGTTAAAAATATGTTCATATCTAGAAGAACTTCTCACTTATTTATGAAACCAAACTTTCTCCTTTTTAAAGTCATATTTCTTAAAATACATGTTTTGCTAACAAGCCTGTAGAGGAAGACTCTGTGGTTCAGAATGTGAAATGTGAATTTCATATTGGAGGGAACACTTTTTAAGATTCTTTCACTTTAGTCTGCTTTCGTATTGGAGTCTCGGGGGTGAATTTAAGGTGATGCTCTATAGTGTCACTGGTGACAGCTTTGTGTGAACCCCTGCATGAAATACATAATTTTTCTAATTGTAAGAAATTCCCTGTTGCTAGTGATATTGACAGTTATCTAGAGCTCACGTGTCCTGAGTCTCTCTTCAGCACCAGTTGGTCTTGTGTGCTGTTGTGCTTCATATCATTCCTACGTGTTGGTTGCTCTTCTTTTACATTTTTGTGAAGTGTCCGAAAATATCCAGCCAAATAAAAATGAGTTAGATGAATATCCTGACTTGGCATTCGTTTATTGCAGTTCTGTGAAACAGAGTAAATATTTTCGTAATGCCACATCAGCATCTAATGAAAATAGAAATGTACCCGCAGTGAATGACTTCAAAGAATTTGTTTTGGAAATGCAAAAAACTATTTCAAGCCTCAGAAATCAGGTAAGATACTATCATGAACTATTTGTAGTCTATCATGTCTAATTGTAGATTTAATTAATAATGTTTTCCTAACATCTGTCCTACGTTTTTAGTATTTAGAAATCTCCTGCAGACAAAACCCACCACACACTATCTCAAACAGAAACTGACACAGAACACGGTGTGTTATTAGTCATTATTTCTGTGTTCTTTTGACATCCTACTGAAATATTTTACAGCTGTACCCTCGACTTTTGAACGTGAAACCTTGTGTGACCATTTTATACTAAACACAGAATTAATCTTTCTCTAAAGATTTGCATGTAGTGTCAATAAAATCTTTTTTACCATTTGAAATGTATACAATCTGTGTAAAGCAATGATTAAAATGTCGACTTCATAAGAAGTAATGTGCCAGACTACAGCTGTAAACAGAGTTAAGATCTAGATCACTTAGAGAAGACTTTACAATGTTTGCAGGTAAACTCTATTCAGCCATAGTGGAATCCCATTTTTAAAATGTACAACATACAGAAGTTAGTAAAAAATTCAAGTAAACATTTTTAATTAAGGTGTTTAAAAAAAAAATTAAAAATTCACTTCCTTTCCAAACCATTTTTGACAGTTTAAATTTGTCTTTCTGTATATAAAACATGAAGATTTTTTCCTCTTTGTATGCTCTAGCTGAATATTCCAATGATAGGAAAGATGTATTTTCTGTTAGCTTTCTTGTGAAAGACTATCTCCATATGTATTACCTGTTTCTAGTCTTTTAGCATTATAAAACCTAAGTAGTGAGAAGAAAAACCCAGACAAGTATAACAAGGATTATATAGGATGTATTATAAAAGACAGAATACTTTACACAAATAAAAATCTTTCTTTGATTCAATTACTAACTTTTTTTAATGTTTTCAGATAAAAAAACTTGAATCACGCCTCAGTAATTCTGATTGCACTGATGAAGAGGGTAAATCATATTCCAGCAATGAAACCTGGAAAAGGGACCCTTGTACTGTGTGTGAATGCAAAGTAAGTATGTGGAAATTAATTTTGAGATAGAAATTGTAATTCTGGTTCTAAAACAGCAGTTCCAGTTTTGTGCCTGCTAATTTCTGGGTAATACTTACAATTTTTTTATTAATGGATCTTCAGTTACTTCATGCAGAAAATTATATTATTCAGATATTCCTGCCCTGGATATTGTTTTTCAATCCAGCTGTTATCTATTTTATTATACTTCTGTTTTCATTTACATACAGTTATATGGGTAAAATTAACTGCAAAATGAGACATGTATTGAAAAAGTCCAACAAAATGCATAAAAAATCAATAAAAGCTCATCTGTCTTAGTGCTAGATTGTAATTTTCTTCTATCAGAGAGAAATGTTTAAAAAGGTAGTAAAAAAAATATGTTAGTGCTTGGTACCCTGGTCGCACCTGAATGTCCGACAAAAGCTTAGATGCTGCTTTATCCAAAAGATGTGGTAGTACAGAGAGTGCCTTAACCTTCTCAATGTAAGTTTATACTGAAACAAACTGTNTGAGACTAGATGGCCCATTAATGGGAGATATCCTCCCTAGAGGGAGGATGGGGCATGGGAGAGATAAGGAACGCTGCCCCACCCGGTTCCGACAGCTGGCCTATTAACAGAAGATAGTCCAGAGAGAGGACGCAGGGGACACAGCCCCACCTAGTTTTAACAGCTCCTGAAGATGGTAATAGAATACACTGCAACCCAGGACATATTAGTCAGGTTCTTACAGAGAATGAACGTGTTGCTCTATGTTCTGCAATAACAGGAAAAATGTATTCCTTGTTTGCAACGTGTAGCTAAGTATGTTTTTGTTCTGTTATTTTTTTCTTGGCACAGGTTGGTCAGATTACCTGTTTTGTAGAGTCGTGCCTGCCGGCTGACTGCGAAGCACCTGTGAAGGGTAAAGGAGATTGCTGTCCAGTCTGCTTACAACAAAATACTAACAAAAAGAAGCCATAAGTCTACTTTTTAAGAATTTAGGGTGCATACTCCTCAAATCATATCAGTGCCTGCTGATGGCAAAAACAGGTAACTACAGTGCTAACAACAGCAAGAAATCAAGATTTACAATATTCTAATGGTGCTGTAACAGTATAACATAATGTATAATTTCATTTTCTGCCCATGAAGGTAAATCACAATGCAAAAATTAACGAAAGGGAAATTAGCAAACAGGTCAAAGTTAATTGTCTGTTATACTTCTCAGGTTAGAAAAACTCGAACTGGTGCTACTTTAAAAGAACACTGTCAGGTAGTTTTAGGTACCCAAAATGACTGGGCTTAGGATTTATTCTAAAATGAACACTTTGTTTCCTATCTTTACTTAGCAACATTAAAAGTTTACTGTTCCTTTCTAGTACCAGTCCGTCTTGATACTTAGCTTTTCGCTATTATTTAGTAAAATGCCAGGAAAAGGAAAACACGAAGTCACTGTGCCTGAAGCAATGCCATAGCCAGGCCAGTTTCTGCAAACATCAATGCATGGAAATTCTATTAAATCACACTATCACTGCTGGGGTTGGACCAGCAAGGAAATAAAGAAAGCTACTTGACACCTTTCAACATCCTTTCCTTAATTTAAGGAGCAAAATTAACCACATTTTCAAAGCAATAAAAGCTAGAATTAGTAAGGAAATACAAATATCTGTAATTGGAAGAAAGAAAAAGCAACTGAATGTGTATTACAGATGTAATTGACAGTGTTCCTCATTCTAGGGAGACATGCATGACAGAGTAGTATTTGATCTTAAAAATCAGCATAATCCTTTTTGTCAAAACATATGTAATTGCTTGACAACATTTTTTGTTTGTTTGTTTCATTTATTTTAAATCTTTGTAACATAACCATCCAGGTCAGTTTTAAAGCATGCTTTTCTTGATCTCAGATCAGCTCATGTAATTGTATGGCCCTGTTTTGAAAATGTGAAAAGATGTCACATGCCATTTTGTATACAAAGATTCCTACTGATTCATTGTGCGTATTGTCAATAGACATATGTTCCTGATTATATTGTGGCACTGTTGAAAAAAAGAAAAATCAAAAACAAGCAGCATGATTAATTGTGGATTGACTACTTTTTCTGACAAGGTATTTCATTTTTATTTTTTTTTCCAGTTTCATCTAATGAATATATATTTTTACCTCAATATTTTTATCATTCATGTTAAAAATGGTCCATCGATGGACTTTATCTCCCATTTAAATGTTTAACATTATAGAGTATATGTCTACACTAGCATTTCAAAGTTGTGTACTTTTTAGGATGCAAACTGCATATTTTTGACCAGGAATTATATTGAGTGAAGGACAACTATCATACCTCATTTTACAGCTTTTTTTTCTGTTTATTCGAAATTGATTCTTTCCCTGAATAGTTAATTTGTTACAGGTTATTGCCCTGTTCTTTATTCCTAAGTCACGACTCGCTTGAACCAGAGCTAGTTACATGGTTCACTGACTTCTGAGTTTAAGCGTTCAAATTCAAGGGACAGTGACTGGGGTATCAAAGAAATCTGCACAAAATTAAGCCTTCATATGTTAAGCATTTCAGATTATGCAAACAGACTGAGTACTTAATTATTGCATGGTAGAAGAAATACCTGTCTAATAACTAACCTAGCACAGCAATATGAAATCCACTATCATATTTTGGCACATAATTTCTCTGATTACTAACATTAATAATTCCTAATTCGATAAACTATTACCATGACACACATTCAAACTTTGCTGCAACTTTAAAGCTTACTACAGAAACTTTGTTTCATACCATGGTAGAAGCAATATGTACATGTGAGTGCTGTGTTAAAAGTGTGTGGTACACATGGAATTGCAATTTATATTTTTAAGAATATTTTAATTGATTTTATATACAATGTTTTGATTTATGTAATATTCTTTGTTAATACTTCTAGAAACTGTGTGTGGCGAGCATGTTTGAGTATCATATGGTTTCTAAAGATTGTCATTCCTGTATTTCTTTGATACTCTTGTGTTTTGTTGACTTTTGTTGAGAGTCCAAACCACATGTCTCGTCCTGTAATTCCAACTCAGATGGAACTCCCATTGACCTATAGCAGAAATTCCTCAAAGAGGAAGGGTTGCAGAGCTAAACCAAATATAATTTAACTGTCCAAACAGTTAAATAAGGCAGTAATACATCCAGCTGGTTACTACTTGCATTCTTTCTTTTCAATTTTATATTAAATAAACTTTCTCAAGATTTCCGCTTGTAGGAGAAGAGAGTTTCCATTTATACATTATAAAATAGTACCTTATATCTGATTGTTCCTTTTCTCCAGCCTCCAGAGTAAAGTGGGAGGTTTTCTTCGTTGTTCACTGTTTATTCATATGGTATATAAAATGGGCTTAGGAGTCTGGATATGCTTAAACGAGTGTAACCAGTGTAATATTGAGTTATTTTCCACCATCCATCTGTTTATAAACCAGGAAAAACAGGTCTTTATCCACAGTCTAAAATGTAATCAGTCATGGATTGTACTAGTTCAGTTTTATTGCAGTGTCTCTAGAATCAGCGTTGATTTTAACATTTCTGAAACAGTGGCCAATGGCCAGATGACCATTTCCTCAGTATCCACTGTGAGAATATTGCTGTAATATGATGCAAATTTTACATATTTATTTTCTTTTTTAATGTTACCTAAAACAAAGTTGTCGTTGTTGTTATTTTAATCAGTAAATTTACCAAAGAACTGTTTGCACTGTATAATGAATGCTTTTCAGTTAAAATAAAATGGGCCACATTTCCAAGTAAATTTCGAGATTTCTTCTTGTACATGTATTTTTTAGATTATTTGCTGAAGCTCCAATGTTTAGGCTTTGATAAGATCCATATTACTTATCTTAAGCAGGATTGTCATAATCAAGACTGTTTCTGAGAAGTAAGCAATGGGCTAATGGTCATGTAGATTCAGTAGGTTCTGTAATATTACAACACATAGAATTAAAGTATCTATTCACTGTTTTCTTCTAGGTGATTGGAAAAAGAGACCATAGGCTTAGAAAGGATATTGAACAATACGCTTATTTCTTAGAAAAATGCATTTTTTAAACCTTGGAGCTGAACTTTTTTTTTTTTTTTAATGAGAAAGTCATAACAGTTAAATACAAATACTTACAACTTTAGGCCTGTTCTTGCAGTTCCTCATGTCTCCAAGTAGATCCAGTCACGACTTGCCTTCCCAAGCACTTGATTCTACATTCATTCTTTATTCGCGTCATTTCACTAAGGGATATTCAGGTTCATGCAGTCTCAGCTCGAAACGAGTCTTCTGTGCAAAAGAGATCTTCTTTACCTCATTTATTTTTTTTATCCTGGGATATGAATTACTGCTGAACACATGAGGAGTTACTCTCATCCTTTGGCGAGGTGTTAGGATCTCTAGGACACTAGGTCAGTTCCTTTGTCAGATTTACTTGATTCATTTGAAGAATTCTGTGATACAATGTCACTGAAATTAATGTAATTCTAAGTTACCTTACAGTGATATGGGAGAAGTTAGAGATGGACTCCAAGAGGCAAAGTCAAGATTTGTATTCAGGTTGCAGTTAATTGCACTTCATTATAGTTTATATAGTTTATAATTTTTCATAAGGCAGATCTAGAAAAGCAAAACTGTAATAGGTCATTTGTGTATTTTCGAGCAGGCTGCTGAAATATGCTGCTGCTCACCCAAACTTAGTGTTAATCGCCTAGAAGTTTGCTAAAAAACCACAAAGTGTAGACATTTAGAATAAAACCCTTGCACTGATACTGATGTATTTTGAGGAAGACTCAGTTACATTTGAAATAAATCAAGTAAATTAACATTATTTCTTTTAGTTGATTACAGCTAAGAATCATTTGGTTGCACTATGATTAAAGTTGTCTTTATAGGGAATTACTTCCCATAGTCATTAACTTTGTTTTGTAAAATAATATTTTGCTGCCATAGCATATATCATTATATGATCTAAAGTATTTCTACTCACATTTTCTTTTGAATCCCCAACTAGCTTCATGCTTTTTGCCTATAGTATATACCAAATCAGTAATCTTTGCAGAGAGATCATTAGACATGTTGGACCATGTTCCATGGTTTTAGTTTGAAAACTAAATTAAGGTATCAAAAGCTGGTATATTTGATTAGTTTTCTCAAAACATCCACATTATTCTGTGGTTGTATTGTTAAAATAGTTTAGGTTATGCACACACTGTGTAATAAAATTATAAAATTACCAGTAGAAGAAAAGACTGTGTAATGTCCCCTAATGGTCTCTTATCTTCAACACAGGGTTCAGTGAAGCATATTTCAGAATTCACTAGACTAATTTTTGTTATGATAACAAAAAATGAGATCCGATATGTGAATAAACTGTGTCAAAAAAAATAGTAATATGAGCGTATGCACATATCTCATTCATGCTGGAAGGTTGTCAGATTCCCAGCGGAATGAAACATTATCCTTATTAAAACTAATGTGAACCAATAAATTGCTAAATACTTAATAAATTGCTACATACTAATACTGTCCTGACCAGCTTTTGCACTATGATATACCTAATCAGGCGATTGTACTGAGTCATGAAAACGCAGCGTTGTCTTTTAAGAGCATATTTTAAGACAGACATACTAAGAATACCAGACTGTTGTTTTGCAATTATCCTGGCTGCTTAGTTCATAGAACCATAGAATCAGCTGAGTTAGAAGGGACCCACAAGGATCGCTGAGTCCAACTCCTGGCCCTGCATTCATTCCCAAGAGTCACACCACATGCCCGAGGGCATTGTCAAAACACTTCTTGAACTCTGTCAGGCTGGTGCTGTGAGCACTTCCCTGGGGAGCTGTTCCAGTGCCCAGCCACCCTCTGGGTGAAGCACCTGTTTCTGATACCCAACCTAAACCTCCCTGACTCAGCTTCATGCCATTTCCTCGAGTCCTGTCTTTCATGACATAGTTCCTTGCCTTTCCTTTTTTTCCTGGTTAGCCTGCTATGACATGGCAAGGAAACCTCTGCACCTCCAGCATACTTCTCCTTTTCTTTTGGGCCCGATGTATTTGCTGTCCAGCTGGCAGTGTTATGAATGGTCCTTTCACGGGGCTTAAGCATTACAGCCTGCTAACAGATGGAGCAGAGTACAGATCAGATATGTCTAAGTTACAACAAGATCTGGCTAGCTGTGTTTAGCTGAAAAGCTATGAATTGCATATCTGTTTAGATTCAGAAATGGAACAGAACAGCAGTTCCTGCAATAAAGGAATAAACGTAATTGTTGCATTTGGTAAAGATGTTTGTGTCTTTTTGATGCCTCCCTCAGTGACACAACTTTACATTCCCACAAGTCACGTGCTGTTGCTCAGTTGCCAAAACAAATCTCATTATCTACTTATATCTTTATGAGATGCTGTAAGTGGTTCATCTGGTGTGCAGCCATTCCAAGGATTGAAATGGCAAAGTGCTTCACGTCTCTTTTCATAGAGATAAGCATGAAAAAGGTGTCCAGAGGGGGAAAACCAAGTAATCAGGAATTGTCCAGAGAAAAGGAAATAAACTATTGTTTTGTTTTGGCAGGGAGAAAAAAGGGAAAGATTTCATCAAGACCTCTGAATTTTTTCAGGCAAATGCAACAATTCATTAAGAATATGGGAACAGATTAATTATACCAAAGCAACACGTATACTAGACTGCAATAGAGAGTCCTGAGGCACTGGGAAGCAATTTCACTATTTATTGAACCAGCTACTAGTGGTAGTAAGGCAGGTTTTCAGTCCCCTACCTGCACTCTGTGCATTGCCTCTCTTGCAATGAAGATCTTTTTTTTTCCCTGTCCTACCTGCTTTCACAGCTAAGGGACTTAAATATGAACTAAGGGCTGAAGGTCAAGGTGTTTACTGGAGCAAATCATCAGCCTGACCCAAAACGGCAGGCCCTGGCTGGTGAACAAGGACAAGAGAGGCCTGAATGAGATGCTTCGGAGAAGGATTCAGAGTCAGCCAGTTAAAAACATTTCCCAGAGGGACATACTGGGGTTCCTGTTCTTTTCCTGTGCTTGGGTGACAGTTTTGGCATGGTTAGTTACGGATATCAATAACACAGATTTCACACTTCCATGGAACTCTGCTAGGAGACACCAAGCTGAGGGCTTGCTCTTTCCTAGGTCACTCTTTTTGTAGAAAGCCATCTTCTTGCTACACTTGAGAGGTAAGTGTGACAACTTTCATATATAGAGAGCAATTCCAGTTGAAGGAATACTCAAGCTGTTTTAATCTATGATTTTCTCTACCTCTTGAGTGAAAATCAGTTATTTAGCAACCTACATTTTTATTTTAAAACTCAAATGTTGTCACAGAAAAAGATTTTTTTAAAAATTAGATTTTGTGGAAATAGCTTTCTTGAATGGAGTGCCGCAGACTGGAGACATTGTAGGAGTGGAATAAATGTTTTCTTCCATCTGAAATGCCTTGGCATGATTGCATACAGCCTTACATGTTGCCAGGCTGTTCTCTTATATTGAGAGTATTTAAATATTGCTTTGGGATTATTTGGGTTTTCTTTTATATCAAAAATCAATTCAGGCAATAACAAACAATAGGTGCCTTGCAGTCAGAAAAGGACAGCTTGTTTCTGCTACAAGCAAACATTAATGTAGATTTAAAAACCTTCATCTTATGTTCTTTCTTTTTTTTTTCAGTGGTGGAATGCTATTGTTACCCCAAATCCTACCTCACAAACACCTAGTATTTTTTATTTGATCTGCAGATGTATATCAGAAAACGTCACCTTACTTTTTTGAGTTCAAGGATTTTGCACATTGAGAGTGATAAAAAGGGGCATAGCTCCTACCTATTGCTTTAGATCTACAGACTTTTAAAGCCCCGAGAAGTCACTGTAGCCTTGTCTAGTAAACTCAGTTTGTCCAGAGTTTCCTACATTAAAACTCTATCTTGTGTTCGAATAGTGTCTTACAAAGAATTCCAGTCTTGATGGAAAATTTTAAAATGTTACTTCCACATCACCATAATTTAAAGTGTAATGGGGATTACTTACCTTCACAAAAAAATTCAGCCTGAAATAGTTTTGTATTCTGCTAGTGAACTGCTCATCCTAACCCTTAGTTTCACTTTTAGAATAGATCAGCCTTCTATTTTTTTTTTTTTAGTTTGAAAATGACAAGGTTTAGATGGGTGCCATTTGCAGTTTAAGATGACTCTTGTTCACTAAATGACACCAAGAATTCGTGTTTAGCCAGATCTTAGAGCTGCTTTTAGCTATTTTATAGGCCTGAAATTTTTTAGTAGGAGTCACTTTCTTTGTTACCCCATCAATGATTTTGCATTTAACTATGTTACTCTAATCAGATAAACAGTCTAGAAAGTAAGCCAAATTTATCAGTAATTATTTTAATTTTCTTTATAGAATGTAATTTACTCAAGGTTTCAAGTGACTTAATCTGGTCTAGATGTTCTGATGCAGCTACAGGTGAATCCATTTCGTAGGTTCTTTGTAGCCATAATTAGCCAAGTATGACTGACCACACTTGACAGAATAAGAAAGCAAAGGAAAAACAAATGAAGCCTGAGCTGCTGCCTCCCTTCTCTGGTGAGAAGATGTTCGCATATGGAAAAAGCTGGTGATGGTCTCTGGCTTTTTTTTTTTTTTCCCCCATATCTGCTGCTGTTTGCTTCACTCTTGATGCACTATTTAAAGGTACAAGAGCTTAGAGAGAGGCTTTGATAGAAAGTCAGGATTTACACTGTAGTAACACACGGTGTAGGTTGTGTGTTCCTAGTGATAATCTTGTCTCTCCTTTCCCTTTCAGCTTTCCTGTATTACAGCCCTTAGTTCTGTCTCTAATTTAAATTAGATTAAAACAAGAATAGCCTGCACTTACGAAAGAACAGAAAAATATGGCTGGGGAAACTGTTTATATTAGAAGTTTAAAGAGTTTGGGCTACATGAAGCTATAGCTGTGGTCAGGAATTTTGCATATTTTAGTGCTGGACTTGCACCACTGGAAAATAAAATGCCTTGGCCTGCAGAACAGCCGTGGTTGGCAGATGTGAGAACTTCCTAGCGCCTCTGAACTCCACTACAGCTCTGGAAAATTACTCAGACACAGATGAAGACCTGAGTTCATTCAAGCCTCAGTGTCTCTGTTGAGACTAACACTGCAAGTACCAGCCTTGGTGGGCTGTGTGGCATCACTTGTTTGCAAGCTGATAGAAAGGAGTATGTTTCTGTTCGGTGCTGAATTACTGGTTACGGTTTTGCTTCTCCACTAGAAACCCTGCAAACCATCTTACCTGTCTTGTAGAAGCATTCACATTAGCAGTATTTAACTATGGCCACCTTAAAATCCACAGTATTTATTATATGGACTATTAGAATATTTATGCATAGAAAAGTTGCTTACATGGTATCTTTTAAATTAAGTACTACTTTAAATAGTAAATATAAAAGGGGTAGAATAGAAGAAAATGGAAATGCCACAACAATTACACATTTATTTTGTAAACCAAATCTTGAGTAGCTGACTGCTTATTACTAAGTACAAACTAGAGTGTTAATCCCAGACTTTCACAGAAAATGTTATAGTTTTACTTTCACAAGTTCTTGCAAAGCAAACAAGATACTAGTACTAAGTCTGGTCTGAAGAAAGCTAATGGCAGTGATTGTGCTAGCTCATTTCGGCTGTTTTAAAATCATCGTCCTAATTTTCCTATGGCATTACAGAAAATTTAAGTACATACAATTTAAATTCTTAATAAGGTATAATCTTGGAAAAGAGTTGTAGAAACTGCTTCCCTAAGGAGACCATTATTTTTCTGTTTTATCTTCTTATCTTCATCCAAACAGGTGGCCTTTTTTTCATTCTGAAAGCCCACAAAAATCTGTTAACAGGAGATAAGACAGGGCTGGAATCTTGTCTCTGCTAAGTCAATGTGATGATGTCATTGACATTTCATGGTCAGTCCTGGGAAAGACTCTTGCTGAGCCAGGATTTCCACCCAGATAATCAAATAATATTCCTGCAGTTTTGGATTTTCTGTGTTAAGAGGGAGAAGGAATTTGGTGTCTAAGATACAAGATAAGGAGATCAGTTTCAGTAATGTCATCTTGCTAGAGTTCAGTAAGACAGCACTGAGCAGTACGTTTGCATTAGGAAGAATTCCTATTCTCTGTAATGTCCCAGGCCTCTGTCCTAATTTTTGTTTGTTTACACAGGTGCCTACTGCAAGTAAACTAAATAAACAGAGAAGTTAGTTGCAGCTCCTGAAAACAGAAGTATCCCAAGGAACACTCATGACCAATTTACTTAGAAATCTTCCTTAATAAGATTGCCAGTGATAATATATGACTACAATTTAAGGACAGGATTTCACTAAATGTATTCATTTTACAGGACACAAATAAAAACCTTGGTGATGTTATCCTAGAAAATATTTAATTTTTGTTTTTCTAGGTAGATTTTATTACACAAGATCCATCCTTATAAGTGCTAGCTACAAATTAAATTAGAATCCATGTAAAAAAAAAAACTTTTATGGTTTGGGCAAGATATCAGGAAATCCTTCATTCTTTAGAGAATATCTTTAACTCTCCCAGCAGATTCAGAGAATTCTTCTAGACAGCTTGCCAGACTGTCAGGATGATGGCTGCTATCTCAGATCTCAGTTAGCACATTTGGGTCTTCAGTGAAGATTCCCAAGGCTTGTTACGTCAGTCTTGGCATAGCAACCCAAGGAAGCACGCACAGGATCATGACTTGCATGAACACATTTCTCTCTTGGGCCCTGAATAAAATCTCTGGCAATCAGACAGAAAAAACATACTTCCCTTTTGTCTTTTAAACTTGAGAGCCAATTAGTTAAAATATCTCTATAGAATACATGAATTTCCAGCTGTAGGCAGGAAGGAAACTTCCACTGAAAATGGTATTTCTTTATTACAAGTATTCTCTTTTATTATGAAATATTTTGTATTAATATGAGTTAAAGTCTTTGTGACTGGAGTGATTACATGTATTTATTTCTAAGATGCATATATTTCTTATGGCTATCTAGTAACCTCTATAGTCTACATGACTCTCTATTGCATGACGCTGGTGACCTTGTGCCTAAAAAAGTGATTCAAAGTCCTCGCCAAAGTGTCGTGTCAAAGGGGATAGGTGTAAGCAAAAAACAGCATTTAAGGTCCCATGGGGACTGGTTAACAGACCTTTTGCCAAACAACCATCATAAAGTGTCTGAATATGCCAACAATTCACAATTATTTTGAAGGAAATGTTTGGAAAAATGAAAGAAAGGGTTTTTTTGAGTTGGTTTAAATAGAATGCAATTTTGGGAGGAGAAAAACGGCCATTGAGCATTGAGCTACCCTATTCAGTTCCTCAAAGTGTGAAATAATCCCTGAAGTAAACTGAGGACATTAATTTGTTCAGTCCATGGTAAAATTTACACAAGAGCGAGGGCAGGATGCACAAAAATAAATGTATATTGAATTGTTAATTTTCAAGATTTGCAGCATATTTAAATACATCATACCTGCTTTTACTTATATGCTGATTTACTCATCATCATCTAGAAAGTTCTCTTCTTTGTGAAAGGAATACCACCGTGTAAGAACTATCTGCAGAATTTAAAATGGAGTTTTTAAGGTGATAAGTTGCAATTACTGTGTTAATAAATTGTATACTCCTTTGATAATGATTTTAAAATGACAAGATGTCATGGTTTCACCCCATCCAGCAACCAAGCCCCATGCAGCCTCTTACTGACTCCCCCACTAGTGGATTCAGGGAGAGGGTCAGAAGGGTAAAAGCTAGGAAAAACAGCTAGAAAACTTATGGGTTGAGTTAAAGATAGTTTAATAGGGAAAGGAAAGCAAAACAAGGAATTAATTCACTTCTTCCCAAGGTCAGGCAGGTGTTCAGCCATCTCCAGGAGAGCAGGGCCCCATCACACACAAGGATGACTTGGGAAGACAAACATTTCCTCTTCTTCCTTCACTCCCCCACTTTGTATACAAAGCATGATGTTGTATGGTCTGGAATATCGCTCTGGTCAGTCTGGATCACCTGTCCTGACTATGTCTCCTCCAGCCTCCTATGCACCCCCAGCCCTCTCACCAGCATGGCAGCATGGAAAGCAAAAAAGGCGCTGGACCAATGTAAGCCCTGCTCAGCAATAACAAAAACATCTCTATTTTATCAACCCTGTGTTCAGCACAAATCCAAACCACAGCCCCATACCAGCCATTGGGAAGAAAATTAATTCTACTCCAGCCAAAACTAGTGGTTAGGAGTCTGCTTCCTAGTATCTGATGTTAATAGGTATTTTTTACATGTTTATCCATATATTAGTTGTTTTTCAGTAACTAGGGTTTCTATGCTCTATTACAATTCTGTTTCTCTGACCTGGAGGCAACAGAGACCTGTGTACTGGGAAGTAGAAATGAACTGTTTGGGAGTACTCTACTGTCTGCACAATATATCCTTTTTTTAATGTGTTTTATATACATGATTGAACCAAAATAAAGTGTTTCCTAAAAAGTAATTGTCAGAGGTAGAATTAGTTGCCCCAACTAGAATAAGAAAGCAAGAAAATGGTTTTCAACTCTACCAGTCAAGCTGTGAGTTAGCCTAAGTAGTTAAATGGAATTTAGGAGGAAGTTTTGCTCTTAAACACTTTGGAAAAGACACTTGGCTAATGGAGCTGCTCACCCTCCTGTCTCCAGAGTTATTGGATTCTACATTGATACTATTTGACATCTTGATCATAACAAATACTCTAGATCAAGGTAGACAGAGGGAAAAACATCTCTTAACTATTGTTTGACTAGATTTGGAACAATTAATTGAAGGCAGGATGGCCTTGAAGTTAAGAAACAGGATGGTTTCATTCTTGGGTTAGCTTTTGTCATGCTCAGGCAATTAATTCAAGCTTTCAATACTGAAGTCCTCCATCTGTAAGAAACATATAATAATGCAGGCCTCTTAAAGTGTTTTAAAATCTCTGAAGCTCACTGGTGGCCTGTTGTGTCTCAGAGAAAGCTTACTGTTGTTCCTTCTTATGTGTTATTTCCTTCCCCTGTTTATTTTTTGTTTTGATGATCTTTGCCTTTATTTTGAAGAGGAGTTTGGTCAATCAAAGGAAGACAAATCTACGATGTACAACACCTCCATGAACTTTTAACCAGAAGGGGAAGATGAGTCTTAGATGATCTGATTATGACAGAAGTCTTCCAGGTCTGGGAGTGGCCGTTAACAGCCTTGTAGTGCCTGTCATTTCCTACCAGCTGCTCTATAGTGGAAATTTGGAGCTCCCTGGCCTTTCTTCCTTCCTCTCAGGTAGACAGAGGTAGGCATGTCAAGAATTAGTCAGACCATACTTGTGCATATCTAATTCCTGTCAGATAGCCTGTGCCCTTAAAAATAAAACCTCAAAAAACTTGAACATCAGCTTACCCATCTGAAACTAAACTGAAGGAAAAATGCAAGTTAATATAATTTGAAAACAATCATAGAACATCCCAGAATTTCACTGAGCCCCAGTGAACTTGAAATCATCATCAGAAAAGGCATAGACAAAAATATTGCCTCTACTAGCAGAGAGAATTAAGTTTTCATCAGTTTAATTTTCTGAGATATTGGATGAGTTCTAAATTCCATCTTTCATTAGAATTTCTGATTTTTTTTCAGACAATCTTCATCCTAAATTCATCTGGAAAATATTATCTTCACATCCTGTTGGCATATTTGTCTTCCTTAAATTTTCCCAGGCAAACATGGAATCAGACAAGACATGCTTCTACTTTCTCAAAACACTAGAGTTTCTGCAGCCATGCAGTGTTCCATCATCCTCAATACCAAGTTTGCTTCTTTCAAGTTCTTCATTAAGACTTCTTGATAAAGTTGTTGATATGCCTCTTTCATAAATGTACCTGATGAAGGATAGGAGATGGGCTAATTTCACAGCTGAATTAAAATTCCTCTGACTGAAGATAGGTATATCTTTATAGCATGAATTATATTTTCTTTTCCTTGTTCCAAAAGAAATTAGCAGCTTTAATTCTATTTAAGAAGTTCAATTAGAGATTTCACTGTAAAAAGTTCAGCATAGGTAGAATTAAGCAAAGTATTTCTTAGATACACCCTTATTCTCTGTCAGTCTTTGAATTCCTTATCTAGTTTGTGTGAATGTTTTTACTAAAAGATTCATAAGATAATCACCAGTGATCTTGTTACCCTGTGGCAAATTTTCTGAATGACCATTAATTGCTTGATGTCATAACATAAAAAGTAAATTTGTATTTATATATACTCCTAGTAGGAAGAACAACCATTTGTAGTTATCTAGATGCTGTTGACAGAAATTACTGTGTACAATGGTAGGTACTCAACTAATACAATATTTCTGCAGTGAGTAGAAATGTCTCTGAAGATAGCTGCTTTATGAGAAATACCACTAAAATTATGGTCAGAGAAAGACATGATGTTGGATATTAAACTTAATATAATGCACAATGACAGTTAAGAAACTAAAAATGGGCTTTATGATAAAAGAATATGCTTAACAGTGAGCTAACCCAAAGGGACATTTTCCTTTATCTAACTGGGAAAAGGCATGCTAGTGCTAATTTCCAGCTACTTGATAATACTTAATGTAAAAGTCTACTGAGACTTTTGGTTTTTTTAGTGCTTTGACAGTAATTTGATGGCTCATAAAGTGGCAGAGAAGCAGTGCAGCAATGCAGTTTTGCAGATGTAGCTCATTATGCTTGAGAGGCTGAGAACTAGGTGGTGTCTAACATTAAATGTTCATGGAATGAAGACAGCGAACTTGAGAACAACTTTATCTGAAGGCTAGGCTGTTCTGCATGCAAGAACAGCTGACTGTAGGCCAGGGCAGTGATGCAAACATGCAGCTGACTCCAAGGCATCAGGCTGATGAAGCTCTCATGACAGTAAATGAAACAATGCCAGGCTTCATACCTGCGAATGACTGTTTTTGTTAGAAAGAACCTGCACATTTCCATCTCATTCCAACTAGCACGTTCCAAAAAGTTATCACAAACAGGCCAACCAGTTTTAAAGAGTGGCAATTTTTTTAGATATCTAAAAACCAATGGACTAGATGATGCCTGGGATAACTGGCAGTTCTGTGAGCTTCTTGGAGACTACAGGTCTATGTAATTTCTACATTAGCTGGCAATCCCTATTTGGATCTAGCCCTGCTGTCACTTCTCTGATGCACCCTTCAGTTTGCCTTCTCTTCTTCTCTTGGTTGCTTGCTCTTTTCCCCCCCTTGTATCCTTAACTCCTCATCTTAATCCTTCTACTCCCATTAGATTTCCATCCAAGTTTGCTCGTCTCACTCCCATTTTGCATCCAGATTGGGCTTAGTTGGAAAAATCAAGCATGTCATCAAGCCCCAGCAGAGCAATTTTGAGTCTAACATAAGTAGATGTTGCCGGTAAACCTGATACCTGGATTATATCCATGATGTAAGGATGACAAATGGCTTACTAAATAATAGACTTCATAAATGCATTATCATTTCAATTAAATGTTCCATAGAATTTCTGAAAAGGCAATAAGAAGTGAACTATAGTGCAATTCTCTGCTGAGCTTCACAGACAGATCTAATTCTAGGTCCATATAAGATGCCTAAAAAACTAGTTGGCACATGATATCATCACCAGACGCTATAGCCATCACCAGAGATATAATTTGATGTATTTCTTGTGGTTAGTGGGCCACATTATTCCCCTTTGTGTAAAAGCAATGATACATCTGTTAGGAATTGCACTAGGCCTTTGGGATTTTCAAATGCAGCTATGCAGTTTTGCAGATGTAACTCATTGTAAATTGTTAGATAATGAAGATTTAGATTTGGAGGGGTGAAGGGAGAGGAATGTATTCCATACTTCATTTTCTTACTATTATAACTAAGTGTCCTTATATTCTAGCTCACTTAGCAGAGGAGAGGCTTGAAAAAGAAACATTTTATTTGGTTTATTCTTTTTCAAGAACTGCCAACTTTTCTCACACTGATCCCTTTACACAGTACTTTGCCATGTAAATGTCATAATTTATATTTCAAAGATGAGATGAACTGACTGTGGTAAAGAGTTAGTCTTACACAAGAACAATGCAGGAATTTTGTTAGTGATGCAAAAATATTTGTTACAAATTCATATTTTAATTGTTGCCATTTGATCTCTGAAATGCAGAGACAAAAGATAACTTCAACTAAACTTGATATTCTCTCGACAATAGATGCAGATCATTTTCTTTGAAATTTTAGAGTTCCAACGAAATGAAAAAAATAATTTCAATGAAATATATAGATCTGAAACCTAGTTTGGAAATTCCAGTGTATATGTGTTGCAGCTGAGTTGTATCATGTAAAGGAGAAGTATATTCAGGGTTGTAAAGCCTGCAAACACAGCTGGCCAGAGAGTTCTTTCTTTTAGAATACTATCTACCCAAACATTATTTTTAGGCCAGCAGCTTAGGATGTCTGGTGAGACAACTGGTCTTTATATGTGCTGCTGAAATGTGTATATCTTAGACAAAACCTCTTGTCTCTGACAAGTGTTTTTCCTGTATATGCTATGTCCTCCCTATTCACAGCAGTAGATAAGAAACACCTTACCTCATTTACCTAACATTGATGACATTTCAGGACAATTTGTGAAAATAATGCAGACAAAACCTTGTATATCTGAATGTGGGAAAACTCTGGTCAGCCTGTGAAGACATTTTAAAACACTTTTTTAAAAGTAAAAAGTTTCTCCTTGACCACTTGAGAAATCCTGGATACTAAAGCACCCCTATAGAGTTGCTTTAAAGGCTTATCTCTCCTGTCAATATCCAGGTTCTGTGGATTGGGCTGTAACAGCCCATGGCCTCTGCATACAGGGAGGTTGGTTATGCACCATCTTTAAGAACTGATGGCTACATAAGAGAAGCTCCATCTCGAGCCAGCTCGGGAATTTCTTGTTATGGATGCCACCATCTCAGAGGCCAGCAGACCATATACGAGCAGAGCAGCAGATGGAGCCTTGCAGCTTAGCAGGGTCTCCTCGCATGTTCCTGATCCTTGCTTGAGGCTTTGCTCCAGCTACAACGACACAGTTGGCAGATGGCATCCAACCATTCAGTCTGCTCCCAGGCCCAGGGCTGTGCACACAAAGTTCCTCTTTTCAGCCTAAAGATAGACAGGCGCCTGTCTCTCAAAGAAGGGAGTGGGGATTACAAGTATTTTGCCATGTTTCATTATGTTGAGGGGAAGCAAAGGAGGACATCGGCAAATGTTATGGCTGGTGATATTTGTATATGTGAAATAGTTTGCTGGTAATTTCAAAGGCATTTGCAACAAGCTGAACATCACTCAGTCTGGAGAAGTCTGTTATTTGGGCTGCCATTTGACCTTGGCCGCTTTTTCTTTTTTCAAAGATCTTTTGCTCTCAAAAGTGTAAACTTCAAGTGTGTCTTTTCCCCAGTAAAAAAATTTAAGAATTTAAAACAACCTCATGAATTTCTTCTAAATCCTGATAAAACCATCTAGTTCACACTGAATTGCACACAGGTTTGAGGTCTTCTCCCTTCAGTTTCAGATTTACAGGACAAGTCTGAAAAGTACATTCACAAATCCTTAATGTACCCCCAAACCAGGACACTAGGCAAGCTACTGTGTGTTGATTTTAAGCTTTGCAAGCCTCCTGACATTTTTATGTCCTTGACAGAAAGCAGCAATTATACGTTTACTATTTGTTTTGCAGCTGAAAAAAATCAGAAATATTTTCTCTTTTATTAACCAGACCAGTTTGTGGACACCAGGGAGTCCTTATAAACCAACTTTTTTCAATATTTTACTTTCTTCCAGGTGGCTGAGGAAAATAATGCATCTGTTCCAAATCTCAGCAGACCCACACATTACAGATGTTACCGGAGCCCTAAAACAAACATGTTGTGCAAGGCTGGAAACGTTTCAAGAGTTCCCACAATTACGAATTCATCTGACGTTAACTTGAGAAACGTAACAGCTTGGAACAAATTATCTTTCTAAACTAGCTAGCTACACCTACATTTTCCTCAGTGTGTAGAAGGGGTAAGAAGGCAGTGGGGTAGACAAATGGGTTGAACAGTGTCCTGTACTGAGCCAAAAAGGGGCAGAGGACATTCCCGGCAGCCCGAGGTCTGTGACTGGGAATGACATAGCAAGTTACCAGTCCGAGGTTTTATTCTTCTCTGGTGGTTTGAGCTGTAGTATCCATTGATTTAAACTGACAGTGATACATGAGGAGAGAGCAACTTCTCAATAACTCGAAGCAGATCCCGTCTGCCAGAATTAACTCTTTTGCTTACTTTATTGGAGCTATTTATACATTGTTTCATCAGGAAAATCCTCCTTGTGACAAACTTCACAGTTTCAAGGAGTTTCTGGGAAATCTTTATTGACCTTATGGATATTTTAGCTTGTTTCTACTTGCGGTATAGCCTATACCATTTATGTTTTCTGTGACAGGGCATTTTATAATTTTTTTTTTTAAAAGTACTTTTCAACAATATTTTATCCCCATTTAAACAATAAAAAATGCTCACCATAACTATTCTGGGCTGTTTTATGGTAACCTCATTTTCATATGTTAGTTTTTCTTAGTTATTCATCTTTATAGATGGCAAAGTTAAAGCATTTTTATCTCTTCAGAAATGTTTATACTTTTAACTGCCTTGCTGTTTTTTTGAGCCATAATACAGTAAAAACAATTTTGCAAAACTTTGTGTTGGATTAACTTAGTATTATTTAAAAATGTTACCTCTCGTCAAAGACACAGAAAAATACCATTGCTTATCGGTATAATTTTTAAAAAGCTGGGTTTAAGTAGTCTAAGTAATACCTTTCTGAGCACGAGGAAAATTTATCTGTGAGGAACAGGACCTGAGGAAAATGCAAGATGCATGAAAAAACAGAGAAAACAGGGGAAAGAAAGACAAACAGAGATTTTACTCTGTAGAAGGGCTTAAGTTGTTAATACAACCAAGGCATTTTTATGACTTCTTTTTAAAGGTGACTGCCTGAAATTATTTTAAGTCCCATAGCTTGAACTGATGCCAGCCTGTCTCTATTTAGACTGTTGCTTGTTTTTTGACTTACGCCTGTTTCCAGTTTCTGCAGAAATTGTAACCTCTTTTCATCTTTTTGTACTTATTTTCCCTTATTTATAGTGTTCATTAGTTCCCTTCCAATTTTTGGCCATGAAGTGTGTGGCAGGGAAGAGCAATGATCTTCAGTCTGCATCTGTACAACTTCCTTAAGGCTTTCCCTCAGCACATGCGGGAGTAAAAAACAGCTCTTCACTTGGATATCTGAACTGGATGCCCAGACCAGGATGTTATCAATATTTGCAGTCCTCACATTGACTGACAGTGAGCTCTGATAATCCAAAGTGCTTTTTTTTCCTCTTCTTTTGTCATCCTCTACCAACAGTTTGTTGGAAGTGATAAAATCCAGCGTGACTGGAGAAAAAGTACAACTTTTTAGACCCAGCACTTTTTTACTATTTGATTAATGATGCATTCATGTGATTGAAGTGACACTATTCTTTTCCCCAGGACTCTGTAGACCTAAGCACTTTCACTGATTTTTTAAAGTACACTGACAGACCTCATACTGTTAGGGGTGTTTGAAGCAAGAGATGTGTCTTGATAAAGGGGAAAGGAGATAAGAGGGTGAGTACATATGTTCTTGCTTTGAAGTTTTGTCCAGTCTGGATCTTGCATCCATCTTCTTCCTGCTGCTGCTAACACCATTCTTCCATGGCCATCACTTCTCTGAGACTTGTGTTTTCCAATGAGAGAGGAGGGGTGTTGGAAAGTAAATAAATGCAGCAAAAAAGTCTGAGGGATTTGGGTTCTCTGCATCAAGAGAAAACAGACAACAATAATGGTAAGAATTTCTGCCTTATGAGATATAAGAGATGAAAAATATGATTTCTAGATTTGGAAATTCAATTGTTACATGCTATTAATATGCCCTAAAAGTAGATTTCCTTACCAGATGGACATGTATGAATTTGAGGATTACACGGACATGTGAAGATGATTGGCTTTTATTAGCCACTAATGGTAATTACTGCAGTGGAGGCCAGTAATGCATGATGTATATTGAGACTACTGTATTAACTGTACTCTGCTCACGGTTCACTGATAGATCACGTTTTGGATGGACCAGACCTAGTACAAGTGTACACTTCAGCTCTGGGAGGTCAGTCTGTGCATCACATCCAGTGGGCTCCATGTGTCCTGGAACTCTGTCCAGATCATTCCACATACGGTGGAATTCCAAATTAACCATGTGGAATTCCAAAGCCTAGGGCAGGAAGGAGGGATCTTGCATCCCTTCTGGTCTCAGAAGCTTTGGTAGTTCAGTTACATCTGTTGCTGAAATTCTGGAAGTGATATGCAGGAATGAAAAATACATTTTTTCTCTATGTAGTACACTAAATGTGT
Source organism: Callaeas wilsoni (assembly GCA_013398955.1). Classification (NCBI taxonomy): domain Eukaryota; kingdom Metazoa; phylum Chordata; class Aves; order Passeriformes; family Callaeidae; genus Callaeas; species Callaeas wilsoni. Next base: position 70,153 of record VWPU01000076.1, on the reverse strand, counting down.
TGAACTTTTTCTTCTGCCTTTTCAAATGATGAGAGAGAGAGATTTCAAAAGACAATGCCTGCTGAGAATGATGAGGCGAAGAATTTCTAAATTTGCATTTACAGCCAGTGTTTCCTCGATCAGAGACACAACATAAAGGGTCCCCTTTGGTGACAGTCATTTTTCCGGTGAGAAGCCCAAAAGAACTCTTCAAGCTTTAGACTGAGATGCAAGAAAATACTTTTAAGCAATCATTCGATAGAAAACACTATTTTACTAGTTTGAGCATTGTGAGATGCTCAGTTAGTGATTTAGACAATGACTAAAATAAGTTATGGCTATGAACTGTTCACTGTTACAGTTATTAATATAGTTGTATTCTAGTGACATTTTTATATGTTTTGGTGCATAGTTATGTGTTTTTAGAAAGTGTCTTTAACATACATGGTTTTAAATGTTTGGTACAGATTTGATGTTCAAATGTAAAATCATGTTATGAACTTCAATTACTATGCCAGGTGTTCATCTTCCCCAGCTAGTTCCTCCAATTCTCTGCTGCAAATTCATGCTCCAGATCCTCTTCCGTTCCCTTGTGTTCCTCAGGAACATTTCCTTCCTGCTCTCTGAGATCTCTTCAGCAAAAACAACAAGATTACGTATCTTCAGTATACCAAGCTGATCTCTCATATATTCAACATTATGAACAATTAATATTTTTCTCTATGAAAGTTCACATAAGACTATTATGCTGTGACAAGAAACCCAGCTTAGTGAGTTCTGGTGGGAATGCTACAGATATCTTATGCTGGTGTTAATAGGTACTTCTACCCTGGAGTAAGGAAATCTTAGTTATGGCTGGCAGTGGCTTGGATGTGCCTCTAAAGATGACTGATGGTGGGTGCTGAGCAAAATGAGCCATGGAATTTTGTTCAGAGGATATCCAATTAGAAACTCTGAAAGAGGAGAGATTAGTCTATGGAAGCCTTGGCAGTAGCAGGGAAATAATAATTACAGGCTGAAAATTATCTCTGTACCTCAAGCCTGATCATAAAACCACAGAGCTTTGTGCCAGCTCTTTATTTTTCATCCCCTTTATGATACTTGGATCTTTGTTTGCATACTTAAAGTTATAATGACCGTGTACATTATTTCTAGGAGGCTGCAGAGATCATACCTTTTCCTTGCTCTAGTCAGAAAGAGTCTGTTTTTCTCATAGCATTTCTTTTCCACTTGTCCTCAGAGCAACTGATTGTTCCTTTGGTTACCATAGGGACTAGAAAGACACTCAGCATATTCATACACAGTATTTTTACAGACTGCCTTAAGCCTGCACAGTTCCAGTAGCACGACACCATGCTATCTTTATGTAAAACATTATCTCCTCTTTTAAGGAAACGTGCATTATGAACTCTGGACAAGCTCACAAGAAGCAACAAGTAGCATTAGCCATCTCATTAGCTCTTTTTTTTTTTTTCATTTCTTCATTCTGTTTTTTTAAAAGAAACTTCAAATAAAAATGAGGGGAAAAGTCAATTCAACCCCTTTTAAAACCTCTGTGTCCAAAAGCAGAGACTGCCCTTAAGCCAACAGAATTATAATTACTTTTGTCTTTCTTAGACCTAAATGACATACAGATGTAATCAAGACTAGAGAAAGTTATCACAAAGGCCATTTAATTTTTGTTCTGGGAGTAATAGAACAAGAATCCTTCCATGTTATCATTCATTAGATCAAAGCTGCATTATGCAGGAATGTTGTATTTATGTTCTAAACTTGGATTTCCCTCAGCAAAGGGCTTTAGGCTCAAGCTTTGGTGATTAAATTAAATACTGAAAGTCTGATTAAGCAGTTCAATGAAAAAAAATTAAGAAATATTTGACCCATGGTTCACATTCATTTCTGCCTTATTTTACTGAAAAAAGGTAGTTTTTTTTCAGAAGTACGTTGGTGGAATATTGTCCTGTTTATTTTTTCAGTGCACCTTATCATTTGCATGTCAAGTGATTTTGGATGTTTTGGTGCTAGAGCAGAGATGTGAGGCACTTTAAACTGTCCTCTGCTTGGCCTGCAAAATTTCCAGGATCTCAAACCATTCAGCAGTTTAGAGATCCTTGCCCTATCTTTAAAACAATGCCCTCTTTAAGTGGAAACTTGTTTTAAAATATTTCTGTGGCTGAACCAGTAAATCCTCTATCCCTATGACAGTATTGTCATAGAATCACTCCAAGGCACCCTAACACTGGGATATTTTCTTAAGTATTTTCCTTACTTTTGCTGGGCTTTGGCATTGTAAGAAAGGGTATCCTTACTCTTTTTGGAAATAAAGGGAAATTGAAAAAGCTCTGGAAAGTTCCAGTTCAAATTTGTCCTTTTCTCTTACATGAATAACTATGTCTTGAACGAGACATTCTCAAAAGCTGACCTTCCCTGGGCTTTCTTTGTAAAGGTGACACTGTTTTACTTCTACTGTGAAGGCACTTAAAAGCTGCTTGTCAGATGGTCTGGCCAAGAGAGAAGAAATAAGGTTTCATTTCTGGGTATGAGTCAGAAAACTACAGTAGACCCGGCAGAAGTCTCCTATTTACAGAAAATTTCCCCTGAGAAGGAAACATTTTCTTAGAGCCACTTACAAAAGGCTGTCTAAACTGCACTGAACATCCAGCTTTCCCCATGCCATCTCCAGGTTAACGAATTTTAGCTCTGCCCTGCAGAGGTATGGTATACTCCAGCTACCACAGCCTTTCCTGCTTCTCTTCTCCATTTTAATCTTACAATACCATTTGGCCCTGGATTGGAATATGCAGCAAGTGTTTGTGTGCAAAACACTCAGCAGGAACCAAGTTGTGTGCTTAATCTGATAAAGCTTCACATCCCTGACTCCCTGAGCTGTTCATGCTATGAGGTTACGTGAGAATTCATGCATACTTGGATGTGATGCTTCTAAAAATAACGAACTCCAATGTACATGCACACTGACAGCAGAAATGCCAGACATTCCTCGCTGCTCCAGGCTTTTCTACTGAATGTGTGTGCAGATGAAAAAGAAACCAGTTTGAAGAATGAAACCACCTCCCATTAAGGCAGCACGCTAAGAATTGATTTAGCAGTTTCTTTGCTAATTGTCCATAGAGTCTTTGTTTCAAATAATTGGCAGCTGTAGCCCAAAGTACTGTGGGTCTCCTCCTGCCCTTGGCTATTCTGTCAATTTGACTAACTGTGAAAAAAATCAAAGGGAGGGCTGCAGTCAAAGGAAATTTGTTATTGAAACAAAAGTGGATCTGCTTCCCTGCCAGACTTTCCATGGACAAAAGGGTATTTGTTTTCCCCTTGGTACCCACAGTGGCATGGCTTTCATTAGAAAGTTAGTGGGCCAAGGTTACAGCTGTACAGGATTGCCAGCCAGCTTTTGCAGCCAAACGGTCTAAAGCAATCCATGAGAGCACAGCTGTCTCATAGTACAATGAGGTGGGGAGCACATGATGAATAGCTAAGTCTGTGTCTGTGGGGGAAGTAGGGAAGGAGAACAGATCACCAAGGATATTGCAGAATGCAAGTAATACAAATTATTTAGAGCATTTGCTGTCAGTGAAATGAGCTATGCATCCGATAGTCCCTGAAAGAACAGATGGATTGAAACTAGTATGTCACATCCAGCTCATCTAATCTCTGGCCAAGAAAGGTGGGGACACATTTGAATTCCCAGCTTTAACATCATTTTTTTGCTTATGGTTTCCAGTAAAATCCCAAAGCTGGAAGAGCTTGTTTCCCATTTGAGATGCAGCCAAGATTCTCAAAAAACAACAATTCTCAGGAGATTTCATGAGATTTTTTCCACAACCACGTAACTATTAGAAAAGATTTTGGCATGGTTGGTTCTGCCATCAACCCAAGATGTAATTTTGGTAAACTCCAAGCATAAGCCAAGACCAAAAATCTTTCTTTTAGCCCATATTTACTAGAAAATATATCATATGTTTTGCTAGTGGTAGAAATGTCTATATTTGAATTCAATAGTAGTGAACAAATCATTGTATTTATTGAATTTTATCCATCTTCCTTTGGACTTTAAAATGCTATGTAGCATCAATTACTTTTAAGTACAGCTACCCTTAAAATCAGTCCAATGTGTATTAAATCAAGAATATGTCATTTTTTATTCCTTTGAAACTTTCCAGAGCCATGAGAGAACTGATAGACCTTGCTAATCCTGCCTGGCCTTCCACATCCCTGCCTGTAGGACCAAGACATCGTTTAAGCTTGGCCACAGCCTCTCTGTCCCTATCCAAACTCTTTTGTGTCTGTTTGCAGCTATTTCCATCTTATTTTGCCCCTGATCCTTGGTATCAGTTGTGGACCTGGATCTGGGGCTGTTGACGGACCCTATTACCAGCCTGTGGTTCTGCCCACCTTGCTCAGCCGTGTAGGACTGCACCCACTTAGTGAGGGCATGAATTGCCCTGGATCACCTTCACCTTCATTGCCTTTAGGCAGCAGCTGGCCCTTGCTACTCCCTGGCATGAGATTTTAATCAATTGATTTATTTTTTCTTCTTTTTGTTTTTAAACAGAAGTACATTTTTTGTGCACAACTCCACTGTAACTCAGCTGATAGTTACACTTGGATTCTGCCTTTAAAGAAACAGAAATATGGTCAAATTTGACCATGAAATGATTTGTGTAGCTTGCTTCTGTTTCTGACTCAGCTCTTTATGTGATGTAAACACTCTTTGTACAAATACAAGCTGATGCACAGTATAGGGAAAAAAAAGTTGCAAGATTGGACAGTCCTCAGCGTTTGGCAGTAGCTCCATATTTTCTGAGAGCCTTCTGTTGCCAAAAGCCTAGCTCACAAGGGTGAGCTAAGCAGTAGTGATGAATGAACTGGCTGCGTGGACCCTGCTCCTGATACACATGCATGGGAGAAATAAATCATAGTGGCCAAACATCTTTAGTACCAATCAGCACCAGAAATGGCCTTGAGTCTTTATGTCCTCCTTGTTCTTTTAGTCACTTTTAAAATCAGAAAAGATTAAGTCATGCTAAGTTTTCTTTCCTCAGCACTATCTGGATTACCCAGTCCTAATTCCATCAACATTTATGGGCCATGTTTTTAAGACCTCCAGTCATTTCTGTTGCTTGTCTGGGCTGACCCACATTCTTCTTGGTCTGCACTGCCCAAAAATGGACATGGTGCTCCCCTTGAGGTCATGCTACTGACAAGTTACTTCACGTGTTTTGCAAACAAAACTATTGTTTATCTATCCCACTATGGTATGTTTTGGTTTTTCGTAGCAGCCTAACACTGAATAATTTTCAACTCATGACTCACTGCACTTTAGAGACCCTTTTCTGTAGCACCAGAGACCATAATTATTCAGCCTGTCATTATACAGCCGATTGCTCTTATGTACAGAACTTGACATTCATTCCTGATGAATTGCATTGTTGTCTTCCCAGGAAAATATCTCTAATATTGCTCAGTTATTCTATTAAAAGCCTATTTTTAGAACCAATTTTGTTAGCAGAAGGTGGCTAAAGCCACTGTCACTGATGCCAGATTATCACAGGTAATGCTTGCAGTACCAATTCTGTCACTCCACTTTAGAGTAGCCCAGACACTGATGGCACGAAACACTCCTCCACTTAGATGCTTGGGGTTAAGCATCTACAGGCATTTTAAGCACTTCAACTTCCACTGCAGGCAATGAAAATATGGTTCAGTGTAACTTATGAATATTTGAGGATTATTTACTTAATTAGCCACCAGTACAGTGATTCCTGAGTGTCATCTGAGGTGCCCCAGCCTGGCAGCAGGATGACAGAAGTCATACAGGAACTTGGGGACATCTGGACCCTACTGGATAGCAGCAGGGTGTCAAAAAGGACACCCTTTCAAAAGGGCCTTTCACATGGTACTGGATGCCTCTGATAGATGGAATCAACCCCTGCACAATTAATATACAGTTAATCTCTGGAAATCACTTCCAACCCTAAATATTCTGTGATTTTGTGGTGGTCAGTGAAAGGAGGCAACAGCTACAAGTTACAGCAAGAGCAATTCCAGCTGGATATGGGGATAAAAACTTCATTGTGACATTGGTTAAACACTGGAGAAGAAAGGCTGTGGGATCTACATCCTTGAAACAGTAGAAACTCAATTTGACAAGGCCCTGAACAGCCTGACCTGGCTTGGTATCTGGCCCTGAGACAGGGGTTGGACTAGGCAACCTCCAGAGATACCTACCAACCAAACTTTTTTATTCTAAACAGCATGCACAGTTCCAGTAATTTCTTTGCTATTGAATTCACATCACATTTAATTAGGCAATAAAGAGACAGTAGAAAAAAGAGAAGAGTAGGAAGTAATTGAAGCTATTTGGTTTCTTTAATTGGGAAAAAAGCAGAAGTCCATGGCAACGACTGCCATTTAGTTAATTCAGCACCCTTAATTAAAATTAATAGCATTTTTTTATCAAGCCTCTTTATCAAGTTTATGGTGTATTTATTCCTTACATGACACTTCATTACTGTCAACCATGACCTGAGAAACTTGACAGATGGAAAAAGAACAGCAGTTCACTGGCAGAACTGGAAACAAAATGTGCTCTTCCACTGTTCAAAGCTTTAGACAATTTTGCCTATTTCCTGCTGGGAGAGCTCTTTTTTAAGCTGCTGTTTTAATGGATATTCAAAACTAAGTGAATGCTATGCATGTTCACACTTGAACAAAATATGGCCAGTTTGCTAGGTCATGTTAGAGAACACTTCACCAGCAAGGATCTCTGCTGATGTAACTTCTAATTTATTTGTCTTAAATGACATTAATGTAATCTGAGTCCCCATGTTCCAGTGAATTCCTGAACAGAGTAAAGGGAAGTCATACATGGACTCTGTTTTTTCTCCCAAGATCCCAGCATAAAATAGAAATGGGAAGAAATAGCCACCATAGGAAAACGCTCTTCTGTTCCAGCTGTTCTATTATGACAGCTTGAGCCCCTGAACATTCTGTCTCCCGTTGAGCTACTCCTTTTCCTGTCTTGTTTTCTCCAGCCTGACAGCTAATTTACTGGCTCCCTATTCAATTCTGCCTTCCTTCAGACTTTTTCACTGCCTGTTTTATAACATTGCTATCCTTTCTGCTTTCATTTTTGGGTCATGGTGGTGTGGACTCCTGGCAGGTCATTGTAATTAATCACGAGCATGAGTCCAATCTGCTTTGCCTCTCTGAGGAAAACATACAGCGGGATTCCAGTTTTCCTGGAAAGTTTTACTGTTTGAGCTTTGGTGTATTCTCCATAAGTTTTGACAGGACAGGATATCTTACTATTTGACTCTGCTTTTTCATTTGGCAGTCAGACAAAGAAACCCAAAAGTCAGGCACTATTGCTTTACTTGCAAAGTTTGTACGATTTATCTGGATTTAGTTTTTCCCCTGTTGGCTGAATGGATTTCTTATAATTGAGTTTCTGACTTGGATGCATAAACCAATTTGTTTCCCAGCTTTTTTTCTATATGCATTCATTTGTACAGGCATACCTGATGAAAGATGATAATATACAGTGGGCATGACACTGGCAAATTCACTATATTAGGACTTTAAGTAATTGTAGGAAATGTTTGTGAAGAATGCTACTAACGGCGAAAGCAATAAAAGATGTTAATTATTGTCAGAGAACTGTGTGTGTATTTCTGTCCAGCAGTGATTGGAAGTGGATGTTTCAGCTTGGTGTAACAGGCTGCTGTGGCAGATGCTACCTATGGGGAAGTTCCTCCTTCAGCAGTTGGAAACTGGTTCATACCTAAAACCTGAGGACTTATGCATTAAAGAAAAGTTCTGTGAATACTTTCTATCCTCTGGATAATTTTACTATTCATACAAAGGTCCAATACATTGGAAAACAGCTAAGCTATTTGGCTTCGGTAATGTCATGTTTGAATCTTGTAAAATGTGTTCACTCTTCACAACCTATAAAACATATGGGAATATCTCTTAACAAAATTCCTACAGAAATGAAACAGAAAAAAACACAGTGTTTAGAGCAGATAGAAATTCTGCTAAAATTGTGAGCTGTAGTGGAAGGAACATCTGGATTTTTTAGCAGACAGTAAATGAATAGCATTGGAGCAAACATAATGTTGTTAAACAGAAGTAGTAACATCAGTCTCCAAAGGAAATAACTTGTTTTAATCCCCATATCCAACTCCCTCTTATATCAATAATAGCTGCAAATTATGATCCATGGTAATAGAAGGCTGTAGGTGTGTTAAGATGACTGCTTCTTGGAAAACTGGAAAAAAATACACACTGTGGATAATGTAAATCTTACTTGTTCTACCAACATTGATCACATAACCATAGAACCAGTTAATGAGCGCAGACTCCACACGTAGAAAAATCTAGGCATTGGTGGAGGAAAACAGAAAAGAAAAACAGCTGATAAAATATAGTACTTTGCTGAAGACTGCTTCAGATACGGAACTGTGCTAATTTTGGATGAGATCCATTTCACCTAAAATATCTATAGCAATAAATTAAATAGTGCTATAAAAGATCCAGTTTATAGTTTGAATGAAGCCATCCTGCTTTAGTGAGGTAAAACCATTTATTATTAATGACACAAACAATTTCACACCTGGTTGCCTCAGTGTCAAAAGTGGTTCCTGGGCATTTTTAACTTAGTACTATAGCTGTAGTCCTAAGGTCCCTTCCTTCCCAAGTAAGAATTTGAATAACTAAAATTCGTCTGTGTTTCAGGCAGGAATCTTAATAGTCTTAACTTCAAGATGTCCTGAAATGATGGGCATCAATATTAACTAGGCACATTCTAACACAGTGTGGGAGTTTCCAAGACCCTTCAACAGATATTTTTCATTCCATTCATCTTCAGGGAGGCTGTTCTTACTTCTGGCTTAGTTCTGTGCTCAGCATTTTGCCTTCAAAAGAGAATGAAGGCAAGGATCTTCCATCCAGCTACTCCATATTTTTGTGCTTAAAGATTTCTCTTTTGAACAAAATTGAACCAAAAATTAAAATTTATTTTTTGCTGCTGGAATTCTCTAATAATTAATCCATTAGGCCAAAAAAAAGTAAGACCACTGTATACATGGTCTTATCAAGAAAAAGCCAGGGATAGGATGCATCCTTGTTCTATGTTTTTAAAGAAAAATGTAGGCTTCTAAATCACTCAGAGCCTGAAGAGGAAGGTGGGCTTGATTTATGCCACTGGAGCTGCAGAAAGTGTTTCTGCTGGGCAGAATGACTGTCCGTTTTCTGGTTTACAACGGTGTTTCCATCCTCTAAACAGGGAAATCAGACACTGATTTTAGACAGTCATAGTTCATGTTCACAAAGATTATACTTTAAATGTTATTCAGGTAAGCTGCCTTGAGTTCATTAAATGCTTTTTTCATACCTATGAAATGTGAGACTTCATCTGGAAAAAACACTGCCTTGACTATTCTAAGCTTGAAAGACAATATACAAAACTAGGAGTTTCAAGTTTGTTTATGCTGTCCTTTAGAAAACTGCTAAATTTGTTTTGCAGTGCTGGGAACTTACAAAGCCAGGTGAAAAAAAAACCAAACAGATATTAAAAAGACTGAGAAAGATTCAAGACCTACTCTGAACTAAATCTATTTATTTTTACAAGGGGCATGTTATACCCAATAAAACTGTCTACAGGAAACTTACATTATCAGGATCACAATATGAAAATTGGACAGAAAACTGGGGTTTATAGTACAAGGGTGATTAAGCCCAAAATGGAGCTTGAAAATAGTCATATAAAGTGATTTTGCTCCGGGAACAGTTAAAACTCATGGCCAAAAATATGAAAGGACATTCGTTGGCTCAGAATCTCAGACATTAATTTTGAATCTGTCTTTATTTGATCTGTCACAAAAGGCTACATATTTATAAGGCAACTATGCACCTGGGACTATTCTGTAGCACTGAGGCCAAGGGGCAGAGAAGAGAATCCATTATCATCTTAACACCAAAGCAGGTTGTACATTCTTTGAGATCAGTTCCTAGATTGCATTAACATTCAGGTCATACCTGGAAATTGTTTGATAGAGCACTTGCTGGACCCGGAAAAATGATGCCAGGGAACGTTCTAAGAACTTAACATATTCAAGTTCCAGTGCCCAGGAATGTTCCCTGGCAGTGCTTGATTTGTTAACACAGAAGTAGCCAAAAGTCTTTTCGTTTTAGACACTTAAAATGACACTTGAGACACCACAAGCAAAAGATGATCTCTATAGAAAATTAAAGTACTCACTGGAGAAAAAACACAAAGGGATTGTGAATGTGATGGATGAGGGTATATGAAAGGCATAGTTAAAAATATAGTTTTTTATTGGGTAAATCAATGAAAAAATCAATACTGATTAATCTTACTTGATTTTAAAACTCCAAGACAAACAATGGCACTATGTTTTTAGAGCTATCATTCTGATAGCATTATGCCAGTCCATTCTGAAGCATTACTGTGTTTCCTTCCACATTCAATCAATGCTGACCATCTTTTCTAGCATCTTCTCCATCATTTTATGGACGTACCATTTCTATAGAATAATAGACCTATGAAACTTTAATCCTTATGTACTAAAGTATTCTTTCTCATTGTCCTTATTCTTGTTGTGTTTTAATGTTTTATATTCTTTTTCTTCCCATTGTCCAACTTCTAATTTATATTTTTATAGTATTAGTTTTCTGAATTTTCAAGATATCACTCTAGTTTTATAGCTGCCTTCTTATTTTGTTTACTGTTTTTCATTTGTTTGTTTTTTGTTTATAGACTTATTACCTTTTGGACATGGAGCAAAATACCCATAATTGATTTCTAATTGACATATGATTTTTCTGCTTAAATTCTATCTGCTAGCTGACTTGGCTCATAATTCTTTTCAGTTCTGGGAAATGTCTCCTTTCAAAGCACTAATTATGTATATTACTGCTTTGGACTTTATTGTGCTTAATGCAGCAAGACTGATCAAACTGAGTTTTTGAACATATACTGTCATTAATTTTTGCATATACAACAAATTTGACTTTATCTCTTACAATGGTATTTCAATCTCTTGCATATACATTCATATAGAATAAGCGAACTACTGTGTAATGCATGCTGAAATTTCAAAGATGTTTAAGTACTGTCAGTATCACATTCTTGTATTTCATTTATATTGCTTTCACTGTATAAGAGATTTCATTAATCTTTGGGCTGACGTTTACATGGCTGCTCATTCTGTTCTAGAGAATGAATCAAAGATTTTTGAAAACACAACAAGCAATATTCCATCTTGTAGTCTATCTTCTATAGCATTGATTCTTAAAATGTTAAGATTATTTTGGATCTAAAGAAATAATTTCCCAGACAATGATTTCCATATTGATTATACAAGATTTGGCTTAAGATTCTAATAATTGATTAAATTAATTTCATTGAATGAATGATTTAATTTCATATCAAAGATATTTATTCCAACTCTAGGTAGGGAAGAAAACAGGATCTAGATCACAGTTGATGTTCTACTTGCCATAAGAATGAATTTGGAAAGAGAATTTTTTATTTCGAGATTGTATATTTAGAGAAGTTGAGTAAGTCTGTTGAATTATTTGGACTTCCTTATTATATGGTGTAGAGTTCAGCTATGCTTCTATAATTTTTCATTTGCCTTTTTAATTTTCCTACTTCCCAATTTTTATTTATAAGCACTGTTGTTAAGTGCTATTGATGTGAAAATATCCACATATATTTTTGTCTGTTCAATCACCTATATTCTAAAAGATGTGTGAAAACAGAGATGGAGTTATTTTTTTACCTGTAAGTTATAGCACGGAGGAATCTGAATGCAAGCTCATGCACAATCTGATATTTACGATTTTTTTGACAGCATGTTGCAGTAAGTAATAAGATGAGTATTAACACATGCATTGTCCATCACCATAGTAATTATTACCTAAGTTCAGATAAAATGGATGTTCTCTAATCTAGGGTAGCGATCACAGGCTATGTGACATTTGATACTACTTCTAAGGAAGAAATTAGAACCTTATCTGCGGAATTTCTCTGCCAAATGAGGCCAAGTAGAATAAGTTTTCAGCAAGCTCCATCACTCAAGCTGGAAGAGAAAAAATTGCATGTCATTCCGTGGGTGAGGAAACAAGAGTTGTGTAGAAAAAAAGAAATAGGTACTATTGTTTCTGTAAGCTCAGTGGAGCAATCCTCAAGAATCTTTCTATTTAAATTGCATTTTTATCTTGATTAAAAATGGTACTATCCACAGTTTTGGTTCCATTTTTTTATTCTTTTCCTAGAGGACCAGCAGGATTGCTGCTTGTATACTGTAAATATCAGATCCTACTTTCTAAATACCAAGATGCTGAAAGAACTTAAAAATCACAGGTGTTTCTGATGGAATACAGCTTGCAGGAAGAGAATATCATAAGCAATCCAATTTGGAAGTGTTCCATACAGAGGAACAGGAGTGGTGTACGCCAGAAAACACTGCTGGAGGAATTTTATTTACATATTTAGAAAAATCAGAGAAACCACCCAAATGAAACTATAAACTAATTGTGATCTATATTCTTAGCCAAACCAGGAGAAATTAAGCTAATAGATTTGTTCTTTTAGTATATAAAGCTGGCTGTGCCCTGGAAAGCCTCAGACTGTGGTCTGTAATTCTCTCCCTAATGGCTGCTGAATTGCTAGCTCCCATTCACATATTAATTCTTTGCAAATGTTTTTTGGTGCAAAGACTCAAGATATTCAGTCTTGAAAAAGGCTCAAACTTCAAAGCACAATTTGTCTTTCCCTCTCTCACATATTCCAACAAGATCTCTTTTTTTTTTACTAAACAATGGGAAATACCTTTCTCGCTGTGAGATTTACTGCTCCTTACAAGTATCTGACAGTTAACCTTGGCAGTCATTTTATTGCAAGTGGATGCAAGAAAAAATTCTGAAAATTCTGAGGCTGTATTCATCTGGCAGCTAAAGGATTCTAGCAAAGCCTTGCTTGGCCTCAGTCTGAGAGTATGGAAGCTTTAATTGTCCATGTGAATACCTTAAACCAAAAGAAGTCTGAATATTGAATGGCATTTCCCAATATATCTGCCTGAGAGGATATATTTTGGAGAGTTTATCTGTTCCTATGACTATTTCACAATATTTTAGTTGTCAAGAATCTATTGTACTCATTTGCATTCATGGTATAATTACACTGTATGGCTGCTAATACTTATCAGTTTTCTCTGTTCGTTGTCGTTCTCAAAATTCTTTATCATATAATGTAACAGTATAATTTCCTGTTGATTCCTGGTATAATTTTGAATGATTTGCAAAAACTTTTCAAACTGATGCACACTGATGTTATTGGGAGTATTTCCATTCCATAATAGGCTGCAAATCAGACACATTCTGGTAAATATAATGTTTTCAAGGAATATTTTTGAAAATTTTTAAGAACATACAAACCTATCTCAGAGCTGGGAGAACTATAATGTGTGCCAATAAGCTTTGTAACATAATAAATATACAAAAGGAGTTACCCAATGATAATCCCATAGAAATCAATCGGAAATGACTTTTAAAGTTCTTTCTCATCAGGAATTTTAATGTCCTAACTTTTTTTCCCTTTTCATTTAGTAAGTCACTTCTTTTATTCATCATTTGCTCAGGAATTTTATACAGGCAAGTTTACTATGGTGCTATCATGATGTTGTCCAGCCATGAATGTTCTTATATTCACAAACATCTGTGACCATGGAAACAGTTCCCAAGGTAAAGCCCATCCCGAGTCAAGTAGAGGCATCTATACCTTGTGTGGGTAAAATACTGTTCTGGGAAGAGCAGCAGCTGGGTCAGTTCTGTCCACAGCAGCAACCTAAGGAGGAATAACATGTGGAGAAACCCCAGGTAAAGCTTCATTATAGTTTTAAGTTTCCCCAGTTCTTAATTTGACTTTGTCTAATGTGAACCTTAGCATAACCCTCATTGGATACCATGTGGTTTTGCTTGTGCAAACAGCTGCATTCAGGAATGTTACACTTGTGTAAAGTGGTGGCTTTCCCATCTCTGTGAGGGATCAGATCCAATGACAGGAGAATAAGCTGAAAAATCCACTTCTGCGTTCTTGGACATGAGGGCTGGAGAGCTAAAGAACACTGTAACCAGGTTCTTACATCAATATTTGCAGTGAGGTAAAGCTTGCACCAGCTGGAGGTCCAAACCATATATTTTAAATATTGGGTTTCTGCTGCTTTTTGTGGCTTTAGGTTTTAAAATGCATTCTCTATATGCGGGTCTAGCAGAGATAACATTAAGGAACTATGAAGGATAAAGGGCTGTATTACTTGTAAGAATTGCTTCCCAAGACAGACTTTTAATCTTGGCAGAGAATCATATGTTTGGTTCAGGAGAAAAGCAGAAATCAGCCTGACAGTGGGCCAATACTAACTGGACAATTTTGACTATTCCTACCCTTGGGATTTTTGCATAGTTGCATTTCTGTTACCTTAGCTATAAATCAACATGCGAATACAGTAAATAGTTAATTAGAGAAAAGCGCTTGTAATCTGTGAAAACAGTAGTTTTATTTCTTTCCCCTCATACTGAAGGAACAGCAGTTAAGAACAGTTGTCATAAAATCAGAGAGGAGAATCTATATAAAAATAATTTATAAGTGTAGTATGTAAAGTCAAATTAAGAACTGGGGAAACTTTAAAACTAGCAACATGTAATGACCTAAAGGATTGTGAAACAAAGATATCTGCATATTTTCAGATTCTTGACCATGTGCTATTTTTCTTCTTACCTGTTCGATTTCAGAGATTTTTAGTTGAATCACTGCAATTAAAATTAAAAAATTCTAGAGAAGAAGGAGGCACACTATTTACATTACGAAAATTACACTCGTTATTTGCAATAACAAGATGTTCCTTCTTAAATGGGAAGGTGGCAAATGTCTTCGAAATATCAGAAGAGAAACTGTGTGAGGCATGCATTCCCTCCGGCATTATACAATATTTTTATAATGGATGAAAAGCTAAAATATTTTGGGATCAGCTTTAGATGAGTTAAATTCAAATCAGAAAGAATATCACTGAAATAATACATAGATGTAATTAGTAGCAATCTCTTGAATTTATGGTTATGATAGTCTGAAAAGCCTTTTTATGTCTAATTGCTAAAATAGAGTTTACACCTAATGAAATAGGTTCGCTTTTCTTCTGGACTACAGAATAATAATTTTGTGGACTTTTTTTCAATAAAAGATTTCCATGGAGAATAACTTTTCAAATCTATTCTGAATATTTGCTGCCAGAATGGATTGGTTCCAAAAGTTTTGCAAATGGATGTTTTTAAGTGTTGCCAGAATTAATTCTGAAGTCTTCTGTTAGTAATATAGATTCAGTGCGGAGAAAACCATCAAAAGTTTTAACACATTGCCTCTTGTATACCTTACTTTATTAGAGGATGATATACTATTAGATCCCCAGTCAGTATAAATCAATCTAGTACAACCACGAGGATTTTTGCCAGCTCTGATCTAGTTTCTAGTCAATCCTTGGCCTGTTCACTAAAGCAACAGATAAGTTTGCCAAGTTGGACATACTAGCTTAACCTGAATGCTTCTGCTTTGATATGAGAAAAGTTGGCCTGTAGTATCAATCAAAAATGTACTGTTTGATGTCTCAGGTAAAGAATCTACCCTACCCTTAAATTAATTTCATTGCCCCTTCTCTTATACTTTGTGAGGCGTTTTTTGCCAAGTTTGTACAGATTCAGATAGCAGTCTGTCACTGTTTGTTCTGGATCTTGACCCAGTTTCTGCAGAAGTCAAGGGCAAACTCCCACTGGCTGCTGAGACAGATCAGTCATCAAAGGCAAAAAAATCCCTGGAGTACTACTTTTTCACCGGGATATGCAGAAGGAGATGATCACACAGCAACAGTAGTCATTATGTAGAAGGGAATATTTTCTGGGGATAAAGCATTCAGGATGTTTATTAGAGCTTTTGTCATGTTATGTTCTGGAATTAGTATGCTTTTCTATTGCAGAAAATTAGCTGGCTTTTTGTGAGGTAGGACTTTTGTTTCCATTTCCACTACCTTGCGAATTTCTCTGGAAACATTTGTTACTCCAGACTGTGTGTGAATATTTATCTGTTTTTCCAGTACATGTTAAAAATTTGTTTCTATTTACTAAAATGTAAAAAATCCAAATAACAGGAATGAAATAGAAAGCATTATTAAATTTAGATATGACCTTTCAAAGCTTTTTCCCACCAACTTTGAAGGTATTTCTCAGGAGAATTAAGTATACTGAAATATATATCATCGTTGGCCTCATCAGTTGAAGGGAAATTTGGGTAAGTCCCAGAATTTAGATCTCACAAAATAGGTGCCACAAAATCCACATGTCTTAAAGTATAAAACTATTTTTTCATTTTTAGAAGAAGTTACCAGTTGCATAGAAACTTGGTCAAGAAACTAAGGGAATTCCCAGAAGAGTGCCCAAACACCGTTTAAAGATTGAAGACTGGGAGAGGGAAAGTTTAAGAGGAAAAGAAGAGATGTTTCCACACTTCCTATTTAAGCAGAAGATCCTTACTTCCCTTTTCCAACTTGTCTTTCATGATCTCATACTTACACTTCACTTTCCTCATTTTTTATTTCTTCTCTGAGACTGCCGTGGGACAGCATCACTGTTCCTGACAGTGTGCTGGCACAAGATAATATTTGTATTAGCAGTATTGCTAAAGGATTTGGAAAGATTTGTCCTGTAATACCAGTACTGGATGCTCAGGCATCCAGACAGTGTAAACTGGTGGTTCGTCCCACCAGTGTAAAGATTTAATGCACTGTAACTGGTGCGTGAGTGTTGGCTGCCTTTGCTAAGGTTGGAAGCTGTGCCACATAAGATGCTCTACTTTTATTCTAGGGTACATAAAGCACTAAAATATGACTGACACACTATGAAACAGAAAGATACCAGACATCTTATGATTAAGAATATACCCAAGATGGGGATTTTTGCTTGTTCATTACCCTAGCAACAACATTTGGTTTTCTTTTTTTCTCTCTCTTAGTTGTAAGAGTTATTCAGCTTAGAGGAATGCATGTTTATTGTCCACATATTCTTACAGCCATGCATTTCTAGTCAGTGTTGAGACATCACATATTTATCACACAATGATTATTCTCTATTTGTGGACAAATGCTTGTTTCTAGAGTAGAATTTTGCCACTTTGTCTAGTATTTTTTTTCTCCTTTTGCTTCAGGTATCAAATAATGGTAATTCTTTCATCTTTTGCTGTGGAACTACTCCCTGTTAGTGAGCTCTTTATTACAAAATAATTTTTTCTCATTCTCTTGCAATCCTTCTCACAATAATTGATGTGACTCCGTTTACATCAGCTGGCTAAAAGGCATTGCAGTAGGATCTTTCTTGAAACTAGATCTAGTCTTTCCCCAGCCAGTCAGAAACTGGTAACAGATATACCACAAATCCTCATTTGCTGGTTTAGGATTACCCAGAAGATAATACTATTACTGAGTCTTTTTTTGCTGTTTTAATTTTCACATTTATCCTTACAGTAATTTTGTTTCAGTCAAAACAGTTTCATATTTTTCAGCATTTATCCTAGAAACATGATATGATATCGCATCCTGAAGGAAAAACTTGATTTCTGTCTGAGACATAAAAGATTTGCTTATAATCACTGTGCAATCATTCTGGACCATAAACCTAAAAAGGTAGCCAATCCATTGTTTCTATTAGGAATAATGAAGACAAAATAGGATGTGAAAATTTATTATTCAGATGCTTCTTTTCTCAAACCAGTAGTTCTCATGAATGTGGGAGACTTGCTGGGGCTTGATTCACGTGTATTTTATCAGAAACAGTCTCATGGTTTGAGGGATAATCTCATTTCACATGGTTCGGGGGGAGGGCGATTTTTAAGTGCAGTCAGTAAAATGACATTAACTACAGTGAATACGCATATGCAAACAAACACAAAGTCCTGTGTGAACTGATCCTCAGCTTCCTGTGGGAATGACATGTTCAATGGATTATATTTGAGCTCACTGAGAATCAGCTGGGATGACAGCTGAGCTGGAAGCTTTGCCAGAATACTGGCTGCTGTCTGGTTTTGTGTATGTTTGTGATACCTATACTTAGCCTGTGCTGTCTGGGGTAGAGACAGTAAAATTGGTATGATGGACAATTCTAAAAGGAGCCTGATGTGCCATTCTTCTGAGCAATTGTAACATTATTTGAGTAGAACAGAATCATTAAAGTTGGAAAAGACCTCCAAGATCAAGTCCAACCTCTGTTTAAGCACTACCATGCCAAGTAAACTATAGAAGTGAGTGCCACATCCAGTCATTTCTTGAACTCTTCCAGGGATGGTGACTCCACAGCTTCCCTGAGCACACCTTTCCAATGCTTACCCAGTTTCAGTGAAGAAACTCTTCCTGATGTCCAATCTGAACCTCCCCTGACACAGCACCTGTCCAAGCCATGGGCTGCCAGCTTCTTCAGGAGAATACTGTAAGAGACAGTCACAAAGGCTTTACTGAAGTCCAGGCAGACAACATCCACAACCTTTTCCTCATCCACTAGTTGGGTCACCCTGTCCTAAAAGGAGATCAGATGGATCATGCAGGTCCTGCTTTTCCTAAACCCATCCTGGCTGGGCCTGATCCCTTGGCTGTCCTGTGTGTGCCATGTGAGTGCACTCAAGATAAACTGTTCCATAACCATATGTCAAGATGCTTTGTGAAATGTGTTCTCTATTTATGAACTGTTTTATGGCTCAAAGATTTTTTTATTTCAGTTGGTAGTACTGGTTATTTTCATGCCTTATGCTTATTTATTTCTTAATAGCAAGGTAATTTCTGAAAAGTAAAAACTCATTAAGTGCAGATATTAGATGCACAGAATGTAATTAGCAAGTTATATATATGGGCAACATAATAACAAGATCTGAACAGTGATCTGGCTCTACCTTGATGGCCTTTCTGCCTGTGAATGTGTGCTTAGAACTGCATTACCTTGCTTCATCAGAAATACAGGGGTGGTATGCGAACAGATTAAAATACTAATATCCTTTGACAAAAACCATGAGGGCGACATGAACCCTTAGTTTCACCAAAACTACTGCCATTAAGTAATGCTGTTAGGGTCTCTTAGAAGTGATTTATTAAGGTGAAAATTATAGCAATGATATAACCTACATTTCAAGAAGCAAAAGAAAAATTTCAGATGGGAATAAGAAGGCTTTTATGCTTATCCTGTATCCCTTGGCTGAATTTGCTCCAGTATGTCAATGTCCCTCTGGTTCTGAGTTGCTCAGAGCTGTACCCAACAGCCCAGATGGGTCCCACTGGTGCTGAAAAGAGGGGAAGGATTGCCTTCCTGATCCTGCTGGCAGCGCTCTGCCTACTCGTACAGAAGCCTATTTGCCTTTGCTGATGATGTCCCTTTGCTAGCTCACGGTCAACTTCATATCACCAGGGCCCCCAGGACCTTCTCTGCTTTCCAGCTGGTTGTCCCCATCTTGTGCTGATCCAGTGAGAGAGCACAAGAAGGAGTCTTGGTCTCAGTCCCCCTCAGAACTGGTTTCACACACAGGTCAAGGCATAATGGCTTTTCAACTCAGCCTCACTGTGTACGTAACACTGACTGTTGTGAATATCCTTCCCTTTAGCCGGTAGAGTATTTTTAACTATTCCATTGTACCCTTATAAAATGAACAGGGATTTATGAGTAGCAGCCTCTGTCTGAATAGAAGTTAATCAGTAAAGGAATCTAAAGAGCAGAGACGTGATAGAAGTGCTAAAGTGGAGCAGCTTTATAGGAGCTGTAATGTACATCATTGCTCCCTTTCACTGAAGTTACATAGTTTTGAAATCACTGTTACTGCTTTTGACTTGACAAAGTGACACTTAACATGTAATTAAAATCAAATAACTTAAATGCTTGTTTTTAAACCTAATACCTAGGAACTGTCTTCTTTCAATTTATTTGTAGCTGAGACATAATTGTGGGACAAACCTTTGCAGACATGGAGTATTGTCTACCCTTGTTTGAATGTGCTAGTCTGTCAATGCTAAACAACTCCTTCAGGCTTAAACTGGAAGGAGTATTTTTCTTGACATTGTGAAACTGCTATAATTCCATGGTTTCTCTTCGATCCTAAGGTTGCTTGACTCCAGCATGTGATTTGTAGATATGGTGAAGAATATATTCACTGTATCCTGCCTGTATAAAGAATCATCAGAAGTCACTGCTAATGGATAGCTTGCCAGCTGGGGAATGATTTCATATAATTCAATCTCAAATGAAGTTCATTAGAGTGGACTGAACAGTATGAATGTTAACAGTCATCAATTTTAAAACAATAATTTATTGCTAAAATCTCCAGTGTAAAAAAGAAAACAGAGTAGCTTGACAGTATAAAATGTTGTGTGTGAAGAACATTTTCCCTCTAACATTATATTTGGCTTTTTATGCTTTGTGCATTGAATCAGTGACACTTCATTTATGTGTATTCTCTTTGAATAACCTGAGAAAGTGAGGGTCAAATAGAAAACTTTTTAAAGGTCTTGCTGATTTAGTTTAGGAATAAATTCTGTTATATACTTCATATGCTATTCAAAATCAAGTTGTTTGTCATAATTTAGCAACATTTTACAATGTGCATTTCATTCAATGCGCTTCTAATCTTGACTGAGTATGCATTTTATATATAGTACATATACAGTATACAAATTCTGGACATATTTTGCAATCTCAAGGCACCTCATATATAACAAAAATTATCTAAGCGCTTATTTTAATTAAATAAATTCTATTGGTCTTTTTGAAGGCTTGAAGACATGGGACTGTATCTACTGTTACAATACAAAAAATATTAAAAAATTGTTTTATAAACAGGGCTTGGCTAAATGCAGCAGCACAATCTGTCTTTAGTTGGAACAATAACTTGGATTGGACTCCAGAGTAGCCCCTTTTCTTACCGTGAAAGGAAGAAGCTTTGAGATGAGCAGCACTGTAAAACTTCTGTGTGACACATCTGAAAAAAATGATTAAGGATGTTATGTAAACACTGTGTCTTAGTGCTTCGCAGAGGGAAGAGCTCTCTGCTCCCATCTTTTGGTGACCAGCAGGAAATCTGCTCGTTTTATCTACACATTATATTTTATCCAGAGCTACATCTGGGTGGGGACTCCAGGTTTTCTGACTGGATAGATCTTGCATATGAAGAGATCCAAGTAAACATGAGCTCTTTTCACTGACAGAATAAGACCTGAATGCTGACTCCAAAATCTTTGCAGTATGCACTTTTAAAAGTCCCTGGAAAGTAGCACTGCAGGAGTGTAAGGAGAAATAAGGGCTCCTTCTTCAAGTACAGATCCTTCTCAAGGAGAAGAAGCCTTCACCTATACGGGTTATTTGTGCCAACTTTCATAAACATAAATTGCATTAGTTTTGCTTACGTGTGTGCAGTTTGTAATTCATTACTTGAAGTGTAGACTAAGCATTGATAACCACAGATCCAAACATGTTCCAAACACTAATCCATTCTCTTTCTTAGAGATAATTTAGGACATTATTCACTCAAAATAGAAAGAAAATGTCTTAAATATGCTCCAATACACCATAGATACAATGTTTTGGTGGTTTTTGTATTGAAATTACTGTAATTGACTTTATTCTACCTACAATACCTGTAATATCTGGAACAAAATTCTTGCAAATCTGTAAACACTCTTTCCTACATGGTATTTTATCTGCAGCCAGTGCACTGCAAAAAACTTCTGTATATAGAGGCTTTGGTCTTCAGACATGGAACTGAACAAAATGTTTCTTCATAGTTTAGCCACTTGACATGTGGTATAAATAGTCTTCATTCTCCTTTTGCTCTCAGAGCATCTTTCCCGACTCTATGTCACTCTCGAAAGTTCTGTCTTCATGTCCCTGTATATAATATTGCCATTACCTGAAGTAAAGAAATAAAACAAGATCTAGTCTATTAGACTGCAGTGAAACTGGGGCAAAGGAAAGAGAAATCAGGCCATGATTATTTAAAGTGCAGCTGTGACGGAAATGAGGAAGGAAGGAGAAATGTGGGAGGATAAGTAACAAAACCAGAGAAGTGTATGGAAACTACTGAATTTTCTCAGGGGCATTCTCCACCCCATAACACAACATGTTTGGTAACTTTGCAAATATCCAACATAGTTATACAAAATCTTTCTCTCTCTCTCTCTCTCTCTCCCCCATTGTACCCAATATGGGTTTCACCTATGTGCCACTGACCTCCTTGCAAGAATCTTAGTGTATCATTTGAGCAAGTAAATATAGATCTCTTAATGTCTGGCAAAAAACCTTTAACCCATATCTAAGATGTCTGGCAGTTCAGGAGATTCAGTTCTTCTAGTTAGTTAAGCCTGGAACAAACTGCTATGTTTTCCTCGGCTAAACTTTCTTTCAGGAAAGGAAACTTTGCAATTGGCGTAATCCTTTGAGCTCTGAAGCAGGGAATTTTCTTTGTTCTCACAGGATGTTTCTCAGCAAGCAAATGTATTTATAGTAAATAGAGTTAGATACAAAATTAGATTGAATTTGCCTCATTGATAAGTGGGATAAAATATATAAACAATAAAAGGAATGTCTTCAAAAGCTTCCCAACTGTAATAATATTCATTTTTTAAAGCAAAATACCTCCACCTTCTGAAAAACAGACTATAAATTTTTTAAGTAAAGTCCAAAATACTAAGATGAAAAAAAAAAGAATCTCAGTATTTAGATCTGAAATATGGGTGAAGAATTTAAAAAGTTCTAGCTATAATATCCAACAAAGTCACAAATAAAACTCCTCAATTTTATCTATATTCAACTTGCTTACATATTTGTAGTCACATTTCAAAGGAATTTCAATGAAAATTCTGGTTTAGGACATGGTGACTGGTAAATAAAAAAGACAGTGTAAGAGAAAAAAACAAACACAAAAGTTTCCCTGGACATGAATTAGTTTTGTAAAGAAATCAGTTTCAGTTTATATTTAGTCACAAAACTTTTTCACAGGCTAACAGCTTGAGAGCAAGTGTAGGCAGCGTCTCTAGAAATTTTGTTTGGGCAATGTTGTGTTCAGATGTGCTTTCTGCAAATAAATGAAGTCCAGAAATTGAGACTTTGAATCCTGTTTAAGACCCCATTTAAGAGGTTATGACCCCATTTAAGACAAGACATAAAGTCTCAAAGCCTGATTCTCAAACTTCAGTTCTTCAAATAAAGCTTTGCTGAGGGCTGATAGCTGTTAATCAAACCTTCCCTACACCAGTGTAAAATTATGTGTAGAAAATGAGCAGCATGGTAACATAACACACTACAGAAATGTGAGCTGGAGTGTTAATGCATGGTGACCAAAGTTCTGCCTGCAGCGGCGGGGACAGAGCCTGCAGGGACATGCCACAGATACCAACAGGTTGCAGTGGGGGTCTGGGGCCTGTGTGTGTGGTGGCCACATGCCACTGCTAAGACCTTCCTTTATAGCTTGGCATAACTGGGCATGAAACCTCATAGTCCACTGGTAACCAAAATCTACACAGGCGTAAGCACACGTTTTGTGAATGGATGTGACCTGTGTTTGAAGATACTGCAATTAACACAGCTAGTTCTGACATTTCCCCCTTAGCTATTTGGAAGCTATTTAACACTCTTGAAATTCTCACCTTTTACCCCCTCAAACAGGAATTAAAAAATAAAACATGTTTATCAAAATTAGCATTTTGCTTAGACTTTCAAAGTGACAAAATGACATGTCGGGCAGAAATATGTTCTCCAGGGAGACTCAACACCAGCAAATATTATATTCCGCTTTTTAATGGAAAATTATATGCCTTCCAAAGAAAGGGCTGGCTTATTTGCTTATCTGTGCTGTCTTTCCTTTAAGGTCCCTGCTTGAAGTCAGGAGATCCTAGAAAGACTACAGTAATCATAGCGTGAGTAGAGTGATAATGTCAGCAAAGGGAAGCTTTCAATTATTTATCAAATACAGGAACCAACAGCTGTTCTCCCACTTTTTCTCCTTACATTCTTCTGGAGAAACAGGGAAATAACTAATCACCCTGCCTCGAAGTTACTGCATTGCAGTCCTTTAGCCACCTGCATTCCTTGAGGAGTGAGCTCTGAACTACTGGAAGGTACTCCTCTACAGGCTGTAATAAGACAATCTTCAGCTCGTGTGTCTCAGCATGACTTGAGTTTTTCATCATAAAAAATCACTAAAAATGCAGAATAACAACTGGTGAATTATTGGCCTGTTGAATGGTACATTCCTCTTGCACTGCATATACTTAAATCTGGCTGGTTATGACCGATGTGGCATCCTTGCAAACATGGCACTGACACAGTCTTTATTAAGGTAATTATGTAAAGTATATATCTGAATTTACTCAGTCATTGTATCTTGTTTTGTGACAGAAATATTACATTTAGATCATGTGATTATGCCAGCGCAGGAATACATGTCAAGCTTTAATCTATTTGAATATTTAACTTCAATTCACTTAATGTGATATACACAGAAAATATGAAGTAGTCTTGATACTGTTGCATATAAGTTGTGTTTTGGAAAGCTGCCATATCTAAACAGAATTCATACACGGGAAAAAAAGAGGCTTCAAGATTTCAGTTGCAAAAGAAAGAAAGGTCCACAAAAAGGCGGCCCTGCACTGTGTACAGTTGCATGATGAAATCAGGTAGATTACTTTAGGCTGGATGCTGGCCCATCAGTGCTCAGAAAGGCACCTAGAAAGTTTTGCCTTTAGGAACAGAATAATAATTAGCAGTTAGCAAACTAGACATTGCTAGAACACTACCAAGACACCTCTTGGGCCAATTTGT
The DNA here is from genome assembly GCA_013398955.1 of Callaeas wilsoni. Classification (NCBI taxonomy): domain Eukaryota; kingdom Metazoa; phylum Chordata; class Aves; order Passeriformes; family Callaeidae; genus Callaeas; species Callaeas wilsoni. The sequence continues at coordinate 45,247 of VWPU01000076.1, read as the reverse complement.
TTCAGGGACAAGGTTCGTTCCCCAAAGCAGTGAGTACACACATCACTGCCTATGAGAACTAGAGGAACTTTGTTAAACTTCTCTAAGGAAATGCTCTTGAGCAGAGTCCTTATACACTGATATATTTCCCTGGAAAATGCAAAGTGTTAGAACGAAATGAAAAAGACCAGAATATCTGGAAAAGGTAGGGAAATAATATCATCAGTCTTTGATAATGGGAATAAGATAATTGAAGAAAAATGGGTTTTAAGGAGGAAAAAAAAGGATTAATTGAAAAAGAATCATTACATTGACATGCATTTTAGCATGTGAAATCTTTATTGTACCTAACCAGAAATAAACATTGAAATTTCACTGCTGAGTCTTTCTGATATATATGCAGTAACTACTGTTGGAAAGGAAATACTGAAATATTTTAATTAGAGTGAATTTTGAAAAAATCAATGAGACTAGCTTGTAAAACAAATACATCTGCCCCAGACATGTAGCCACAGGAAAATTTACATCCCAAAAGAGTAACTGAGCAAAAATAGGGACACAAATTCCTTTACATTTTGTGAGGTACAGCTTTGCACCTGTCACACAGAGCACTCACTCCAGCAGTCAAGAGTCAGACAGGAGAGTGTCCTGCTGTGTGTGCTCTGGTAATGCTGAGGATGATGGACACAGGGCAGGACAGTGTGGCAAAAGTGCCAGGATGCCTTTTGTCAGCCAGAAGTGCAATATATAACCTAATCTCTCTATTACAGTTTGTAATGTCTCCCTCTTTCACTGCTCCTTTTCCTTGCTGTTGCCCATTAAAGATATTTTATCTTTTTGCATGTTTTCCAAGAGTATGCTGACTTTCTGAAGATCCCTGCTGTAATCTGAATTTAACACACTAGAATCTTGGCAAAACAAAATGGCAGGTGACAGACATTTCAAATTCTCAAAGAGGAGCAAAACCTGCCTGGATTCCTTCAACTTCACTTTAGAAAACTATAAGGTGAACATCTGTGCTCAGTCTAGTCAGACTCATCATAAATAAAGAAAATCAACACTTTTACAGTTTGATAGGATTCACCCTGTGAATGTCTATGCTGTGGTGAGTCCTGTCATAGACATGACTCATTCTCTTCATCGATAGCAGAAGGAACACAGAGGTAAATGTGTACTTTGCAGGTATCCAAAGTTAAATGAAATTACTCTTGCTGAGGTTGTCCTTTGTGAGCAAATAACTCATACATGATTTGTGCCATTTTGGTTTGCAGTGTCCCAGTGAAGGGTTAGCAGCTAAGGGGTGTTTAATAATATCTGCTTCAAAATGCTTTTCATAGTAGCAACGGAGGATATGTGATAGCAGCCATAGTACCCACAGTGAGTGACAAGCCTTCCTTTCCCATGAATGGTGAGTTAAGTCAGCACAGCATTTCTTCAAACTAACAAGAAGCTTATGAATATCCTTACAAATAACACAAGCTCGGCTTTTAGCAGGAATAACATTGTTAATTGAGTGCAGATGGTTTAGGATGCTGATCAGCTAAACAATCAGATAAGTAAGAATGACCTGATGCAGAGGAAATTACAACATCAGCATACAGAAAATTGTTGTTGTTCCTATGTAAATTAATCAACTGTAATTCACTCTGCTAGGTATGTGTATTTAGTCACAGCTGGCTAAAGAATATAGTCATTCCAGACCATTCAGCTCAGGTACTATTTCTAACTGCTGCTCATCTGGCATGTAGATGAGACCTGTAAAATCCTCCCAGTTTCTCTTTCTTTCTTTCTTTTCTTTCTTTCTTTCTTTCTTTCTTTCTTTCTTTCTTTCTTTCTTTCTTTCTTTCTTTCTTTCTTTCTTTCTTTCTTTCTTTCTTTCTTTCTTTCTTTCTTTCTTTCTTTCTTTCTTTCTTTCTTTCTTTCTTTCTTTCTTTCTTTCTTTCTTTCTTTCTTTCTTTCTTTCTTTCTTTCTTTCTTTCTTTCTTTCTTTCTTTCTTTCTTTCTTTCTTTCTTTCTTTCTTTCTTTCTTTCTTTCTTTCTTTCTNTCCTTCCTTCCTTCCTTCCTTCCTCCCTTCCTCCCCTCCTCCCTCCCTCCCTCTCCTTCTCTTTGTTCTTTCTCTTTTTTCTTTCTCTTTTTTCTTTCTCTCTCTCCTTCTCTCTCTTTCTTTCCATGGAGTGTCATCTGCAAGGTACTTTATCTACCATTTCACTAATTTAATGAATATACCTCAAATATATTGCTTGAATATTCATAGCTAATAATAAATACTAAAGAGTAAACAGATATTAATATGGTTGCTCAGTGTCAAGACAAGGAAATTCAGAGGAAAAATGTAGTAGTTCACTGGCAGTAGGTCCCATAAGAACAATTCAAATGATTCACTTGTGTGCAGGTCCTTAAGGCCAACAGTTACACTGAATTATTTTATTATAGATAGAATATAGAGGGCTCAATAGTAAAACCCAAACGTGCCTTGAATGAAGACAACTTCATTTTCACTGTTGTTGCTGGTCTGAGTGAACTGAAGCGTCCTGGAATCATCCTACTGATTACAAGACAAAAGCCATACTTAGAGGCAGGCTTGCCAGTCTTCCTGGGTTCCTCTGAGCTCACATTCCAGCTAGCAGGCTCCTCCACTAAAAAGAGTTTCATTTTCTCCAATATGGGGTGATGCTCCTGGCCTTTTTTTGGGATCTCCCATCTGCTCTTCTATATGAGTATTACAAAAGCTGAAAATAAATGATATCTCATGTCATTTCACCTTTTAGGCTTCTTTAGACTTTTCCTCACTGTGCCACATCAAAAAGATTGATTAGGCTTATTGCTTGACAGCTGGTTGCATACACAGCCTATAAGGGCAAATGCCTCCTGCTCACGGGCAAGTGCCTGGCTGTAGATGCCGGGCTGTCCGGCTCTCCGAAGATGGACCTAAGCTGATCAACAAACCCCAGAATCCCTTCTCCCATTTCCACTTTGCTTCTGAGAAAATATAACTCCATGGGTTGGGTTCACTGTCCATAAGGAGGATGTCTGCAAGGTAAATGTTCATACTAGTCATTGAGGTGCCTTTCATCTTGGATGTAACTCAACTCATCCTGGAATAGATATCCAAAAGTCAGGAATGTGCCTTTATATGCTTGTCTCTCCATTGACAATCTCTTCAGCCCTCAGGGAGAGACTTGGGGATGTCTGTCTATATTTAAAGACTAATGATGTTAGCGTGTTGTTTTTAATACTCTTCATATCTTCCCTGACCAGAATCAAGAAGAATGTCTGTCCAAGGCTCCTCTGTGTGCCCAGTAGAAAGATCAGGAGGTCTGTTGTACCATGAAGGTTTTTAACTTAACATTTCTACTGTTAGCTTTTGGTGGTTCCCAAAAATACCTGCCTTGTTTTAAACATTCCTCTCACGTAGCAAGAGACAACAATATAGAAATTACTTGTCAGGAATGACTGAGATAAGGTAAAAAAAAAATAGAATTTCATAATTTCATATAAAAATGAGTGTTGAGCACTGCCTAATAACACGAATACATGACTGGTTATTTATTTTCCTCCTTCATACACCACATTATTTCCACTTACATTAAATGGTATGTTCCAAGATTTTTATCTAATTTTTATCTTGAAAGCAGTTGAAATAGCCTTTCCAGATGTTATTAAATAACCAAAGCATGTTGTAATCAAACGGTCTAATTCCTTGGAAAGAAAAATAATTTCCTGTACCTTATTTACATATCTCTAATTTCTTATAAAGCTTACAAAAGAGACTTATGACAATAGTAGTTTATGCTGTTTTCCCACTTAACAACAAATAGTTCAAATTTTCTGCTGGTATTAGCCCCATTCACTCCCATCAACTCTCCTCCAGGGAATCCTGTAGGAACAAATATGAGTACACATGAGTTTGTCACTTTGTAGTGTAAGGATTTAGTTATCCCACAGGAAGAGTATAGGATGCTGGGTGGAAAACAGACATAACCCTTGCTTCTTTGAGTCTGAGAGCACAGCGACAAATAAATGCCTCTCTTCTAAAAGAACTAGTTGTGTCTTTACTTTCTTAAAAGCTAGCAGGATGCACAGGCTTTTAATTGGATAATGTAAGTCTTGCATATCCCACCATTACCATTATAAGGGCTGCTTCCTTTATATATTCTGAAGCTGTAACTTGTAGCAATAAAAAGCAATTTAACATTGGAAACTAGTGGTCTGAAAACATTCACAGACTTAGACAGTTCCAAATCTTGTAGTCAGTATTGAATTCATTTTCAAATAGATAAAATTTAAGAGACCGATTTAATTTCTCTAGTCCCCCTCCACTGTATGTACAGTTTTTGTCCCTATAATAGAATAGTACAAAGCTAAGAAGAATATAAACCAGACCATAAAATAAAAGCACATATGAATCACTGTCTAGCTGACATAGCAACTCAGCCTGAAATCTATCATTTGTAGCTGGATAATAGTGGGCAAAATGTAGTTTAGAGTGCAGTAGATGCAGTGGTATTAAAAGATTTTTATGCCTTATAGCTGTGAAGGTACACAGCCAGCTTAAAGATTTCTTTCACTCTTCTGTGTCTGAACATGTAATCTCAACTCTTGACCTCCAGAATAACACAGAAGAGAGGAGAAGAAAACAAAGGAAAAAAAGAAATTCTGCAAAAAGTCCTTGTTTATTTCTCAAGGGGACACAGAGCAGTTTTTGTAGCCTAACACTGGAATATGAAATGTGAGAAGTTCTCTCCTCTTTTTCCCTATGCATCATGAAAGGCCAAATGCAGTTAGCCTTTTCTCAACATTTATTCCCTTGAGCTCCTCAGAAATTAGTTCTGTGATATCCTATTTCAAGAGTTTCCCATTGGTTCAAATGATGCCTCATTAATGTTAGATGAAGTCCTGCAATAATTTCATAACTCAGTAGACATGTCCTGGGACTTAGTTTGCCCTGTTTTGTTGCTGCAAAATAACATGCAGATGGTTTATCATGAGCAATCACTCCCAGTTCACTTCCCTGACCTATGTTCTGTGACATTAACATTAGCCACTATAAACCTCAAGTGCATTAACATTTGAGAGCTTTCATCTTAGCAGTCCTATAGTCTCCGGGAAAGACAGTCATGAAAACCAGCTCATACTCACAATGGGTAAACTTTCTCATTAATGTTCTTTAAAAATCAGAAGGGTGATGAAGGAAAAATTCTGTAGTAATAATTAATAGTAATGGCTTAAATTTATAAAGCACTTTTATGCTCAGTATCCCAAAGTATATTAAAAACATGCTGATTAAAAGTGTTTGTGTTTGGTGTTGCAGAAAAACATAAATATTGCTGAAAGATAATTTTGAATAATTGCCAGACTATGCAGTGTATTATCCTTTTAATTAATCTTTTTAAAATTTCCACTAAAATATTATTATGACTGATTCTGCTAAACATGGCCAAAAATGCCCGGGCATCAAATCAGGCCTCAGTTAATATAACATTACTCAAAATGGGGACTCAGAAATGTCATAAAATAGTGGGTTTTTTTACATATGCATGGTGCAAATTATTATAAAGCCATTTTCCTTTTCCTTTTCTTGTAAGTGTTTCCAGGATTCTTCACTGGAAATGCTCCGTTTTGCCCTGAAGAATAAAGGAGTCTTCTCATTCACCTCTTAACCTTGACAGCTAATAAGCAAGCTTTTTAATGAAAAGCTGACTTACACAATTTGCCATGTTCTTATGGGAAAACTGGATCTTTATAAAGACAATTTTCCACAAGAGACAGATCATACCATTTTCATTCCTCTGCAAAGGCCAGCAACATAAATGCCACAGCACAGAAAACGACAACCTTTGACAGGAACATCCAGCATCATGGTACAGAGCCAGATAGTGTGAAAACAGCCCAAGAACTATGGCTGCACAAGCTAATCACCACAGACAGGTCTAACCAGGAAATCAATTATCCTGAGAATCCATTTCTTCCTGAAATGGATTCTCAGGAAAAGATCTACTCTTTAGTCCTACCCCACAACTGAAAATTGCCACTCACTTCAGCAGACACTGAAAATGGTGTAAGTCATATTTAGGACTATATGTTTACGCAAGTGACAAAACTGAATTCCTGATGTATGTTGTTCCTTTTAGCACTGCAGAGCCAACAAAGCTCGAGAGGGAATTAGATACCAGGCAGGGTTGTGCTTCATCAGCAGATCTGTCTCCTCCCTTCTGATTGCAGTTTCCTTATGGCTGATGATGATTATGAGCTAGGAAAAAATCACAGCTGTTGTTCTAAAAAGCCCTTTTAGAACTGGGTAAATCCAATACGGTATCACTGGCAAGTCAATTAACATGAAATGATTTGATGCCGATTTTGCAGGCTTATTTTTTAGTGGCTCTAAAATATTCAAGAACAGGAATCTACACTATAATGTCTACCTATAGATAGAATCCCATTTACATCCTCTGCTTCAGAAACAGAAAGAAAATATTTCAGCTTCCCTTGTTTTAATTTGTTCAGCTTTTAGAAATGTTGATAAGGATACAAAATACTCCCTGACCGAGAGCATAGAAATGGAGAGGTTGCTTTTCAGACGCATGGTCTCCATTCACAAGACCCCACATCTGCAAATTTTCTTTTTTATTTAACTTTACACAAAAGTATTTCTATTAAATATAATATATTGCTTTCCAATATGATATATTTTAGGGATATAGAAATGGCAGAAGGAGTTTTGTGAGCCTGAGCAGAAAAGAAGGACTGCCTTGGAAGGCAACAACAAAGAAGATATGGAAGCAAAGGCTATTGCAATACTGCCACTTACTGCCTGAAGAGGAAAGAGCTGCCCTGAGCAATTATCATGCACTTTCTGCCTTCCAGTGTCTTGTAACTACTCAGAGCAGAAGCATCAAGTTGTATTCCTGGGAGCTGGGAGATCTCTAATGTTAGGAAAACAGTATTTTTTTTGTCTCTTGTACCTGTTAAGGGTCTAAGGTCTTCCGACCAGGGATTGACTACTGCTGTGAGGCTTCATATAACATGACTGAGATTTCTGAATGCCATCCTAATCCTAATAATAGAATAGACAAAAGTTATGAAGAAGCAGAGAGTCACAGTCATAGAGTTACACTTGTTATTTTATGCACTTGGCTGTGCACTCTTAAGACATTTGTGATAACTGGTGTTTTCATAATGGAGGTAGAATTAAACAGTAAAAAAGAAGTTGTATGTAGAGGAGATAAATGGCATTTTATTTAAAATTTCCATTTTTGATGGAAGGTGACATGTCCTGTGGAATGACAGTGAGACGCAAATATCAATATTTTCTGCTTCTTTAGGGTCTTGAGATAACAGAGCTGATCTGCAAATTAACTTATGACAACTTTGAATAACTGCAGAATATAAACTACAGAATACCTATGCCTGCCTGTTCTGCAGAATTCTGACTTTTTTTTGCCCTGTGAAAATTTATTGTTGAAAATTACAGCTGTTGATGTTTGGAAGTTTCCTCTTTACAAATGAGAAACTGAAAAACAAGGAGACCAAATCCCACATTGACAAAGCACCCAGTTATCATTGAAATTGATTTAACTGATTTAAGTGGCTAGGTACATTTGAAAATATGTAATGTAAAGGCACCTGATCAAATCTCCAGGGAGCTGTGTTACAGGAGAATGATCTGAACTTTAGCTTGTGGAGTTCAAGGTTGTTATCAAATTTCCTTGAAGGCTGAATCCAGAATATTTCTTTAAATGTTGGCAGTCACTTTGTATTAGTTAGGAATAGAATCCAGCTATCTATTCTTGAACGTGGATCATTAAATTTTAATATTTGGGGGCTTTTAAAAGAGTTTAGCTTAATTAAATAAATACATCTATCACATAAGCCGCGAAGACCAGACCTTATGAGCAGTTAAAGTCTTGGAGAAGTAAATAGACCTAACTTTTCAGACAAGCAACCTGTTAAATATGCTAAAATAACAATAGTTACCTGAATTCTGGCAGATATATGGAAAATCTACATTTGCACTTAATTTATTCTGGAGCTAAAGACTTAAATGCGTGTGTTTTCAGTCGTCATTTGTTTTATGACTAGTTCTTTTTATTCATTGCTTTCCAATCGTAATCAGGTGAGGAATATCTTGTCTGACAGAGCAGTTTCCTGCATTATGTATTTAATGTGAATGTTGCATTTTTTCTGGACATGTGGATTTAATGATGTTTTTGAAAGATTTCTCTTTCCAGATTCTCTATGGTATGGCTCCAAAGAAACAGGGAGAAGTGAGAAAATGAGAAAGATAGAGCATCTTCAGATAGATATCTTCTACAATTTCTCACTCACCACTCTGAAAAAAACACTGCTTGTTTTGACCGGATCCCGTTGCGGGATTTCATGCCCTTTTAAGCTCCACTAGTCTCTGGATGATGACTGGTTGCTATTCTGAGCTTCAGGAATGCCCAGCTATTAATCCCATGTCTGACAGCTGGTAGTGGGACTCCCACAGTCAGTGCAACAACCTACCCAGGCTTCTGACATGTCACTAGGGCACTTCCCCAGCCATGTATGACTGGGTCTGCAGATTGGGTTTCTAATTGCAGTCCAAGGACTGAATGACAGAGCGTATCCATGTTGAGAGAAAACAGAGATCTTGTCTTCTGGACTCAAAATGCATGACTTTAGCACAAGAAGTAGCTAGAAGCTGTGCTTGTGCCTATTTTAGCTATGTGACATGTTATGTGACATGTTAGGAACAACTTTGAAGGGAGTGAGTTGGTGCTAATCACTTAGTGTCCATGCTTCACACATTTTGGGCAGATTTTAGACTACCAGCAGTCATTAAGCAGCAGATCCTGTGGAGGCAGGGTAGTGTTTTTACTGTGCCAGTCGCCTTCTAGTGAAGGAAGTCATCACTGTGCAACCAAGACCCACAGACTTTCAGCCTGTACGCAGATCCCCTCTCTCAACCATTCCAGACCTTTCCAAGGAAAAATGACACATGCTCACTGGAACTCCTCCTGGAGGAGATTCTGGGCCATCTCTTGAAAGACACCAAGGGCATAAAAGTTCTAATTTTTGCTGCGTATTGGGGGCCCTCACCCCTGATGGACAGGGACTGTGTTACTGTGGCTGACCGCAAAAATTCATGCACCGCTGGAGTCACAGCTGGTGATCTCCCTCTGTCTTGTTTCTTATTTCTCTATCTCCTTTTCTATCTTCCTCCTTCTATTTCTCCTCTCTTAGGACAATCTTGGCTCCCAGAATGCCTACAGACCGCCTTTTCCAATTATGTTTTTTCCAGTTATGATTTTTCTAGTTACGATTCCAGAGCTGTTTAAAATAAATTTATGGTTGTTGTTATAATCAGTTATTGAACTTTTTATTCTGTAATCTCCTCCAAGGGACTCTTTAGTAAAGAAGCCAGTTGTCCTGACTCAGAGGTAGGTTGTGACAGGGGTCAGCTGTCCAACCTGTGTCCCCTCCCAAATTCTTGTGCATCCCAGCCTCCTCACTGGTGGGGTGAGGAGCAGAAAAGACCTTGACACTGCACAAGCACTGCCCAGCAATAGCTAAAAACCCCCCTCAATACTGTTTACAGTGCAAATCCAAAACATAGCACCATGCAAACTATGAGAAAGAAAATTAACTCTATCCTAGCCAAAACCAGTACAAATCTTTTCACCCATGTCTTTTCTCATTTCAACATATCCCCAAACTTTCTATCATGTGTGTTTTCAGACTATTGTGCTTCTTCTGTGCATGTAATTGAAGCCTCCAGAATCACTATTTGAATATAAGCTGAATGTATTTACCTGCACTCCAAGAGGAACACCGTTTTCCTTCCTGAGCTGTACCTCATGCTCCCCCTTACACCCTGCTGCCAGCGTGCTTTCAGCCAGAGCCAGCAGAAGGAAGCAGCACCAGAAGTTGTCCCAGGGTGAGGATGCTAAACTTAATGGCCATGAAGTTCTAACTAACGCACTGACAATACCTGGCTTCTCAAGTTCTTATGTACAATCTTCCTTTTTCCCCTTCACTTTTTCCAGTAACCTCGCTACCCTCACTCTTTTCCTTACCTCTGAACATCTGGCCAGGCACCACTCTCATTACTGCTTCTAAAGGCTCAAGTGATAGATTTGTGACTCTCTATGCATCCTTTTCTTTGGGTTGTGTAAAAAGATACAGGTGATTGTTCCTTTACTGGTCAAAAACCTCATATGGAGAGCTATTTTCATAAACAAGAGAAGGCATGATGGAGGCCATGAACACTTGGAAGAAGTTGCTGTAGTCGGCAGCATGGTATTACCTCAGAGGTAATGAGCAGTAGTTGGGATGGTGATTGCCTCCTGAGGCTTGCACTTTGCAATTTGCTGTCATCCCAAAAATTGTCTCATATGGAAAAAAATGAAGGGCTAAGACCTTTAGATGAGAGAATGTGTGTGTATAAATATGTATTTAAGCATGTAAAGAGAGTGTTTTCAGAGGCAACTAAGGTGAGGAAATGGATGAAGACAGCTGGGAAGAAACTTTACTCATTAGATTCATAAGAGTGAGCTTTGAAGGCTTGGAGGAAGTGGCGCTACACCAAAATCTGTAGCTTTGAAGTACAAAGCAAACAATTTATAAAACGTGTGTATCTCAGCAGGCAATATTTCATTGCATTTGTGCATACAAGTGTAATTATGCATATCATGCAGGTATCAGAGAAGATGACATATAATGAAGGGAATGGGGGAGTGAATAGAAAAATACCCACTGAAACACATGGAAAATATCACTGAGCAAATCCATAATGCTTTTCTGTGTCTCCTTTACAGGAAAAATACCATGGGAATTTTTTATACTCGAGTGTGCAAGCATGAGGGGTATATTATAGACCTGCATTGAAATATCATCCTGTTTTGAAGATCATCTGGTTTCAAACTACAAACATCAGATTGCATTAGTATGTGTGGTAATTTTGTTCCATTAAAAACAGAAAAGAAACATCTCTCAGATCTTACATAAATATGGAACAAAAACTCAGTTTAGCAATTACCAACAGTTACAATAGGAAATGCACCATGATTTCACTCAGTAATTTTCAGAAGACATTGGTATGATTGGGATGCACTACAGGTAGTATCTTCTCTTTCTAATAAAATAGTACATTAATTTCTTGAGCTAAAAATATTACAGTTGATTTAGTTAAGTACAACCAAAAATAGCAAACCTGTAAAATACTTAGTGCAATATAGCTGGCACAGTAAATCACGAGGAGCACCTGAACTGAGCAAAACTTTATGGCTCTTTCTGAAGGAAATTGAAAAAGCATAACTAGGGATACCAGAAGATCCAGTGTCTGAACTTTGTATCTCAGGTCATTTAAAAAAATTCAGTGTTTAAGACAACTCCTATTTTTGCAAGACATAAATCCATGAGATTAAAATTCTGTGTCTCTTGTAATTTTAACATGTTGAAATACATTTTTCATCATGCTTTTAACCTCTTTGTTTGGCTTTTGTTTTTAGTGGAAAGGAAATGGATTTATGCTTATGCCCACTAAAACTTTTTCTGAGGTGTTACTACAATAGTTCTTTTCAATTTGTCTGAAACAGGTTTTAAGGAAATAAATATCTCTAGAGTAAGGTGAAAGATAATAAAGGAAAAATTCACTCCTTTCAGATACACCATGTGACAAACATACATTTTCTCTTTTTTTGGTCATTATTTGCAATCATGTAACCTTACATGATCAATAAGTCTGTTTGTGTGATATGCTATGAATGGACAGTTGTGCTTAATAAAAAATGGTATTTGTGATTGATATTTGTGATTTGGATTAGATAGGCTAGGAGATTCTATGCAGTAAAATATCAATAAATACTAAAGAGGTAACTTGAAAACACAATCAGTAAAGTAAATGCATTCTTTATGATATATATGTCAAAGTTATGTTTTAAAATACAGATCAATTCTTTAATAAGTTGTTTTCTATTAGAGATGTTCATTACAGTTTACTCCCACTTGTCTAAGTTTGACCAGATCGAAATCCCACTTATCATACAACAAAAGTCCTGCTCAGCTATTAACATCATGGGAAATGTATTTATAGGCACTTTGTCAGGCTCTGTAGTTAGAGGAGTCAGCAAAGCTTACTCATTCATGTTCCTCATGAGCCTTTCCCCTCTCTTCCCTCCCCTCCAACTATCTCTAACAAAAAGCTGAGCCTGTTTTTGCAGTATACTGTGAACTGTTTCATTGCTGGCAATTAAAAACAAAGGAAATCAAACATTTGTGGGAAGTTTTGAAGTGGTAATGAATTCAGTACATGCCATGCACCTGCTTTTCAAACCTCTTCATATAACCTCTGGTTTTTTGTTCTACAAGAAAGAGCATGGAGTCTGCTAAATACAATTGCTTAAACGAAGGACAATCACTCTGACATGCAATGTTGGCCCTCTTCTCCCTGTCTCCTCCAAATCCCAACTTTGTAACAGGAGATTGGGAGGTGGGATGGGAGTTCACCAGAACAACCCAAATGCTATAAAAGCTGAAGACTACAGATGACAAAAAGCTGTATTTGTTATTGTCAGACATAACAATAAGCTAAGGAAAGGCCCAATTAAAAGTAACCAAGGCAGAGTGCAGTGCTTTCACTCTGTTCTCATTTCCTCTTCAAGCCCCACTTCAACTCGGAGATTAACTGAGAGCAGTAATAAATGGCTATCATCTCTGCAATGGCTGAGAAGGAATTGAGACTGCTGGCCAATAAGATTCAGTAATGCTACTTTGGAATATAAGAAGTGTCAGAACACTGACACTGGACAGCACAGGTAGCTAGCTGATGGGCACAACCATTTCAATACATGCTATGTTTGATCATTTCAGCATAAAAATAACTCTGGCTTTCAGTTATGTGCTGCCACTGGAAATGTTGATGCTCAGAAATGAGGATCTATGTTTTAGTTTTAAGGGAGACTGCTTTACTGGATACCGACATGTTAGGCCCTCTCTTCCCAAGGGGAGACCATTTCTGCTGATGTCTCCACCACCATGTTTGTGTCAAGCCTCTCTGCTGTCCCAGCTCCTCAGTCAGGTGTCCACACTCATCCTGTTTTATCCAATCTAATTTCTTTCCACTCCAACTCTCACCTCCCTAACCCCAGTGTCTCTTTGATGATTCCCACCACATTCTCCTGGTCCATTCAACCTTCCTTGATGATTTGTCCTAAAAGAGCTCTTTAATTCTTTACCACACTGCCCTGCTCAGTTTCCTTTCCAGACACAGATCTGCCTTGCAGACATCTCCTAACTCACAAACTTTACTCCATACACTTCTTTTTGAACTTTTCTTTCCTGCTTTTCCACTCAGAATTTTCCAGAAGTCTTTATGCTTCCAGAGCTGCTTCTTCTCCCTTCCCTTGCAACCAGCTCAGACAAGCTCCGATTTTCCCATACGCTTTTCCCCCCTTGTTTTTCCAGCCCCAGCCTCTCCTCCCACCTCATTTCCTCTACTTGGATCCTCATCACCAGCCCCTTCAACAGTGCTGCTCCAGGAATAGAGTTACTCATGACTAAGCCCCGTTTCTGCAGTTCACGCAAAGTACTGTTTAGAAAACTTCGTGTGTATTCTTATTTTTGTTGCCAGTGAGAGCAATGTCTGGAAGTCTCAGCTGGAGTAAAAACAGAGGGGTGGTGCTGGGGAGCTTAGGAGATTTGGAATGGCTTCAAACTTCCTTCAATGAAGCATGGGGAGGCAATTAATGGGGAAACCTGGCCCAGTGCCCAGCTGCAGAGTCTGCCTGTGTTATACAGATGGCCTTACTCATTTGAACATTTTCTTTGGTTCAATTCACCACACAGCTTTACTTCAGTGGGATTAGCTCTTCTGTTGTTGTAAGCTTACACAGCCGTATTGAAAGCAGTGTAGAGATGCTGGTTTACAGCAAATAAGGATATGATCTCCTTTTCCTTTTTTTTTTTTTTTTTGACTTTGAATGAAACTAAAAATTGAAACAGAATTTCACTTGGTGTCATGTCAAAACCCTAAGTTAAACATAATTTCAGCATAAAACCTCAAAATGGTCTGGGTAAATATGAAAAGGCTCATGAAGTTTAGGCAATCTTTAAACAGGCTTGACTTCAGCTCTGTACATGCAGAGCTGTACAGAGCTCTGTACATTACCTGTTCCGGTTCCCAGTGTCAGACGTTACTGAAAAAATTTTGCATTAATTTAATTAGTCTCCAGCTAGAAGAAAAAAACATAAAAATGTTTTCAGTGTATTTAGGCTTCAGAATTTTTCACCCTTATTCTGAGCATTGCATTTTCAGCAATCTGAAATGCTCAGTTTCATAGACTTCTTAGACATTAAAGGATAGATCTTCAATGGGAAGTTATATTAGAGCCAAAAGAGGATTTATGAATCTTAAAAACAGACAGTGTAGCAGCTATATTTTAGGCACTTTTCCCTGAAATGCTATCCAGAATCAAGAGTTACAGTCCTCAGGGCATGAGAAGGGTTATATAATTAAAAATGGTAGTCCCAAACTCCTGCGTACCAAGAGGAGAAGACTAGCCAACAGAAATTGCCAAAGATGGATTATGACAGAAAATCTGCTCCCTCGAGTTTAAGTGCAGAGTTAAGGCTCCAGGAAGGCATGTTGCCGAGCAAAAATATGTTTTAGAGTTACATTAATTATCTAAGAATAATTAAGGCCTCTTTATATGTCATTTATGAACCAGATTCCCATGATGCTCAAGCACTGATGTCAAAAATTGCAGCTGGTTCTGTGAATACTCCCGGCATTTGTATGTTTAGGAATTTGTGCCAGACTTAAGTAATTATATGTTCTGTGCTTATGCTTGTCAATAGAAGTATAATGCTTTTAAAGGAAGACCTTTGAACTGAATTATATGGGTAGAATAAAATGCCCATCTTTTGTATAACTATCTTTATAACCATCATTAAAACACTTACCTGGGAAAGGATAACTTTAGGGTCACTTAGGTTTATTTACTGCCTCAGCTGAATGAGGAATATAAGCCTCAAGTTCTTTCCTTGTCAAAGAGCAGTTCAGATGTGAGCCTGAGGTAGGATGGGAGGTACTGCCATTGCTTCAGCAGACATAGCCAGACATAGAAAATTGCAAGAAGGAGCAAGAAATGGGCAGTCTGTCTCAAAAACTTAGGTGATCTAAAATCCTCATGGAAGAGGATCCTGAGTTCTTGCAGGTGAATTCCTGAATCATGATATCCACAGTTGTGTATATGGAATTAGAAGTAAGTACCACAAGTGTGCAATTCTTCACACTTCTTAAGGCCAAAAAGGTATCAGAGAAAATCCTCAGACAGTTGACAGAAACTGTGAAGCTGAGATTTACATGTTATCATCATCTTAATGTGAAAGTGCGCTTGGCATGAGTATGTGGCAGGCAATGTGAGTAACCACCTTTCACACATTATTAAAAAATAGAAAAAACCGGGCCAAGATGAAGCAAAAGATTCACAGATTCAGATGCCAAAGTAACAAATACAGCCAGCAGTCTATGATCTTCCAACCATGAAAGCAAAGACCATAAAAACGGCTGGTTTAGCTACCATTTAGCCAAATTATTTTCCTATTTACTTTTCTTCCACCAGTGAATATGATCATACATTGATTGTAGTAGAATGAAGCAATATTCAATGGCATATCATTAATTCATTTCTTTTTTTCCAATAGGAAACTTCTCGTTCTTTCCCTGCCCCTCAATTTACAAAATAAAATATCTTAAAAAGAGAGTTTGTTGAAAAAATAAAATAAATCTGCAGAGAAAATGCTTTAAAAAGTAATTCTGTGGTGATCTCAAAGAGCTTCAGTAAAACATACCATAAGCATGTAATTATTTTCTCATCTAATTTCTCCTTAATATGGTTCAAGGGAAAAGAGAAAAAAAATTGGTTGCTAAAGAATTTAATATAAAACAGTCTATTTACAAAGAATGTCTCCATTTGTCACTTAGATTAAGGTAGAACCCTCAATTTTGACAGGAGTCTCCTCTTAGCTGCCTGCAGTCAAATTATTGCTGAAATTTTTGTTGATTTCCTACATTTGTAGGTTGTTTTCTGAAGCAATGCTATTCAGAGGAGGGCACTCCTCACACTAGATAATTTTGTCCGAGAAATGACTAACATGATCATTCTGTTTCATAGCTTGGAGTAAAAATACCTCCTCTGAGCACAGTTTAAATGTGTTTCTCTCGCATAAATGCAGATCCATCAGTAATGTTCCCAGACCACCAAGCTTCCTGAAGAAAGCACTCAGTGCCAAAATGTGCTTCCATTTATGTGGATGTTAAATTCTGCTATTATATGTGCCAGTGGCCAAAGAAGCAGGTTGTAAATGAGTAATTAAGAACATCGCTTCCCCAATGTGAATTATGTGTGTGATTTTGAAGGCAAACTTTGGCTGGTTTACCATTGGCTTTTCAGAAGTTTGTTTCCCATGAAGCTACACTTATTTAGTGTTTATTAGAACTGTTTTGGGCTAAATGAAAGATTTTGAAAGAAATTTTACTATGGATAATCTAATACTGTTTGTTCCCATATTTTCCCTGAAATTAAAACCTTAAAATCTGATATATTCTCTTACTTTAGGTATTGCTGTGATTAAAGGAGTATGATGCTTCAGAACAATCAAATATTTTGATGAATTTTTAGCATGTTTAGTGTTCTTATGTTTCAGGAAATAGAGGACAGATCTAAAGCTGTCAATCTTTACATCTATATAATACCTTTCCCTTAACAATGATTTGTTTATATTAATGACAGTGTTTAGAGTGCTGGAATTCCCTCCCCAGGGATGTGGCAGAGTCCCCACCACTGGAGGTTTTCGAGACAGGATTGAACAGGATGCTAGATAATTTCACCAAGGATCCCTTTCCCTTAAAGGTTGAACCAGGTGATATTCCTAAGTCCCTTCAGCAAGGAAGAAACTGGAGGTACCACTTGCAGACTTCTTTAGTTGTTAATCTATCTAGGAGTTTAGCAATTTTGAATCTTCAGTGATGAATGCGGGGTTTTAATCAATTACATAAAAGAAAGGGATTTGGCATTCCACAGCCAAGTTTAATCAACCCTTTCTGCCATATGCCTTGGGATGCTGGTCAGCAGCTCCCCAGAGACTCCTGAGATGTGAGCTGCTGACCACCCTCAGAAGTATGTTCGTTCTCTGTCTGACTGAAGTGATCCGACACCTCTCACCCCATAGAGAAACTGATTCCTCGGTTCTTGGGTTCTCATGACAAAATTTCTCTCTAGGTAAATCTAGATAAAGGTATCTACAAAAGGTATTTTAGTCTTAAAAGTTGAGGTGGGTGGAGTTATTTAACCTTTTAACTAGATATATGTGAGCTTAAATGGTTCTGCTCATGGCTCGAAATGGCATGACATTTTATGCTTTTTGGAAATAAAATCGCTTCAGTTCATGCTGAAGAAAAGATGCTATATAACATAGTAATACCACCACCTTGTGGGGAAGAAATATGACCCAACACGTGCAAATATTCTTATGTACTCCACAGGCAGAGCCAAAAACAATACATAGTTAACATTGCTGAAATTAAAAATGAAACAATTATTCTAATAGAAGGTAATTTGTATTAAAAATAACAAAATATTTTTACTTTGGATAGATTTACCTTCTGAGCTGGGCTTAATATGACAGCTCTGTAAACTTGGCACAGCTTGCACAGCTAACTACAAACATATGATTTATGCCTTTGATTTATTAAGATATTTAACATTTATAAATGTTTAATGTGTTTGTGAGGGTATTATAAAATAATGTATTTTTATATAAAAGACTTCTGGATAAATATATTTATGTGCCACTTTGCACAGCATTTCCTGCAATTCTGCTTTACCCAACTCTTTATTTTCATAGAAAACATTGAAATTAGGCTCTTCTGACAAACTGGACATCTGGCAGAGGCAGAAATATACCCAGTCTGTACTCAATCAATTGATGAACAAGACCATCCTTTCTCCTACTAAAGTCTCCACCCCTCCCTTTTTTTGTTGTTGTTGGTTTGTTGGTTTTTTTTTTTTGTTTTCTATTTAAGTTCCAAACTCTATCAAACATGAAGCAGGGTTTGTACAGACAATGGTTTCATTCACTACAGGCCTAACAGTCTGTCCTGTGCTCTGAATGACGTAGTATCCTGCGGAAAAAATATTATATGCTTATGTTGTTAAAGGCTGTAGTATAAAAATGATACTTAAGATTTAGCACAAGCACTGGAAACTTAACTCTAGGATTCCCTAATACTTTTGAATAATTTTCAACGTTAGTAACAGCCAATACAAAAGTTTTCACGTTTATTTCCAGAGACACCTTTTTAAAGAGTAGAGTGAAAATATATTCTCTTATCCATTACTATAACACCACTGAAGTAACTCTAGGTCTTAAAAAAGTAAAATGAAGTTTTCTTTATTGGAAAGTATGAAACGCCTTCTAAAATATATACTAGTGAAGGGGGTTTGTACTGCTGAACAAGGAAATTCTGTTTTACTACTAGAAGTGACTTTTTACCCCCATCCTGGTATCCATGTAGCAGTAAAGGAGCCTGTATATAGTAGTATGCTATCAGGGTAAAACACATTCAAAACACACTCTAGAAGAACTAAATTTGGTCCTTGAAGAGGACATTAGGACTTTATGAGGGTGAAATAAATTATTTTTCTTGTCCTGCATTGGAACAAAACATTGTAGAAATCCAACACTGCTCTAATGTAAGAGACTTGTCATTCACACTGCCCACTTGACACTGCCAACTTGGATCCTTCAATGCTTAAAAAGCAGACTGCAGGTTTTCATAAACTAATTCAGGCAATCCATCCTGGTCCTAGGCTTCCTACCTGACCATAAACGTCTCTAGACTGTGATTTCAGAGATTCTTAAATAGTTCCAGAAGGGTTAATACTCTTTTGGGAGCAGGCACTTAATGTAGAAGGAGATACAAAGGAGAAGGCTTACTTCACACAGTAGAGCTGTTGCCAAGAAATCAGGGAAAGGCTCTAGGTTTACATTAGCTTGAGGATGTTTGCTCCACAATTTCTACTACTCTGTAGCCAAAAAACTGGCAGAAAAGTCAGGGCTAATTCTCTTTTGAATTTTTTCTGTTGAACTTTTTACACCACAAAGTGCAAGCAAAGCAAGAAAATTAGCTAAACTCCTGTGAGAACGGGATTTTACTGAGATGTTCCTAGTTTTTCTGCTCCTGGTTTTGGTTATTGCTGATGGCTTTTAAATACCCAAGCATCCTCTGTTTCCTATAGATACATTTCCTCAAGAAAGCATGCTGTTTAGGCAACAGATTCCATCTCTTTTTTCTCTCTCTCTCTTTCTTTTTTTTTTTTTTTTTTTGTCTTTTCTGGCTATGTAGACCTTCTGAGAGCCTGAACATGACGACCAGATTTTTATTTTTTTCCCCATCTAATTAGTTTCATGTCTAACTTTTGGACAGTTCTTTCAAAAAATTCTATCAGCTTCAGATCCACAATCAGGAAGAGCAATTTGAAAAACCTAATCTCCAGAACATACTTGTAATTAGTGTCTACATTTGGCATTGCAAAGTTCCCCTGGCATGCAAATGTACAAAGGAGTCTTTTTATCTCCTGCCTCATCTGTGTCTTGATTCAGAGCTGAGACAAAGAGCTGTCTAAAACCCTGGGGAAAGCAGGGTCTATTAGGTGTGATCTTCGCACCATTTAACACAAAGCACAGAGTTCAGCAGATATCAGAGCAGCCACAGATGGTATCTATCATCTGAAAAAGGGGAGTAGCAACCACTTTGCTGAGCAGATTAAAAGCTAGGGCACTCCCTCAGGAGAGGTGACTGGAGGTACCTAAGCAGGATGTTAGTTCTCCAGATTGTTTCTGGTTTTTGTTTTTATTTCAAAGTGAGTAAACACTCACTTTGAGAAACCATGAAGAATGCATATTGATCTAGGGAAGGCATGCACAAGTCTGTTCTCACTTGTCAAAATAAGTGTCCAAATCACAGGGTGACTCTATCACGCTTTGTATTTTATCTCAATCTGGTTTCATGGTTCTAATTCCTAAAAATTTTCAACAGAGCTAAAGTTTTACTTATTCTATCAGTCACTGTCTAAGGCTTTGACAAAGGAAGTGGCAAATGTAGGTTTGAACGTCCATAGAAGAGAGAGGAACATGCATGTGCTAGTTAGCAAGGACACTGAAACTTGCTGAGTTCCACGGTTAATTTTTTTCTATATATGCCTATAGCCCAGTCTCAGACTTTTCCAAATAATCCTGGGTTCAAACCAGCTGTTTGACCTGATCAGCCGATGCATTCCTTGTTACACCCTTTATTGCCCACATTCTACATCATTACACACAAATTTCACAACTGGTTCTCAAGGGTGGGCTACCCGTCTGCATCTTGCGTGAATAAAGTCGGCTAAAGAATCACACCTTCTATATGGAACCAATACTTTATTATTAGTCTAAAGATGGCAGTATCATTATTAGGCCAGTTGCACCAAAATTAACTTTTACAATCAGGCTATCAAATTATTATAGCTCTTTCCCAATAGTGGGGCAGTTAACACTGATATACACACATTTTCTAATGTCTTACCCGTTCTTCTGTCAAGCTTACCTTCCTATATTTCTCAGGGTCCTGAAAACAATTGCATCTGTTTTGATGTTTAAGACTATTTAAGAGAATGTATTTGTCCAGAATCTGCCGACTTAGTGCTTATTCACTGAGAACTTTACTATTTTAGATGCAGTGTTCTTCACGAGTTCTTTAATTGCCCTACTAGACTGCAGACTTGTTCTCAGTAATTAGATATTTGTCCTTAGGAGAAAGTACCTGAAAGTGGAACTGCTGAACCACAGCATTATTTAGGTTGGAAGAGACGACCAAATGCAATCTGACATCCTTCTCTAAGCAACATTTCTTTCGTTTACTTCTAGTTACTCATGGCCTTGTCCAGCCAATTTCTGAAAATCTCCAATGATGGAGATATCCCAAATCTGTTAGCAACTTATGCTTAAATACATTCATGGGGATTTTCTGTAGATAAAAAAACCTCTTTAAATTTCCCTTGATGAAATTTAAAACTGTTGCTTCTTGTCCCCTCGTTGAGCACCTCTGAGAAGAATCTGCCTCTGTATTGCCTATAAGCTTGTATTAGGCAGCAATCAGCTATCCCTCTATCTTCCCTTTTGGGATATCCTTCATAACAGGTTTTAGAAAGATACCTCATTTCAGGAATATAAAAATTAAGTACCTAGTTTCAAATCCCTTTTCAAAATTTTGATTACTACTTGCAACCAATCCATTCAATCTCTTAAAAGATCCAAACAGATGAAATCATTAATTGTGGCTAGGAAATGATAAAAAAAGACCCAAACCCAAACTTCTGAAAGCCAACCAGCCCAAGTGCTTGAACAGACCGGTACTGCTGGGAGAAAGATGACCACCAGCCAGGTTAACCAGCAAACAGGCATTTGCTTGGAGACTTTTCAATCATAAAAAGGGTCAGCTTGAAAAGAATTATAAAATACTCTTTGAATTTTTTTACCTGGGTGACAGGGGTGTAAGACAATCTTGTGAAGCAAAGCCTGGTGTGGCACTACCAGAAGCTGCCCTGCAATACTTGCAACCTTCCCGTGGGCCACCCCAAGCCATCTGTGCCCAGCCTGAGGAGAGGGACACACACATGGGGACTCAACTTGGTGTGCCTGTGGGACTCTGAGGCATGTTTTGCACCAGTCCCAGCCCCAGAAAGCTGCAGGGAGCTGCAGGGGCACATGTAGTGCTGGAGAGCACACATCTCCAGCGGGAGATGAAAATGTGTATCTTGCAAAGGGGAACCATCATTCTCAGGATATGAGGTGCACAGGTAACCTTAGAGGGCCACAAAGAGGGCCCACAAAGTGTGCACATCATTCTGTGTGAGTGTATTGGGGTAGGATTAGAATGTTTCGGAATGTTTTTATAGAATAGCATCTATTTACACTTTCTATGTGACTAGTATAGTGGATTATCTATTGTATTGATGATAATGATCTCAAGTTATTAATTACCAGTAATTTCTGTAACATCAGCAAAACAATAAACTGCTTTGATCCAGATTTGATTCAATCCACAGTACTGGAGCAGTTTTCCTTGCTCTACTCTATGAATAAATGTCTTTCACCTTCTATGGCCATAGACACAGTGAGTGTTCCAGATGCTGTTTCAGGATCAAGCGTCCCAGCACAGAGGTGCTGCTCTGGACATCGGTTTCCCCTTGAGGAGAACATCTCACTAGAGCTGCACATTCCTTTGCAGAGTTTCAATATGAGTGAATCACCATTTTCTAACGAAAAAGTTCAGCCAAAGGCCTCATAATCTGCTTGACATTTTGTTTAGTTCAGCCAGACATCAGCAGTAATATCACTGCTTTTACAAAGTAACTTGAGACGGTTTTAAGCAAAGCAGCATTATCTAAAATATTTTAGGCTGCAGGCCTTCTGCATGTAGGTTGAATAAACCAAGCAAATACTTAGCCAGTTATATTAAAGTATTTTTCCAAGAATATGCTGTATTTCTGCTCTGTGTGGCATCACTGAGGGCTCCCTAGGGATTTGTTCTCATTGCAGATATCATGCCTATATCACAAGCTTATTTTCCTCCCTTTTTCTTACATAAAGAGAATCAGAAGTGCAAAATATGGAACTTAAGTATATTCCAAAAGATGTGGAGAAGAAAAGAGTGGCTGTGACTTGAGAGTTTTATTAACTCTTTGTACTAATCAGAAATAACTGTGATTTTACACCTGTGATGAGTGTGAGCCCGAAGCCATGTGTTTCAACAGTGAGCAATGAGATGTCACCTTCTTGAAACATCATGTTATAAGCAGTAATTAAATGCTAAATTCACCTGAGCTTTCACATGCATTCTTTATAGAATTTCTTCATATAACTCAATTTCAGGACTAATCCACAGAAGATTTTGCTAACAGCAGTATAAATTAATTTAAAGATATCTCCCTTTCTCAATAAAGTCATCCAGCTTTCTAATAGATGTCAAATAAAATTAATGGAATAACTTTGACAGTTTGTCTGACAGGTGCCTTTCAAAACACTGCAGCACTTCTTTGCTACATGGACTTTAATGTTTTTATTTTCAGAGGACACAAATGTGTCATACAGCTTAGCCAATGTCAGCATTAATAAGTTATTCAATATCAATAATCAAAAATATTTATTTTCTCTCCCACAAACACCATTTTTCTTTTCATTCTGGCTTTACTGACCTCTGTTAATGTAATAGAGCAGGGACAAAATGTCCAGGTCTTTCCCCTCCAGGTGACAGCTGGGCTCTCTCTTGCCTAGCTCTACGTGTCACCATTTTTCACTCATGCATTTTTGGTTTCACAACTATAAAAAGAGCAAAAACAACCCCAAAACCTGGCATTTAAGGCATTTCCTTGGAAGGATGGGCTGAGACCCTGAATAAAAAGAGATTCACACCCAGCGGTCCTGTGCTGACCACTTTGCTATAGCTTTTAAAAGACATTGTCAGTTCAGGTTGCCAGTGGATGCAGGCATTTTGATTAAGAACAGAACACGTAAGTACTTCGTGTAATTTTACTTTACAGCTCTCCATAAGCCTCCAAAGCTGTAGCTACTTCTGTGCTGACTGCAGAAAGAATTTAAGCATGTACTTTCAGAAGAGCAGATTGTGTTTCCTCACTGGTGCTTTGCATCCAGTATTCAGATCCTTTTGCACCACAATTAGGTCTCAGTTAGTCACATTAACTCCCTGGTCCACTTTCTACCTTTGTATCAGTATTTCATTAGCATGTCTCTCCTGTGAAAACGAAAATGTGACCTTTCTGTTCAGTGGGGATGAGGAGCCTGGTAATTTGCTTATGGAAATTAAAGGCTTCAGGTCTTCTCTCTTGAATTCACGGGTCACAACTTCCAAGATATTTTCTTTTCTTTAGGATCATTGGAGTACATTGCATTGTGACTGCCTCCTGGGAATTTGCAAGCAAAATCTTCTGGTAATGTTTTTAGACAATTCCTGCCCACAAAGAAGTATTAAGACCATGTGCCTGACAGCAAGAAGTCCAAAGTTCTGCTAAATTTTCTGCCCAGAAGTAGTTGTGAGTGTGCTGTGTACTGTGTATCAAAGAGTCAAACATGTCCAAAAAGCACAAGACGTACTCTGCATGTATTTACCTTTTTATTAGTTTACAGTAGCTCCACTATGTCCAGACTTTTTGATGTGACACATATTCAGCAGATCAGGATCAGAACTTATATTAATAACGCGCGCCGTGGCACGCTGGCTGGGCTGAGATGGCAGCAGCTTGGTCCAGGCGTGTCCCACACAAAGGAAGAACACCCCGGGGCACCTCGGTGCCTCACTTGCCAGCCTCCCAGCCCGTGCGGTGGAGGGCACGGACCCTAGCGTGCCTGGGGCTTTTGGATAGCCCAGGCGCAACCAGAAATGAGTGAGCAGAGGTGGCTCTCGGCCGGTGTTCCAAGGGTTTATTGTAGAAGCACCCTCAAATGGGCCGAATGCCGAAGACAGCAAGGCACGGAAATCAGGGCTTTATAAGGATGCAGGGAAGGGGGCGGGGTGACACCGCAGGGACCCATAGGAAGAGGAGAAGGGTGGGACAGGTCAGGACACCTTCCCTTAGGGGACACAAGAGGTGTCTGTCAACTGCAGACAGAACCACCCCTCAGGAATCCTAGGAATTCAAAGGCAGAAGCCATCTTCACAGAATGGGGTTTCACTCTTTGGTACCAGCCCACCAAACCCCTGTTTCTGGGCCCTGTGGCCCCCTGGTTGGTTCATTCACCACAACAAGAACTGTAAGAGTGGAGATTTTCATCCAGTGATAATGGTCTGAAGTTTCACAGTGAGCATGTCTGATCTATAGACATTATGCTCAGAGCTCCTGCTATGCTGAGAGATGTCCACACATCCTGGACAAGTACTGTGCAAATATTCTGCTCTGACAAGATTTCCAGGAATGTAAATGGATTCTCCTTGGGAAACTGAAATTCATGTTGACTTACTCAGACTGGATGACCCCCACTCTACATTGCCAGTCTCTGCAGTTTCTCTAAATCATAATCCTTCAAATCATGCCTGTTTACATTGCCTTTTAATGAAAATAGGCAGATAGAAAAATAATTGATTAAAACAATTGCCAGGTCTTAGCACAGCCTCCACTTCTTATATTCTTGATCAATGCAGTTCTCATGAAATTTTTGATGCATGATGCTTCAGAAAGGGTTAAAGAATTGTAACCTTACTAATACCACTGAACAGTTTTTTATAGCTAATAGATCATCCCAGCCGAAGCAAATCTTCATTGTATGATTACAGATTTGACTTACAAAGGGTTTGATAAAATATGCTTAAACTTGTAAAAGTCAGTTGATGTAGCATTGCACAGTATTTTGACTAAAATTTTGACACTATCACTTCAAGTCTACACTGAAATGATTACCTTACAGTTCCTTAAAAGATAAATTAATGGTTAATCATTCTCCTGTTGGTACCTTTCAGGTGGGATTAAAGAAGAATATGTCATTGACCTCTTACTATCTTGAAGAAAACTATTGGAAATGCAAATCCATGCTGACATAGCTGTATATAATATAAAAAAATACCAGAGTTAAAAGTAATAGTAAAAGAAGCTAATTTTTTCCAGAAAAACTCCAAAACTTCTTTGAGCAGCCACCTGAACTCATTTGTATAATAAGTATTTTAATGCAGCAAATTTGAGGCTATATTCTAGAGACTAGTGATGCTGCTTACAATTGGGGGAATATGGTCTGGATGTCACTGACTCAGAAAGGGAATTAGTCTGATCATGGTAGATAACGAACTGGACTGAACTTCAAATGTACTGCAATGCTAAGACAGCTGACATCAATCTCTAATCTAAGCCTAGGATGTAACTGAATCAATGTCTGTAAGTACCTACACGGGAAGGTGATTTAACAGAATATATGAGCCATCAATCTTGCAAACAAAGACATAAAAACGTCCAAGGACTGTCAGCTAAACCTAAACAATTTCAGAATAAAATAAGGTATAAACACTTTACTGGAAATGCAATAGATTTACACATCTTGCAAGGTAATGTGAGCCCTCCTCTTCCTGACCTCAAGTCACACCAAGCTTAGCAGTCTATCCAACTCTGTCACTCAGAAGTAGTTAGGGCCTGTGCAGGAAACAGATTGTTTTTTGTGAGAATCCAGATTAATCAGATAAAATATTATGGCACAAATGCTGTGATATATCTTTCAATATACCAAAGTAATATTTTATTATGAAAACGAATTATTAGGAGTTAGGATGAGACAGTTGTTACTTGTCTTGATAGACAATGATGATTTACTCTTTCTTCAATTCAATTACACAGGTACATTTTGAATCATAGAATAGAATCACAGAATGGCTTGGGTTGTAAAGGACCTTAAAGACCATCAAGTTCTCATGGGCATGGACACTTTCCACTAGACCAAGTTCCTCAAAGCTCCATCCTACCAGGCCTTGAATACTCCCAGGGATAAGACATGCACAGCTTCTCTGGGCAACCTCTTTCAGTGGCTCACCACTCTCACAGTAAAGAACTTCTTCCTAATATCTAATCTAAACCTCCCCTCCTTCAGTTTAAGGTCATTCCCATTTGTCCCATCACTACAGGCCCTTGTGAAAAGTCTCTTTTCGGCCTTGTTATAAGCCCCCTTTATGTACTACAAGGTGTTCTAAGTTCTCCCTGGAGCCTTCTCTCCCTCCAGGCTGAACAGCCCCAGCTGTCAGCCATCTCTGGCTTCCTGGCTCATCACAACTTTTGGCAAAATTTAGCAGGCTGCCCTTCACTAGTTTTTCTATCATAGTAAGACTGAATCCCAAGTGGTAGGACACCTGAGTCAGGTCTCTGCAGCTGTGGTGTCAGTGCTCATTCCATGGCACTCACAGACCCCTTCCATATCTTCTGCCCAAGTTGCTTATCAACAGCATCCCTGCTTATTTTCCCTTTGAAACCTCTTCTCTCCACCACATCAATCTGTCTGTTTTGTCAACAATGAAGAAGCCACCAAGGAAAAATAAAACTTTAGGACACATGCACAGACAATCAACATGATCACATAAATATGTGAGAGAAAACAAACTAACAAACAAACTTTCTCTCCTGAGCTAAGAATCAAAGGCTTTATTCATCAATGATTTCAGGTTCTCACAATTTATTATTTAGCATCTGAAACAAGACTGCTGAAAAACTCAAAAGCTATGTTTTGCATTATTTTTGTCTCTAGGTACATGCTTATGAAATACCCTAAGCAATTCCTTTGTACAACCCTCGAACACAAACACACATGCATTTAATCCCATGCCTCAACCCCAAAAATTACTTGGTTAGGGAAGCCTGAATACTTTTTTGAAGAACATATTCACATATCTGTTTTGGCATATTGATCAAGGAAATGAATTTTTGGTTGTAGAAGTAATTATTCATCTTTGAACTAATGTATGACACCATTAGGAAAAAAAAAATAAGGCAAAGGAGAATCAAGTACGATGTTGCCAGGGTTTCTTGTCCCATATCATCACTTCCTTTTGAGATGGGAACTATGCTGGCCACTGACAACAATTAGAAAAGCTGATGCTCTCTTTCTCAGCAATGGCTATTTGTTTTTCTTGTTGAATTTTGAATTAAGTCTTAGAAAAAAATATTTCTGTGTATGTCTTAATGTTCATGCCATTTCCAAAGGCCTCATGGATCATGAACTGGCTATCTGTGCCCAAAACTGTCATGCTGGCCTAATCTGTGATATGGTTGCTAGTGAACACAGTCTGCTGGCAAAGGCTGGGAGAGGGTGAGGAAATCAGTAACTTCCTCAACTAAATATAATACTTCACAGTTGTGAGAACTGTTATGAATGGTACTGTAACAAATAATGGGGAAGAAGATGGAAACAACAAAATATGTGCATGGACTCTCTGTATGCGCTAAACCAAAGCAATAATATAGCTTTGCCATATATTAGGAGATTGTGTTCAAAGTCTGGAAACAATTTCCTTGTGGAATTGCAAAGACTGGTTAAAGGGGTGCACATATTTATGGCTGGTAATGTTTAGTCATTGCAACGATGAACAGTGATGAAGATGACTGGCAAGCACTTTCATATTGTGGTAAATTCCGTTTATTTTGCTGCAAATTACAGGTCATTATTCCAAATACTGGAAGTCAATGCATAGAGTCCAGCTCCTGACTCAGCAAAAGGAACTGGGCTGATTTTGTAGGCAAGTGGGTCAGTATGTGTAGCATGAGGACCCCCAGCCTATGGAGCTGATACAGAACTTGGCGTGCACGTAGATTTTCAATGCCGTGAAAGAATCTGGGACAGGACCAGAATCCAGAGGGTATTGAGAGAGAACCAATGGCTTTGACTTTCAGCAGCCAGTTTCCTCTGAGTTCCACACTCAGTACGAGTCACAAGTCTCATGTCTCTCTGGAAGGGTTACGAGCCCAGACTTCTTATAGCTAGTGGAACAGAAAGGTGTATTGGAATTAAACTTTGTACAATGCCTTTTTTAAAAAAAAAAAAAAATATGACATGATTTTAAAGCTAAAAAACCCCAATATGCAGTCTGTTCCTAATGAAAGAAATATTCTGTTCTGGAAAACTGTAACTCAGAGAAGTCTTGAAGAGAAGTAACTCAACAGAAACTTTCAAGATACTATTGTTTCAAAAATAGCTGATGTGATGGGTTAAAATTTAATAAAAGAACAATGAGTAGCATAAGTGAAATTACTTTCTATCTATACTAAGCTCATATAGTATTTTAAAAAAACTTTGAAGAAAGTGAAGTTGGAGATGTGCAAAATGAGCCACAAAAAGTCAATTGAAGACCAAAGGAAATACTTGTGAGCATTAAAAAATCCAGGGTATTTAATGGAAAAAAAGGACAAAAATATTATTTTTTGACAGAACCTTAATATTCACAGAAGGAGAAAACATGCAGCAGGGAAAGGCAACAAGAAGTAGGAAGTGAAACCTGAAGCCAGAGAATTTGTATGTAAAACAAGACACAACACCATTAACATCTGGGGCTGACAAGAAGTCATGGATACTTCCTCTCCCGCTATCATAGAATCATGACTAGTACCCAAGCCAGGGGGCACAATCATGTCTCAAATGAGACATTAAATGTATTTAAAGCTCATCCCCATTTACAGACAGGGGAAGAACCAGAGGCACCATCTGTAAGAACATGGCAGCAATCCTAGAGCATAGAAAGCGCAGTACCATACTGAAATTTGGATGGACAAGTGATCAAATCCACTCGTGTCTGGGGTCCTTGCTGTATTCTTATTTGATGTTCAGCTACAAAAAGATCAGATAATCTTCTCAAACTTTGTCTAAACATAATTTTGGTGGTTTGTCATGATTCATAAGACAGGTAGATTAACTGTACAAAAATGAAAAATGTATCAGACATGGGAAATCAGACCAGACAGTCTAATGCTTTGTAATTGTCTCAAACCTTATGTTTTTAAGTGACTAGGCTGTGTATAATAAAATCCTCTCACTCTTAGAAAGCCACCATTTTTTTCAGGTCTGGAAGAGACATAAAGATGAAATAGCACTCTTGGGAAGACTTTATGATCAAGAAAAGTATTTAAACTGGCTCAACACTTGTTAAAAAAATAGAAAAAGTGAAATAAATGCCACATCCAATCACTTGAAATTATAATTTATAGACAATTTGAGAATTTTTAGCTGCTCTGTTGCTTTGCCCAGTTTACAGGAAGTGAGAGTTGGCTTCTCAATTTATGAGCCTTCTTCTAAGGTTATTGTGAAAAAGGAGCAAATTGTGGAGCAGCTGCTTTATCATTTCACATGCATGTTACATTACACACACCTTCAGGAATTATTCCACTTATGAATCTGCATTAGGACACTGGTACAGCTCTTACAGCTTCTCATTAGTTCTGCCAATACTCTTCTGACACTCAGGAGGTAAAGTTATTAACTGTGAAATCCTGCTTGTGAGGAGCTGTTATTCCAACTTACAACAGAGCCTTTCCATACATAGAGCTCTTCACTTAAATTAAATAAGATTGTTATTCTAATTCCACCTGTTTCTTAGGTCAAACTCCTGTGCGTCACAGGAGAAAGTATGAGTTGATTCACCTAAGATTATGCTAAATTGTCAGAAGAAAAATAATCTGCTGAAATTGTTCAGAATTTGGTGCATGTGTTTTACTGTGGGACACTAGGGAGAAGTTTATAAAGACGTGCCTTGCCATTTCCCACACCTCCTGCCCCTACTTGTCCTACATTCTTTTTTTCACCTGTGATTCTTTTATTTTTCAGAATAGAAGTAAAGAGTCAATAATAGTACAGAAAACTAAAAAAAGAGGCCTTTGTCTCATGCGCTCAAGTGTCTGGTCTGATCTGTGAAAGTGTTAGATTTCCTACTAATTAGATGGTAAGCAATAAAGAATCGAAGGTTTAAAGTAAGCTTCTTTTGGTCACCTAATAAAATTTTGCAATTTGTAGCATTTTGGAGGTAAAAGCAGATTCCCTGGATCACATGGTGCAAATTGGTATAGGTCACTAAGGAAAAAATTCCAACATTTAGAGAAATTATTTGCTATACTTTAGGTAAGACTTACAGGAAAAAAAAAATAAAGGGAAATTTTATAAGCAAAAGATAAATATAAAAGTGCTATTAAACTACAGACAAGTCCAGCAGCATTTGTGCATTTAGCAGAAATTCTAAATTTAAATGTATACCAAGAGGTATGCACTGATGCTGTATAATTACAAGGACTTGAGGAGATGGAGGATAGATATGGTCAACCAGACTGAAAGATATTTTTGTATGATAGTGCCCTCTATGGATAAGATGTTTCCCGAAACTTAAATGGTATGAAAGAAAAATATTACTCCTTCTGTTCTCCTGCTTAGAACAATGAACAAGGAAAAGTTGCTGGGGATTGTGCTCACATGAAGCTGATCAGTTCTTTTGAGTGAGAACTTGGGAGTAGGCTGACATATAATTCGATGCCCACTGGACCAGGATGCTGACACAGTGAGACAGATGATTCGTCTGGCAGGGAATACTTACCTGTTGTGACAAAAGGAGGAAGCAGGGAGATCTGGGCTTGAAACATAACATGTGACATAACTCAGGATTTAAGTGGTGGATTGCTATTTTATTTGTAAAAATTGATGTAATCTAAATACTTCCTGTGTTTTATAGAACTAGAAAGAATTATCACAGATGGTAAAATTATTATAAAATTTAAAAGTACACAAGTTAACCTATAAAAGCCAAACAAGTGAGGCAGCCTAAGAAAAAGAACAGATGAGGAAGTAAATGTTATTATTCATTAATCAGAAAATTAGCAGATTTTGTATTGTATTTGTATTTTGTATTTTGTATCTGCAGACAAATGTAAATTCAAATCCACTGTGATTTAACATTTGATAAAATAGAATCTTTACCACAAGATATTTTGTCCTTACTGTAGATGGCAGTGTAGCATAAAATATGCATTGCACTCTGGCTCCTGATTTTAAA
This sequence comes from Callaeas wilsoni, assembly GCA_013398955.1. Lineage (NCBI taxonomy): Eukaryota > Metazoa > Chordata > Aves > Passeriformes > Callaeidae > Callaeas > Callaeas wilsoni. Next base: position 13,673 of record VWPU01000076.1, on the reverse strand, counting down.
CCGTTTAGCTATGACTGATATACAAGTCACTCTATGCACAGGACTGAGTCACAAATTGTAGTGAGGGGTCACGTAAATGTTGCAATTTATGCATGGTCTTATGTTAGCAAGTGTTTGTTAAAAAAAAAAAAGAAAAACATTTAATTCTCTTCTATATTTCTAATATGCTGGTGTATTAAAGCATATTAGTAAAAAAAATCTTTATTGAAAGAGGTGTCAAGCACTGGAACAGGCTGCCCAGGGAAATGGTTGATTCACTATCCCCAGAGGTAATCAAAAAGCATGTAGATGTGGCACTTGGGGCCATGGTTTTGTTTGGCAGTATTGGGTTAATGGTCGGACTCGATGATCTTAGAAGACTTTTCCACCCTGAATGATTCTGTGAATCTATGATATGCTATGCCATATCAAGGTTTAGAAATATCTGTGGTATATATTTGTTGAGAAGGATAAATCCCTCTATTTTTCTTTGTTTTATACTGATTTCTTCCTTCATTGAGAACAAATGTGAATTAATTTTCTCTGTGCAGGACAAACATAGAGTGATGGCAAAAATCAAGTTCAATGCATATGCCACAAACAATTCTTATTCCAAAGAAGTCTCAAAACCCACCCAGTTATGATGCAAACTAGAGCTGAGCTCAGGGGCAGGAGGGATCCCAGGAGAGTCATTGGAGCAGAGGAGGGCAGGTGCTGTCCTGTCCCTGCCTATTCCCTGGAGGCACCAGTCCCCTTACCTAAAAGGTTCTTGAGGAGTTTGTGTTTTCATTGCATATTGTCTGTGCTACCTGTTTTGGAATTAAAATGCTTTTCTTGTTTCTTTTCAGGTCTCAAATGCTGCAGCTCCTGTTTCCAGATCTCTACTTGGCAGACCTCTGTGTGATGGAAGACAAGAGCTTTCAGAAGCTGCAGAGTGCATGGGATAAGGAGCTTGCTAGACTGACCAGCAGCATGTGCACAGAGGGTGGGTCTTCAGACACACCAAAAAACCCAGTCTGACTTTTCATTTCAAAGAATCACAAAATAGCTAAGGTTGAAAAAGACCATAGAGGGTCACCTCCCAGCTCAAGCAGGCCCATCCTAGAGCACATGGCACAGGGTTGTGTCCAGATGGTTCTTGAATATCCCCAGGGATGGAGACTCCACAGTGTCTCTGGGCAATCTCTCCCAGTGCTCAGTCACCTGCACAGTAAAGAAGTTCTTCCTCATGTTCAGGTGGAACTTCCTGCCCATCAGTTTCTGCCCATTGCCTCTTGTCCTGTTGCTTGGCACCACCAAGCAGAGCCTGGCATCTCCCTTCAGATACTGTCAGACATTGATGAGGTCCCCTCTCAGTCATCTCTTCTGGAGGCTGAACAGACCCAGCTCCCTCAGCCTTTCCTCGCAAGAGAGGTGTTCCAGTCCCTTAATCTCTAATTTCACACTTAGCTTCAAATGAAAGTTGTATCTGGTATAGCTAGATTTCTGAAGTCATCAGGCCAGGAACTTCTCTGAGTAATTCTCCCATACACCTTTAACTGAAGGAGGCCCAGTCTTGCTTATGGCTTCCTCTTAGTGTCAGACTTCCAGGAAAAAAACCCTTTTGCTGCACTGTATAGTACAATATCTGCTAAACATTTTGGAAGAAACAGCTGCCTCCTGAGCCTCTGAGACTAGCCTGGAGTTTATTTTACCAAGTGCTCCCACATTACTGTATACTTTATTCTAACCCTTTTAGCCATGGAGGAACCACTAGTTCACTAGTAACACAAGCTGCTTCCTAAGCCAAGAAAGCAGTATGCCAAAAGGGGACGTGAGGGAAGAGATGCAAAGAGGGAACTCTGACTGTATCAGTAACATCACATTAGAATGAATATTCTGGTAAAATACCATTTAAGGTTTTTATCATCAGCTTGTACTTGTTTTCTACCCAGTAGGGTTTTTTTTCATCCTACTTTTCAGTCACAGCTCTTAAATTATTAGGGAAACAGCACAGGGAAAAGTCCTATTCTTAATCTTCTGGGTGGTGCTGGGAGAAGCAGACCAGGGGCAGTTGCAGGAGAGTGACCCATTTTGCCCTCATGGACACAGCAAACATGCAGTAAAGTCTCACTGTGCTTCTATGCACTGCTTTGAGAAAGGTGCTCAAGCATCTGCCTCCTCTGGCTCCAGTCTTCTGCATGGGGACAGAAGAGGTTAAAAGCAGTGACAGGACGGCCTAAAAGCAGACTGTTTAAATAGTAGTTTGGTAGCAAGACTGATAAGCAGTCAAAGGCTAACTCTACTACAATGTTAGTAACTCTACTACAAAGTTAAATTATCAAATGACAGCAAGACTGTCAAGCTGAATAGCATGGCTGAGCAATGCAAGGGAGTCTGGTCTGCAAAAAGGTGCAGGACTGAAAGAAGAGATTGTAGTAGTGAGCTGAGGTCAGCCTGTCAGTGCTTTCACTGTAGAGGGCAGGATTTGGTCTTGTCTTTAGTGTCTGGACAGCTAGGTGTTCCTGGAGCACCTTCTCTGATGGGGGACAGTCAGGCTGAGGGCCAAGAGGAGGGACCAATCCTGGAGGCATTTCTATCTAAGCTCCTGATGTAAAAGCTGAGAGGTCAGCTGTGTTTTCTGCCCTCACCTGTTTGTTTTCCAAGCCTAGCTGCTGTTTCCCATGTCCCCCTCCTTTTCTAAAGTATTTTACAGGACGAAGCGGAGCAGCAAATTTAAAATACACCACTTCCAGTCAGACACTGGAATAGCACCAACCTGCATTATCGGAAAGTTCATTAAGATGCAAATATGGTAGCAGAAATTGTCAGTTCTGATAGCTCCTTGAAGTTATTTGAGAAAACTGTTTAGCATTGATAAAGTGCTTGTGTCAATTAAAAAAACACAGGCTAGTCACGAGATATTTCTAAAAAATAATTGATTTGTCTTTCCAAGCCTGAATTTACAGTCATATTTCTGTTAATTGCCTTAGATCTATGTACAATAACCAACATATGTCGAGAATAATAACATATTATATAAAAAACAACCCAAACCCAACAACAACAAAACCCCCATTACTTTAAGCAACAGCTGAAAAATAAATAGAATTCTCATTATTTTTTAAGTGAATTCTCTTTCCCAGTTGTGTAACTGATGTGATACCATTGTTATATCACGGAGAATGTCTGCTTTAGCTTTACTATAAATGCCTTTCTCAACACAGTTTCACAGTAGCTGGAGCAGTCCAGTACCCTTCCAAATGTTCAATATATTGATATAAGCAATTTATCTCAGCAACCAAACCTAAAGAAGGAAATAGCTCAAGCTATGGATAGGCTTTTAGATGATAGTTTTGAACATTGAATTCTTGGCTTTTAATGCTTTTAAAATCCCACTGTGTACATTTCAGCATTATTGAGTTTCAAATGCTTGTACACATCTGGCTTGTTGTTTAAATTTCTTGTATTTCTGATCAGCCTAAAGATTTTTACTCTTCTAATAGATTTTGTATTTTAAAAGTGATTTTGAGTTCCACTCATAACCTTGAGTAAATAGAAGTCCCTGGAATATTCTGTCTTCTGAACTGTGGGCCAGATGCACAGTTAAGGTAAGCCAGCCTAGCTGCACTGTCTTCAATCCCAAAGTACTGCATTTAGGGATCTGACCTATTGACAGCTCCCAGTTTAATGGAACTAATAAATCAAGTTTAACATAATTTCCATCAGATCAAATATAGTCCTGAGAAATACAGCTATGTCCTTTCTCCCATATGTTCAGATAAAGTCACTGTATTTTCATTTGTATGCTTTCCTACAACTGCCAGAAAGACCAAAGAGTATCTTCTATTACAGAAGGATACTTGAATACAAATTAGCATCATTAACATAAAAGAACTATGTAGTATTTTTAGCATATCATTAATTAAGACAAAAATTAATAGCACAGATAAAGGCTAGTTAATTTAAGTAGCTCCTACCTCTGATAAAATACCTTATCTACTTTATAGTATAGCACTGATCTGTTCTTTATATTTTTAGCCATAATAGAAGTATGAGTGTTGTAATTAAACTGGAGGATATGCAATTAGCCTAAATATATCTGTCCAGAATAGCACTAATTTAGAATTTTGATGCAAAAGTGAAATTCTGTTGCATTTCCCAGTTTGAATTTCACTATTATTTATATCTTAATGTGGCTATTCCCTACTTAGTGTGTATTTTTATGATGTATATTTTTATCTGAATTATATATAAAACAGTAGTGTTTGGTATAATAGGGCTCTTAGACTCATAACTTACAGTATGAAACAAAATACAAGTCTTTTGAAAAGTGTAACTAATGAGGTTGGATACAAGTGAACTTCAACAGTAAACACGAAAATCTCATCTTCTCAAGGGCAAAGACTCACCAGCTTATACGTCATTTTTTACTTTTAATGATTAAAAGGAGCAGGTATAAGTCCTCAGCAATTGTTTCTGCAACTTTGAAGAGCTGAAAAGCCTGAGTGAATCATCCAGCACTGCAGAGGTTTTTAAATTAGTGCAAGTACAGAGTATTCAGAGACTTATATCTGTAGAATAAAAATTACGTGAGGAAATTCATAATTATGTCCCTTAATTCAGTAATTAAATTAATCTAAATTTTGATTTTATAACATATTTTCTCCACAGACAGAGTTTAATTTTTCACCAAAATGCACTATTTCACTTCCTGCATGTTAAAGTCCTTTGGACAGGGCCATGTTGAAATAATTTTCTTTCAAATACATGTTTACATCAGATATAAAATATCACATAACTAAGCTGTGATCCTAAAAATTTTTTTTTGGAAAACACTAAATACACTAACTCAAAATGATGTCATAAACTCAACAACTTGACAAGGCTCTCATTTAGGTAAATATTAACTTCATATGCTGGAGAAAGGGGAAAACCAAACAAGTTTTCCTCATTTTGTTTTCAAAGATTGAAGTTGAGAGAAAAACCAGTAGGACGATTTTATTATAATTCATGCTTTTCCACTTAAACAAACACATCTAAATGATAAAAAGGAGGAATGAAAAATATTAGATACCGAGCTCCCAGCCAGCCTACAGTGCCTGGTGTACCTATCAGCAGAGGTAAATCTGATCTATAGTTAAACCATTTCTGTCTTCAGGATGTTCACCCTGCAATAAACACTACAGATTAGCAGTGTAACATAGGCTTTGATTCAGACACCTTAAACGTTGCTCTAATAATATCAAATGAAGGCAATTATGAAGTAGGGAGTCTTAAGATGGAGCATATAAGAACAGAGACTTTTTTTACACTTTTTTTTCATTTAGAGTGATGTAGTGAAATTTCAGCTTTAATGGCAAAGGTTTGAAGGAAAGAAATGTCTGGACTGGCATCAGAGACTTTCAGCTCCACTTGTCAGATATAGTTGCATTTTTTGGGCAGAGCTCAGCAGCAGAGGATCTTGATCTCATGCAGTATCATTTTCTCTAACAGCCTGTTCAGTTAGAATGGCTCCCATGATGTGCAATGCCATCCCCGGTACATTCATTTAGTTTTAAAATGTAACAGAACTTGCAACAGTATTTGCATTAATTTGCACTGCAGTGTTGACATGAAAAAACTGGAACTAATTATAAAATAACATATATTTGGCCACTTGCCATTTTATGACTAAGAAGACCCATGGAGGGACTGTGATGACTGACAGCTTCCAAGAGGTGCTTAGAAATATTAAGGTGTTTGATTCAGGCCAATTTATGGCCTTCTGCAGGCAACCAAAACTCCTGTGAAATTATCTGGACCAATGGAGAGGCTTACTTTGCTCACATTTACCTCAACACCTGCAACACTCAGTTGTGTCATTGAACTTACCACAGACTGATCTCAGCATGAGGAGCTCCTTGCTTGGCATCTTCTGAGAGGCCTGGTTAAACATTGGTTGTCATGTTTAGCAGCAGATGTATCACTGTCCAGACTGGGACACTTCCCGCTGGGTGAGAAACTGTCCCAGTTGTTGAGCCCAGGCAGTAGTGGTCAATGCCTTGTACTCCACCTAAATGCCTGAAGCAGGCGAAGCACCTCAGGACACTCTCCCTTATATGTCTTTCTTAGGAAAGAGGAAGAGGAGGAGGCAGAATAAACCCTCATGAAGCTTGTGGGCAGTGAGCTGAGCCTGAATCAGCAGTGAGCCCTGGCACCAGCAACAATCAACAGCATCCTGGGCTGTGCTAGGGCAGAAGGGATTGTTCTCTTTCCCTCAGCATTTGTTAAACAGCTTCTGGTCTACTCTGTCCAGGAGAGAATCCAGGAAAAAGTGGAATGAGTTCATTGGAGAGAACCAACATGCTTAGTGGGTGGGAGCACTTGCCCTGAGAGAAGAGGCTGAGGGAGATGGGATTGTGCAGCCTGGAGCAGAGACGGTCTTGGGGGAACCTGACAACAGCCTTGCAACACCTGCATGGTGGTTGCAGAGAACATGGAGCCAGGCTCTCTGCTGAAATCCATGGTAAGTGGCAAAACAAGTCGATATGTACAACAGGAACAAGTTGCCCAGTGAGATTCCATAACTCCCTTCCTTGCAGATTTTACAGACCCACCTGGCCAAAGACCTCATAAACCTAGTCTGAACTTGGTGTAGACTGTTTTGAGCAGAATGTTGCAGTACAGTTGTGTGAGTTCCCTTCCAGCCTGAATGATTTTATGACTTTGTGATTCTACAGAGCTGGATAAATTATTACAGTGGCAGGTAGGTTTTGCTTTGAAAATTAAAGAGAAATGACATATAACTTATTTCCAACAATGCTAGCAATTTTTATTGTGTGAATTACTTTTCTTTCTCACTTCATGTGCCTTTCATTTAGCTAAAAAAAAAAAAAATCCACTTCTGCTTTTTATTCTAATATTGCTATAACTTGTGGCAATGCAAACTTTTTTATACCATCCTCCCCCCTTCTTTCTGTACTCCTCCTTCTTCTGCCCTCTTTTTTATCTTCAGTATTTTCAACTGCTGTGACATGATTGAGCTCATTCACAAAAATATCTGGAGTCTAAATCATTGTCTATCTCTCATTGTTTAGCGCAGACTTTACATGGCATGTGTCCGAAATCACAGGAAGTAGTTCAAAACCTCCTCATTCTTTCTATTTTTTAGTTTACCTCTAAAGCTTTCACAGTTCTCAGAGACCCTTTCACAACCACACTCCAAACTATCATCGTTGCGGCTGTCTTAATTACCCGTATTGCCTTCTTCTCTCAGTATTTCTGCTTGATGAAGGAAAAATTGTCTCCATGCCATGGAGAATGGTAGAAAATTATGCTTTTGATTGCTCTTTCTGACTACTTAAGCAAATATAATGATTTATGAAAATATTTACAAATGCCTTCCATAGAAGCTTCCCCAGGATGTTGCCCAAATCAATGGCAACTGCATACAAAAAACTATTAATAAGGTAATCATATAAAGACGTTTCTTAAAAGTTACAAAACCTCACACTGATACTGAAGATTTGCTACACGATGAAAACAACTCACATAACTGAGACCAGCAGTTTTAGTACTCATCTGTAATGCTGAGCTGGCAGATCACAGATGAGCTGGCTGATCCCAGATTCATCATCTCTAGAAGCCTTCTTTATTCTTGCTCCCCAATACTATTGCCTGAAACCATGCAGAACAACCATCACTGTAAAAGCTCTGCAATAAATGGCAAGCACATTTACACAGCTAAATAGAGCACATACAGGGATTTCCAGGGTTTTAGATTAGCAATTCACACTGCATAGTCAGGATCAATATAGGCAAATTATTATGGAGCCCCATACATAGCAATTAGTCTGTCAGGAGTCACAAACTAGTGATTTCTCACTCAAGCTGACTTTGGTCAGAAAGTTTAATTCCCAACACTGGGCCCTACTCCAATGACATGTGGCTGTAAGCCAGGCCAGCCTAAATCTGTGTGTCTCTGCTGATTAAATATGTGCAGAGAAGGCCAAGGATGTTTCATGACAGAAACCTGTTTTATGTGACTCATGGTACTCTAGACTTAATTTCTACCAAGGCAATGCTTTGCAAATATCAATGATAAACTATGTTGGCTTAATAAACAAGTATTAAAACATCTTTACACTATCAGTGTAAGATTGCCTGTTTGCAGTGTCCACATGATACAGTGAACTGGAAATTCTGCTACCACTTAAAGTATGTTTAAGAAAACTATGATGGATTAATTATGAAAAGGATTATTAGAACCAACAGGCCAGCATTTATTGCTTATTCAGGAGGACATCTCAGTCTCACTGAGACCAAGAGCAGAATTACAAGTGGCTGCAAAATTTTTAAACCTTACATTTACTCTTCTGCCTATTAGTATACCAGAGATATATATGCCCGCAATGTTGATATTGTCAAAGCTAGAAGGGCTGGTGAGGCAGTAGAAGCAGGAGGTAGTTGTGAACTTGAGATGGATTTCAGGATCAACATTGTGGAACATCCTCATTCACATACAAATGCAGGAGAGAGGGTGTCATGGTTTGACGCTGGCCAAACACCAGGCACCCATGAAAGCCACTGTCTCACCCTCCCGTGCCACAGTTGGGCAGAGGAGACAAAAAATTAACAAAGGGTTCATGAGTTGAGATAAGGACCAGGAGAAAACACTCCAAGGGCAAAACAGGCTCAGCTTAGAGGTAGAAAGTGAAATTATTACTAACAGAGTCAGAGAAGGATAATAAGAAGTAAAATAAGCCCTTAAAACCACCTTTTTCCCCTCAACCCCTCCCTTCTTCCAACCAACAGTGTGGGAGACAGGGCATAGTGGTTTGGACAGTTCGTCACCCGAGGTTTTCTTCCGCTGCTCAGGGAGAGGAGTCCTTCCCCTGCTGCACTGTGAGGTCTCTCCCATGGGAGACAGTTCTTTGTGAATTTCTCCAGGGTGGCTACAAATCTCATGAGCAGCAGCTCGTTGCAGTGGTCCAGCCAACCTTTGGGCTGAGGATTGTGAAAAATGCACTTCACTCTCCTGTTAGGATTTAAAAGTTTTTAATAAAAAGACAATAAGGGACAAGACAATAAAGCGAAAGTTACAGTGCTGGGCGGCCGGGGAGTCTCTGCTCCACCAATGGCGCGCGCCGACTGCAGCACTTATCTCTGTATTTATCCTTTAAAGTATTACATATGCATTAGACTTCCCAATGCGCCTATACATATTCATGACCTATCCCCGCTACGTATTATATTGAGCTCAAAGGTTATTTGCGCCTGCGCAGTGCATCCTGGTGGTCATGGGCCAGGGTCTCAAAGATGAAGTAAGAAGTCTTCCGCTCAGTTGAACTTTTTACCTTTCCTTGTCACGCATGCTCTTTAGGCTTTTGGATTCGGCCCACGCTATGAATCTAGTTCCAGCCAGTTCAGGGGTTTTGGAGAGCAGAGACCAGGTCAGATCACTCTTCTTTTTACAATAAATCTACATCCTCCCATCTTACTTCTGACAAGCACCAGTGATAACAAGGGGGTCTGGATGAATCATTCCTTAACCCCTGAACTTTCTTGTATCATATCTACACGGATTTCTTCCACTCAAGGATGGATTGGTTCTCTCATACGTATTTAATGAACAAAGTATAGTGATATTCTATTACAGGTGTTATCTAACTAACCAGACAGTTTAGTCGTTACAAGCATAACTACATCAGCTATTAACAGAACAAACTACATTCTTATAGTGAAATCATTTTAACATTACACATATAACGTTCTGTAATATCTGTGGAAAGCTAATACTTTAATACATATCTATAACAGGATCAATGAGGAGGACATCTGTTGGGTGGATTTCCCGGCCTTGGACAGTGGATCTGAGGGCGGGTCTGAGGATGGTGCAGTGGGTGGCACCGAAGCATGAGCTCCAGCCTCCTGGATGTCACTCCACCGAGATGTTCCTCCCCTGTTCCAGAAACCTCTTTGCCCCTTAGTCATCCATTGGTCCGTCCCTTCATGTTTATTTATTTCCTTGTTGTATATTCAACTAAGGTCTAGAAAGTTCTGTTGCCCTGTGTTCTCCATTGGTTTGTTTAAATCAGACTCTCCCTATTGATGCTTTTGTTGGATACCTGTCACCTCTTGTCATTTCCCTATTGGTTTACCCCTTTGTACCTCCCTTCTCCTCCCCTACCATAAAAGACAGTGTAACTGTCATTCTGTGCTCCTTGTTGCACCTTCTCTTTGCCTCTCTGTTCTCCTGGCCCTAGATCAGGCAATAAAGACTTGGACTGTTGCAACAGGAGTCCCTTTCTCGCCTTTATTCCCACCGTTCGCTACTGTTACACCTGACTGCTGCCAGCTCCTTGCAGGAGGAAGAGAGCAGAGTGTGAGACTGATGTCGAAGCTGCCGCATGCCTAGCACAGGTCAGGACACTCACAGCACGTCGCCTGCTTGGCCTCTGGGCGGACAAGTGGTCAGCCAGTGACAGCAGTCCTGCCAAAACTGCTGCAATGTGAGTTCCTCCCACAGGCACAGAGTCCTCCCAAAACTGCTGCAGCGTGGGTCTCTCTTTCCACGGGGTGCAGTCCTCCAAGGACAGGCTGCTCCAGCCTGGAAGCAGGGCCCCCTCTCTCCTCCGGGTCTGCCACTGGATCTCCTCCAGATCACAGCCTTCTCCAGGCATCCACCTGCTCCAGCATGGGCACCTCCCCCACGGGCTGGGGATGGATCTCTGCATTCCTCGTGGACCCCCATGGGCTGCAGGGGTACAGCTGCTCCACCATGGTCTGCAGAAGAATCTTGGCTCAGGTGCATGGAGCACCTCCTCCCCTCCTTCTCCACTGACCTTGGTGTTACCATGTTGTTTTCCCTCACATGTTCTCACCGCCTCCTCTTCTCTGACTAGAAGAAAAACTGTGTGTGCCCACTTTGTTTTGATTTTCTTAAATGTGCTATAACAGAGGCGTTACCAACCTCTCTCATTAGCCCAGCCTTGGCCAGCAGCATGTCCATCTTCAGAGCCATCAGGGACTGGCTCTGCTGGACATGGTGGAAGCTTCCAGCAGCTTCTCAGACAAGCCACCTCCATGGTCTGCCCCTGCTACCAAAAACTAGGCTGTGTAAAACCAACACAGAGAGAAAGGGAAAAAATGAGTAGAACCAGCTCAGTCCAGGACAGGAATGCAATGTGGAAGTGATTTCTAACTCTTCCTCTTATTTCTGTCTCTAAGAGAGCTTCATAGTGCTGAATAGTCTTACCCTTGGAAGCTAATTTCCTGCTTCTGGCAGAATTTTATATCCTCTTATCCTAAAGATCTGCAACAGGAAGGTGGAGGAAATCAGGCTGAAATAAGAAAAAGAAAAGATTTGCTACATAAAATCAGCAGCAGCAACAACAAAACAATTTATTAAGACTGCAAATTCAAGTAGGGATGACATTTTGAAGATTGTCTGTGACTTTTGTCCCTTGTGTTTATGCTTCGCTTGCTTAGCTATATGCTTGCATCTTTTTTTCCACACAAACCAGTACAGCATTGCTTATGGTCTTCAGTGTTTGCTTGTCATGCTCAATATGTGGCCCCATGCCATAGTCACTGCACACCTTTCAAATTCAGCTCTAATTCAGAATGATTTCTTTGTTTGTGGTTTTCATGCTAATATTTTCATCTCAGAAATCAGTCTTGGAGCAATCTTGGAGCAAATCACACTGAGTGCTGAAAATTGTGCTCAGAGCCCCAATAGTATAGAATTTTTAGTGATATGGGTCAAAACCCCATATGGATGACTGTGAGACAAATATCGACCACAAGCCTGGGCCTTCTTTGCTATGCAGATGGAGCCTATGTACAAAGTTAAAGGGCTCTTTATACTGACCACTTGTCTGCAGCAATCCTGGAGCTGCATCTGCTTGTTAGCTTCCTACAGGTTTGACAGTATTTATTCTGCTACAGATAATACCACCTGATATGGTGTCATTCCTAATTTTACATCTTCTGCGCATTTGCTGAATGTGTAGTTTGTGTGATACATGTTGCTGATAATGAACAATGTCAGCCCTGCTATTGACTGTTGCCTTCTGGGGGTAATGTGAAAGAGATGTCAATTTGTCAGTCTTCTGACAAGCTCATGAATCTGTAGAAGCCTATGGGTGTATCTGCAACATCCTATGAAGCTTTTGCCAGGGAAGAACCCCAAATTTGGCTTCTCAATGATACATCCAGAAGTGTGAGACATTGTCTCTATGTTGTGCTGTGCAGAACTAACAATACTTTTGGAGTTAAACTGAGTATTTCTTTGTGGTTTTACATTTAAACTGTAGACCCTATAGAACATGTAATTGATTCTTTTTACTGCAACAAACAGGAGCTCAAGACCAATGGAGTTTTCTTTTTTTTTTCAGTATTGTACCAAGAGTTTAGTATTTTCTCTCCTATAGCGGGGGTGAATTTTTCACTTCTGAGTGACAAATGGAGCTCCTTAGAAGTTCCCTGTTATCTTATAATGCCTTAAAGTAAATCCATTGTACCACAGTACATTGCTGTTATGTCTTACAATGCAGAACAGGGCACTGTTCAACCATCCCTTTGAAAATGCAGTGTGAATTTGACAACAGAAAGGAAAAAAAACTGTGAAGGCACAGTGAAGGCACAGTGAAGTTGGGAAAACCTCAGTGTGACTACTTTAAACACAGTTTTGATATCCATTGGTGTCGTGGCAGTATTGTGGCGTTGCCCGTCAGGCTAGCTCGAAGCGGAGGCGACCACCGCAGCAGAGAACACAAGGGTGTCCTCGCAAACAGCAGTGCTCTGCAGCACAGCACTGATGTAGGCAGGGTAGAGATGCGGAGGATAAAGAGGCGAGAGAGGCTCTTGATATGGAGTTCCAAGGATTTATGGCCTCAAAGGGGTCCAGGGACAAAAGAGCTCTCATGGGTGGGGAGCAGGGACTCTTATAGGATTAGGAGGGATCAGGAAACAACCAATAGGTGAAGGGTAGGAGGGAGGAGCAAAACCCGATTTGGGGAAAACAACCAATAGGGAAGAGGATTCAAAACCGACCAATGGGGATACAGAACGGGGAGAACTTTCCAGAACCGGGGACTTGGATTGATAAGGGGTGGGTACAACATCCTGATTGACAGCTAGGGGGAGGAGAATGAGGTGAGCTCAGGGGCGGAGGCTTCAGGGGCAACCTCATCACCCTCTTCCTACCATTTAAGGCGCTTGAGGGCCTCAGTTTGTACTGGACGCACTGCAACACATTGGCAATGATGCAACTCAAATTTGTAAATCTTGTAACTAAATCCTTGTTATATCTCTGGTCTAGGTGGTTTTTTCCTGATTTATGCATGCTTTCATGTTTATAACAATTCATAAGCCTTAGGAAAAAGATTTTGCATTCGGTCTGGTTTTGGTTATTTTCTAGTTGCTGCATTCAACAAATAAAGATATAAATGTTTTTTAAATTAATTTATAGGTTGTCTGACTGTCTTCTACAGTTATTAAATACAAAAAGATTTACAATTTTTTTTTTTCTCATGCCTTCTTTCAAATGAGTATTTGATGTGAAAAAGTACATATTCTACTGGTGCCTGAAAATCCAGAGAGAAGTTCAGAAAGGAGAAGTAACCAAAACAGACAAAACAAGGTTTTCGGCACATCCTTGTAGGTAAACTGAGGAAGTGTGAACCAGATGAGCGGACAGTGAGGTGAATTGGGAACTGGCTGAACAGCAG
>VWPU01000075.1:44361-86715 GCA_013398955.1 Callaeas wilsoni | reverse complement strand
TTTTACATGTTTGTGTCAATAGCTTGGGTGAAAGGAAAAAGTCCATGACAGACAAGGATTTTAAATAGCCTGCTGCATTGGAATGATGTGAATGTATTTATATGCATATATGTACATAGATTTTAAGTGAGCCACTGGAAGAACTAGAAGTCATAATTCACCTGCTGTAGCAACCTGTGTTACATACAATGGAGTACTAGCAGCTCAGTTAGTCTAATTGAGGTGACTTGAGAAAGTCTTTCAATCCATAGCTGCCTATTTACACGAATCTGAACCAAGGCCAAAGCAGTCCCCACAGGCAGGTTTGCCTGTGTGCCTGGAGTGAGTACCGATACACGGTGACACTGCAAGTGACTGAACCTGGAGCTAAGCAATGGGGACTTTAAGCTGAGTTACAGAAATTAAAGCAGCTTTGTCATTTTAAATTTATGCAGTACTGAGTATGAACTTGTACTGGTGATGTTAATGAAGTCAGCTTGAGCTCAATAGGCAAGCTGGTCGTTTATCGTGCATGTGAAGCCATCCTATACAGACACCAAACAAATGAGTCACATAAGTATAATGCAGCACTTCATAACGAGAGGAATTGGGTTTTTGTTTTGTCTTCATTTAGTCATTGATAGAAGCACACGATTTCTTAATATTTGTCTTCTATTTTGATAAGCTCACTAATCTCTGTGAACAGCAATGTCAGCCACTCACACACCGCATCTTTCACACCACAGTGAAATACGCAGCGAATGTTAGCAAAGGCTGTTGTTTTCCTGGCACGCTACTTAATTTGCAGACTTCTGTTTTCCTCATAAACTTCTTTCCCCCATTTGAACCTCTTTCATAAGTACAGCCTTCCTCAACTTGAAAAAGGCCCCATATCAGTCCAAACTCTTTTGCATCCTTTGAAGGCAAAGCCAAATAAGAGGCCAATTCTATAAGCAACCTCAAATTGTCATAGTACCCTCTCATATTTCTGATATGTCTTTCCAGTTTTAGCCAACATCCCCCATTCCACAGGGCTTGCAAGAAGCTGTGGGAAAACTGCATGCGTAGTAGCCCAACTGGACTTCTGCCATGGGAGAACTCTTATTTCCTGCACACGCCATTGTGGACTCACCTAAGGGAGTACATGAGACAGATCCACAGAAATTCACATCAGAGCTCACACAGGCATTAGCTAGAACAAGTCCCCACTTTATGGCCTTACTTTTACCCTAAAGCTGGTCTTAGTCCTTTTCTCTGAACAGGAGATTATTATTTCAAGGAGACCTCTGTGCAAAACTCTCACTGACCTTGGCCTATCAATTTTGGCAGTAACATGTCTACAGCTGAAATGGGAGCTTATCTCTGGGCATTTCAACAGAGAACAAATGATTTTTTTTCTCTTAATTATTTATAGATCATTGTCCTTTTTCCCTTCCTAGTGTCAGTGTGGATGTTTGGATTATTGTAGTCGATACAACAGTTCTAGTAACATTGTCTCAGAGTGATGCAAGAACCTGGGGATATCGGTTTATTGTGTGCTTGTTTGATCTCTGCATACAGTGCAGCTTCTCCCACCATTATAAAGAAAAATATAAAGGGGGTGGGGGGGAAGGGGAGAAGGTTTACGTATACCAAGAAAACATGGCCTCTTTTTTGGACATAAACACAGGGTAATGACTCCAGACCAAAAGAAATGGAAGAAAATGGCAAAAGGCTTTTGTGTTACTATTGTTTAGGAGACAGTAAAAGAAGAGGCTTACAATATTAGAAACCTAAATCACATGGGAAATACATTACAACTGTGCCAATCTCTACTTCCATTACAGTCATGGAACTCCATAATAACTTTGTATTGTCCTGTATTTACAGAGACATCATGATTTAGTCTGTGTTCGAGAGTCAAGAAATCACTACAAAGGAGCAAGCATCTGAAATTAATGAAGAACATGCATAAACCTGACAGAATAAATAGATGCTTAACTACAATTTGGTGAGAGCTTGGGGGCATATTAAGGGAGACCTGGGGAGCAACTCATCAGCAGGAAAGGATTCAAGCATATGGTGACTTTGCACTGAAAGAAGCACCAAAAGCCTAACGGTGTCAAGAGCAGGAGGATTATTTTGTCAGTTTAACTGACTATGCACTATCTTCTCAGAAAAAACCAGCACAAGAACAGCTTTAGGGACAATACCAGAGCAGTACAGATGAGCACAAGCATGGAAAATGGGACGTGGGAAAGCTGAATAGCCAAGCCTGTGGCAGTCCCATAATTCTCTTCTGCAGGTGGGCAGAGTTGACAGATAGAGGGAAAGGGATCTGGGGTGCAGTGGGGGTGGTAGATGGGTTAGGAAATCCCCATTCTCAGGTATGCTGTTCTGCTTCCTGCCACACTTTCTTCCCTCTAGTGCCCCTGGTGTCTTACCGTAAATAGGAATGGAGTGCACAAAAGAGACAAGGTCAATTGAGTTGGGCCAGTTTTTGACCCAAACTATATTCCTATGCAATTGGGACATTCTGGGCAGCCTAACCCCTTGTCCACACACAACTATCACATCTCCTCTCCTCAGTCACATGACCCATCTTTTCAGAACAGTAACGTGCTTCCACAGCCTCTATCAGCCTGGCCTAGTACTGTCTTTCCCCTTCAAGGTCCAGCTTGTCTCTTACGTCCTCTGTCTAGTTTAAGCACAAAGGAGTTAAAAGCAACCCCAAACCATGATACCTTACACCAGTGCATCAGTAGGGGTAGAGGGGGGTAGAGGACTGACGTTTTTGGGAGCCTGTTCTACACTCACGCTTCCCTCAGGCACGCACAGGCTGTGGGCTGTGTCCCCAGGACGCTCTGGCAGCTGGGGGAGGACTGCAGTGCGTTCCAGCTGCCCTTCCAGCACCTCCGTGGCACTCCTGCTCCAGTCAGAGGAGAGGCAGGAGCTGGCTTGCAGCTGCAGCAAGAGAGAACTTCAGAAAGTTATGGAAATAGCAATGTGCATTTTGGGAAACACAAGTGCTCAAAGAAGCTGAGAGAGGATCTCCCTCCATTTCATGAGTGAAAGAAATAAAGTCCATCTAACATTGCTTAAGGTTATACAAAATCTCATCTTTGTTATCCAGTACTTCCTCTGCATCCTCACATCCATAAAAAAGGTTATTTCTTAAATGAAAACATCATATTTGTCCATCAAAAAGGAAGAATGCAACAAGAATGGTTTGCAAAATCTAAAACTTTTTAGAAGAGCCTGTATCCTAAAATCTTGCTATATCCTCAAAGAAAAAGAAAAAAGAAATTAAGTAACAGGAGTTAACGAGCAAGTGTTTTTTTCTTTCAGTAAAGGTCAGCAATCCCACAGCAGGAAATTAATCCCAATTAGTAATGATATTTTGTCTTGATATATCATGACACTTTTGATTTACTGTTTTTGCAGGATGCAGGCAGCAAATGTTAATGATTCAGTGTGCTGGGAATTTATACTCCTGCTCATTTCCCATTTGCTGATCTGTTGCAGCTCGTCAAGACTTGGCTGCTTCAACTAACGAACTGACGGCCTCACAGGAATAATGGTGTGTTCTGCAAGCTTCATTTTTTTTTTTCATGCCATCTGCAAAAATGCAGGTTCCTCTCTGAAAAAAAATATTCCTGGCAGCCAGAAAGGAGTGATTATGATCATATAAATGTCACTTGTAATTTGTGTTTCCCTTGTTTAATAGTGTTACTACTAAATGACGGTTTCTGTAGAGAACAAAACTAATTATAGTAAATTCAGCATTTTTAGGGGAAATTCACGAAGGGAAACATACCTAGTTTTGTTCATTTCTACAAAATATTCTAATAGAAATGATGTATTTTTACATCATGATTTATCTGCCCAGCTGGTGTAGTTTGAGTTAGAGCTATACAGAATGTTTCTCTGGAGGCTTGTGCAGGCAGTAAACATCACTTTTCTTACACACAGTAAATGCAAACCCCATTCAGACCTATTACAAATGTTGTACCAAATGTGTGGGGAAATCTTCAAAACTTATAGCAATAAGGGTTTTATGACATATTATTCTGTGAAATGGTTTGTTACCTAATTGCTATTTACTGAGAAAGTTTGATAAACACCTTGCTGAACCTATTAAAAGAAAGGTCATTGCAATTTTCTCATACGCTCCATACCGCACCATGCTTGCATGTAAGCAATGTTTAAATCAGCAATAACAATGAAATTTAGGCACCTACCATTCCTGGAAAACTATTTTAAGTGAAACAGAAAACTTTCAAGTACATGATGTTACAAAAAGACCAGGTTTCTTACTACTACAGAAGAACTCCGTTCTTAGAGGTTACACCAGTACAAAATCTGCTCTGAGCTCCAGAAGCAGCCTCCAGTCTTTCTTGAAGTCTAAATTGTTTATTTGGGTATTACACAGATTTCACCTCAAAGCACAACTAAGGAGGCACTTTCCCAAATGTATTCATGGCATTTCTATTTAATAAGTTAAGAAGCCTTTAAACTGTTAAAATTTCTTCATGTGTTAACAAATATGACGGAAACTTTGTATGGAGAGTAAATCAAAAGTATTATCTTTTTAAAGCTTATCTAAAAGGAGGAAGGTAAAAAACAGCTGAAGAGCCTTTTTTTCTCCCTTCTCAAATAAAAAAAACGACCGTTTCTGAATGCAGCCAAAACCAATACAGTGTTGCTGCACTGCTGTAAACAACTAATTACAGAGCACTAATCTGCACAGTCCATGTCCTGAAGCTGATCAGAGCCCAAACACGAGTTTGTCTGCATTAGGCAAAGCAACTGTTGGTTAATGGTGCACAGAGTTGCTGTGGCCTTGCAGTGATACTTGGCTGAAGGCTCTCTGGGTTTAAGGAGAGGCAGGGAGAGGAGAGGTTCCTTACCTCCCTACCTCACCTGGCTAGCAAATGCAGGAAATGTCAGAAACACAGCACCTGCTCCAAAGCCAACTTTAAACCTCTGTAGTGTGGCACTGACAGTGGCACCAGGACAGTAGCAAAAGTACAAATGATAACTACAAGTAATTCAAGCCATGGAGCAGCTTGAGCTGCTGAGACCCTCCAGGCAGGTGGGCTGACGTGTTCAAAATGAGCATCATCCAGGGAAGGGGCAAAGCTTAGAAAAAGGGTACCTGCAATTAGAGTTTTGCTGTGTAATGATTGCTTTGACTATACTGAAGATTGATGTGCTGTGCAGAACAAGTCTGAAAAAGATGCACTTGGTATGCCTTGGGATGATGTTTTCCAACCTTCTCCATATAATGCCATCCCTGACAAAGCCCTGGATAGCATGTGATGCCCTCCAACCAGCTGTACTCACATTAACCCATAGAGAAGGCTGAGCTGCTGCAAATCCTGAACCAAGGTCTGCATGGAGCTTCCTTCCTCCCTTCCCACATCAGAATTTCAGGCAATGTCAGGCCACTGCAACCAGTACAGTTTCTGCTAAGGCAGCCACAGCAGATTGTTCCAAACACTGTGTTCAGTCTCAGCACAGGGCTGCAGAAGGTACTGCTGTGTGCATACCTGTGTCGAGACATTTTAAACCATGTAGGAGAGAATGGAGGCTGGTTTGTCAGCCCCACACAGAATGAGGGCAGAGGTTTGTCAATAAAAGAGAAGGAACACAAGATATTAAGCAAAATGGACACCACGCCGTTCAGGAAACATTTCCCTTGAAATTATTACTACAAGGCCAGTCCTTCCGTCAGCACAAACTAAGCTCAGGAAAGATCATGCTATGGGGATCAAGACACTCTATATGAAATATGCTATATTGCTTATGCAAGTACTGTTAAAATCTCTGCAAAGGGACCATGGGATGGCAGTAGTTAACACATTTTGAAAATATCCCCTCCTTTTTTTCCTCATGCTGAAAACCAGTCTGGAGCTAGTCAAAACTAAGACCAGTTATAGAACATGGCTCTCTTTCAGGACATTGCCTCCTCTACTACTTCTCTCTTTAAAAAAACAACAAAAAAAAAGAAAGCAAGAAATATTTCTGTATGCAAGTTAAGCAGGTTTCCATGTTTAGAAGCTAAACAACAACAAAAATATGTAATTTTAGAAATTCCAGCTCTAAGTATAAAAAATTACAAATAAAAGGACCATATAGACTTCAGTAGATACTGGATCTAAAGAGGTCATTCATGAGCAGGAAAAAAAACCAACATCATCCCATCACCAAAAAACAAACAGGTCTTTGATGATTTTTTTTTTCCCCTTGGAATACTAATTTAAGGCAAGAAAAAAAAATCAGAACATAAAATATGTTCCTTTAAAACATGTACATTATTTACCATTTAGACATCTCCACAAATATTTTTTTTTTAACTTGCAAAGAACCGTAAAATAAAGTGTGAGTTATGTAATTTCTATATTGTGGAATAACAAGCTACCAATATTCCTTTTACTCTCTGCCTTTGAAGAGAAAATGCAATTCAATTTTCAATGTAAAATGCTTAAAATAACCTAATGGAAATAACAACTTCGAAGTGTGAAATACCCTTTAAAACAATTTAAATTAAATATCACTGTCCTTCCTTCAAGGCATTACCTTTAATTGATTTAATCTTAAGTTGTTTCTTCCTAGCACAGTAATTGCCATTGATTCCAATTAATATTCAGCTGGCCTTTCTCTATAAATAATTACTGGCCAATTTATTTCTTTCAGATCAGACCTTCTTGCTGTGACCATTATTTGTGGTTCTGAGAGAAATAATTACTGGCCAATTTATTTCTTTCAGATCAGACCTTCTTGCTGTGACCATTATTTGTGGTTCTGAGAGAGGCTTTTTTAAGCTCAGGAACACCGGCATCCCAAAGGTGGGTTAGACTTCAGCCAAGGCACCTAAGAGCTTTATGGGCCCACACTGGTGTGACAGAAAGCTCTGAGCCAGATGACGAGTGTAGCCCCTCTGTGCAGTGAATCCTGAGCAGAATTCCTGAGGCCCAACGCGTGCCAAGCACAGCTTCAGATCAGAAAATGAGCTTTGAAGGGAGGAGTTTGTCTAAATCCTTTCCTCTCCGCACAGAGACAGGCCTTGGAGAGGTAGTGGTGTCAAATAGGCATTCTAAGCCCTGAATCCTCCTGCCACACCCGCACATAAACCAGCCTGTTGAAAAAGGCTGAGCAGGAGTCAGGGAAGGATTTCCTTCTCCATTCAGTGGCACTGTAGTTAGAGCCCTTGAGCGGGAGTCAGGGCAGGGTGGCCTACTCGGTGCAGTGGCACTGTGGTGAGAGCGCCTGAGCAGGAGTCAGGGAAGGATTTCCTTCTCCATTCAGTGGCACTGTGGTTAGAGCCCTTGAGCAGGAGTCAGGGAAGGATTTCCTTCTCCATTCAGTGGCACTGTGGTTAGAGCCCTTGAGCAGGAGTCAGGGAAGGATTTCCTTCTCCATTCAGTGGCACTGTGGTTAGAGCCCTTGCCAGGACATGGTTTCAGCCTGCAGAGACTCCAGACCGTGTCTATCAAAGTGGATAGGCCACGCTCTAGCTTTTGCTTCTCAGTAGTCTCAGGGACCCTTCTCAGCTCTTCACACTCCATCCTGGTCAAATGTCATAAAATCTGAGTAAGCAGTGGATTGTATTCTCCTTGTGTGTAAAATTACTTCCCGTATACACCAGTCCTCTTGCCAGTCATGTATGGGAAGACACCCCAAAACCCCTTCCTGGAGCATTACAAGCTCATCTGGCCTGCTGCTCAGAGGAAATGGTGCTTCTGCTTGCTTGGATCTTCACTGTGAATATGTGCAAGGTTGATAAAGTATTTAGAATTAGCCACAGAAATTATTACACATTTGGAACTTGAGCAGTTGGAACACACAGGATTGAGCTGCTTCCAACACTATGCATTTCTACTCCTGCCCATGAAAGCTGTTTTATTGCTAACATTTTAGTGTTTTTCTCTCTTGCTCTCTTCTTACTCATCCTCTGACCCCAAATTTCTTATGTATCCTGGCAGGCAGCTCTCATGTTCTAGCTATTAATTCAGTACTTTTGCCATTACTATTAAGTTTTTGACATTTTATCCACTTCCTGCATTTCAGTTAAATTGAGTCAACTCTCCTGGTCTAGATCATTCTGTTGTTTTTGAAACCCTCAATATAGCACATTAAAAAACCCCACAAAAACAACACATTTGTTTGCACTATGAAACATTGATTTTGGACACATTATTAAAAAAAAAAAAAAATCTTAAAATGTGCTGCACTGATTAGTTGTGCTGTAATGTGACCACATTGGCTTTCTAGTAAGGTTACCCAGCAGAACTCCTCTGTTCAGATTGAAGGCATAAGCATTCCCTTGTTAGTGTAAGTTTTTTGCTGTGCTTATTGATATTTTTTGCATTTGTCCTAAGGATAAGATGAGTATCATTTAAAAGAGATTATGAGTAAAAAACAAAAACAAAATCAAATCAACCTGGATAAAGTTACTTCAGTCCTACTGCTAGCAACCAGTGGAATACTTGGAGCCTATTTTCTGAAATCCTGGTGCTACCAAATGATCTGAGCTTTGTCATAAAGAGCAGCAGGATTCCTCTTTGCTTGTTCCATGCGATTTAATAGACTCTGCATACACGAAGATTTAATATCATAAATGAAAAATGCCTCTTTTTCTTGTGCTCTTGCTGACTCCAGAATAATGAAATACCTTATATAACTTCTGGCAATATGTATAATATACAGTACAGTTATAATGGCCATAGGTAACTGTTTTGGTTGGAATACTGCAAGACAAAGTTCTGCTGTCAGCTGGGTTTTCACAGTGCCTGGATTATAATGTGTCACAGTCCAGGTGCAAGGACAGGACACAGCCAGACTCTCTTGTGCTGGGGTCTGCACTGATAAACAGTCAAGATTCTTTACCTGAACTCAGTTCAGCTGAAGTCCTCATTAATTTTCTCTCTAGGCAGTAATTCTCATTCCAACCTCAGATTGACACAAGATTCTCTTTTCTGCTTCTGGTCTGCTGTGTGACCTCCATCACTCTTGGCCAAGCCCATCAACATGGACATTCTGATGCCCTTACTGCCATGGCCCAGCTTTCTGTCAGGTTTGCAAAGGGCAAGTACTTTACGTGGAATTTTATGGGATATGCCATCAAGGAATTGACTACTCTTTAGCCCTCTAGAATTATGCAACAAGAAACACTTAAATCCAAGCTACCAGCAGCCCTTACATCTACAGAAACTGAGCAGTTCCAACCATACTTCATAACTACAACATATCTATTATTTCAGCTCAGAAATTCAGGTTGAAAGGCCCTATCCAACATAAGAAATTCTAGTCTGATGACAGGTCCATCTAGCTAGAAAACACACCTTCAAATTGACAGGTCACTTGTCATCCAAAGAAAGATAATCAGATCAGAAAAAAAGATTCACTGCCTGTAGTGATGAACTGGAAAAAATATACCCAGGGATGTCTCAATTTTTAGCCATAAGGGAGAAGAGAAAAAAATTCCCAGTCATGTTTTCTCATGTTATTTTCCATCTGATGTATGTAAACTCATTAAATTTTCCCAGGATTATGTTTGTGGCACTACTGAGGAAAGGGAGAACAGAGATCACTATCTAGGCAGAAGGAGCAACCAACTTCTATTTGTCTCATACCCCCTAAAACACGGATGTTGGGTTTTCTTTCAGTGTACCTTAATCAAACTGACCAATTTTTGAGATTACAGCCATAGTATGGGACAGAACCACAACTTGGAAAATAATTGGAATCAACAGAGAGAGCAGAAGATGAACAGAGCAGAGCTTGACAGTAGCAAGAGACAGCTGTGACGTGAACTGGACACTTCTGTGCCCAAGCCCATTGCAGATTATAAAGTGTTTTTCATGGTTCTGTACAATGTTTTTCCTTGAAAAGGAGGAAGAACGTACATCAAATTAGTCATGATTTGGGAAACTCTAAGGTCTTTCACACGGATTACAACCGGCTGGGCTCAGCAAAGTCCTTTTACTGTATTTCTTTTGTGAACAAGATTCTAAGGAAAATAAGCAACCAAAGTATCTGCAGATTGTGTACCAGAAATACTCCATTTCCCAGCCGATTGCTCCAGCACCTGCTGAGCTGTGGGTGGACAACTCATCGTTAATACCCGCAATTATTTAATTGTCTGAACACTCACATCTTCATTTTTGATTCTCAGGAGAGCTAATTCTTAACAAAAGGCATAAAGTGAGCTATAATGATACTTCTTCATAGCAAAATAAATAAAACAGGTAGGATTCTGGGAAACCTGAGATATCCAAGCACAATGAAATCCTATTTCAATATAGAAGGGTAGAAAGGCAACAGTAGCAGGGTCAGAACATTGCTTGCTATGAAATGCATTCGACTTATATAAAACAATTTCATCCCCTCCTCTCCTACCCCCAAAATAACTGACGCAAGCAAATATGAATATGAAATAAAATGATGTGATTCTTCGGAGTCATTTCAGGAAATTGCAAATGTTTCTGAAATGAAAAATCCTTGCAAAGTCAATCAGCCATTGCTGGGAGGTCAGCAGGGAGCTGTGCTGTGTCAGCCTATTTTCTCACTGGTGCCAGGAGATGCAATAATGCACTCATAGACCAGGTTTAATCACAAGGATCTTTATTAAAAAAAAAATAAAGAAAAACAAAACCAAAAATTAAACTCCACAAAACCCAAAACAACAACAAAAAACCACACCATAAAAATTTCCCCAACAACAATAAAGATCATAATTATTTCAGAATTTTGACAGCTTGTCTGCAATATTTTCCCATTGGAAAATTAGTCTGAGCAATGAATTAATGTCAGTCCTGTCCTCTGTTTTATATTCCATCTTATTGCATTAAAATACTTGCTCATGCTTCTCTAGATCAATCGTAAATCTACCACCGAATTCAAAGCAAGAGGAGGCACCAAATCTGCCTTTTTTTCATATGTGTAGAGTGTAATCAAATGACACTTATTGGTTTCTAAATTTCAGAACTTTTCAAACATTGTACGCATTCATATAAATTGCATTTGGATCTGAGTAAGAACAGATTCACAATTTGTTTTCTTTCAGGTACACAAAGGGCTAAATAATAACTCCAGGAGGAAAAAACCAACAAAATTTTTTTGAAAGCAAAACAGAACAGCAGTTGAAACAAAATAGATGTAGAGACAAGTATAGAAAAACAAGAGAAGGAAAAAAAGAAAAAAGCATTATTGAAAAGCAAACATAGCTGACAATAGGTTAGATCTGCTGGAAAAGTGTGTCTGACTCATCACAAAAGGAAATGTGTAGAAATCTGACCACAGATTGCCTTGAGTTTAGATAGAGAACCCTTTGAAGCAATAGAGAAGGAAAGAAGAGAGTGAACCTTGTCATCCAACTTAGTCACGCTTTTATAAATTCCCATTAAAAGCACTTTTGCTAATACCTTTGACAGTGATTGAGTGACCTAAATCACTCATTCATGACAATCAGCAAACATGACTTGGACCTCATTCCATCATGGTCTGTGCTGGAACAACTTTGGAACTAGGGAGAGGAAAATCAAGAAAAATATGATTTTTTATAAGACATAAGCAGAAAGGGCATAAGAACATCTGAAAACTTGATGAACATCTAATGGAAGAAGAAAGCTCTTCCCTCCAGTATTTTCACAGCTCTAAGTGAAACGGCAGCTTTGGAACATCGAGCTAGCACACCAAGTTCTTTCAGATATCTCCTGACAGCATTACTAAAGAGCAAAGAGTTAATTCCTATAAAATTGTCATCTAATCATTGCTTTTGGAGAAGTTACCCTAATTTCAGAGGAATGTAGTTTCATGGATCTTGCAATTTATTTCCATATTAGCCAGGAATAATCTCTCATATAAGAAATTATTAAACAGATAAATTGACTGATTGTTCTTTTCTTTACTTGAGTTGAGTAACTTTGCTTGCTTAAAAATTCACCATAACAGTCACTTCAGGAACAGAAGTCCTTGGAATCAAATTGAATTTTCAATCATGTTAGAAATTTGAAGAGCCAAAGTCATTCAATTCAGGCAAAAAAACACACAAGTGACTAAGGCAGTTATCAAATGCACATCATTTAAGAAAATAAGTAAAAAGGTGAAAATAAATATAAAATGCAGATTAGTTTGTAAATTAAAAATAATCAAAACTTACAATGATTTATGGATAAAAAACCAGGATAGAAATAACAGAGCTCTCTAATTCCTTTTACTCACTCCTTACTGTAAAAGCTTGTGAGTAAAATGAATACTTCTAGGAAGCAGGCATTTCTCACCATGGTTTAAGGGCTCCTTTATCACCTAAAATGAAATCAAGAATGGCCTCAACTGACTGATACAAATGCTTTTCCTCTTTGGAAAATATTTGTACTCAGTTTCTGCATGATTCCTTTCACTACAGCATATACAAAGCTCACAAATAAATAATTTTTTTCTTGTAGCAACAGGCAAGTTCAACGAGTACCAAGAGAGCAGACAGGTGAGAATAAACAAAACTCTGGCATTTTCCAAGTACACAGGACTAGACCACGTATTTAAGATTTGGTCATAATGCTGCTGAAAGGCCTGTGAGTATCAGCCATGTGAAAGGAACGGAACCTGGAGCTCAGCCTTGACAGTATTGACAGGTTGGGGTTTTTCCCCCCTATGTAACATATTTCAATCCACGGACCAGCCCTTGATTAGCGCGGTCCCTTTATGCATTTGAGATGAGACTGACTCTTCATGTCCTACTCCAGTTCTGAGATCTGTTCTTAATATCCTACAAAGAAACATCATCTGTGCTCTGATTTGAAACCTGTAAACAAACATGACTGTCACCTGTTCAACTTTTAACTCTTAGCTGCTTCACATGGTTGCAGAGGCAGCTGTGATAGGTCTGAAACAGAAGGCAGCAGGAAAGACAGAACACACAATGCCAAGCTTGATGGAGAGCAGTAAGAGATTTCCAAGCTGTCCAAATCCTGGAAGAATTAATTCTACCTTCTTGTTGTCTGCTGAAATTTGGGACTATCACTGAGTACTGAAAATCTAGCAAAGACAAGAGACCTCATGCTATTTTTCTTCAGCCTAAACAGAAGAAAGAACAACATGTCATTTATTGAAAAATTACTTGAAATGTTACACCTGTGGTGGTGGGAAGAGTGTGTGGGAAGCAGGAAGAAAAATGTTAAAGCCTGCAATTGAACTTTCTCCTTTGCTAGAATCTTCAAAGCCCATAGTCACACACATAAGCAGCTCGATCCTCAGTTCGTGTAGATGAGGACCAGCTGCAAAAGTCACCTCTGAAAAGGAGCTGGTGTAGTTACCTCACTTTTACAGAAAGATGGTGACAGAATTAGAGCCTGAGCAAACTCCTGCCCAGGTGCTAAGGGGAAGGATGCCAGTGCTGCCTCCTTGCCAGAGCACCAGAGCTTTCAGACAGGAATTGCTGAGTCTCAGAGAGCACTTGGAGGGAGAGCCAAGCTGCGGTGCTGGGTGACAGCACTGAGACCGTACATCCAGTGATTCCAAAGTGACAGAGAAGCAGCACCAGACCCCGGCATCTCACCTGAGCAAATCTAGCCCTGGGGCACTGGAGGGGGCTGCCTGATGCTGCCTCTTAGTATGAATGCTAACACTATATTTTCTGAAGGCACAATTTTATTCTAACTTTATTATTATTACTAAAATGATGATTTTTCAGATTTTTACCTCTAAGAAAATTTTCTCCTAATTTTACTGAAAAGAGGATTAAAAAAAAAAAAGGACTTAGCAGCCTGTACAGTTTATAGTACAGTAGTGAGTTTTTTTTGGTTTTTACCATGACACCTTTAGAAATCCACAGGCAATTTGAAGCTATAAACCCAGATGATACTTTTGGACATGCAGGGGAAAAAAAACCCCAAACCCTGAAATTTCTCATGATAAAAGTCTTCCATTCCTAACAACATTAATCCATTTTAAACCTGCTGATGTAATACCCTACAAAGCTAATTCCTAGCAGGGCTGTTGTCAGGGTTAGGAGACTTTGAGTGCTGGAAGGGACCTGGAAAAAACCAGATGTAAAGTGTGAAAACAGATTAGCAATGAATATATAGGATGAAAATTGCTGATAGGGAGCAAAGAAGGATGGAAAGGAAGAGTGAAGAAAACTTTCAAATTAAGAAAAAGATTTGACAGCTTGAGTCTTCTCCTGCAAATATCTCCTATCCTCTCCCTTGAGAGGGCGTCATTTTTAATTTCTTCAGCCAAATCCCATTACTCAGCAGTTATCATGTTTGGAGCTCTCCCCAGGAGAAGGGGAACAGGCATTTCACACTGTTGGTGCAATCCATTTCTGGGCAGACCTGCCAGCCACTGTAGTTTCTGGGATTCATGCCAGCAGGGATAAGTCTGCTTGTCAGTATAAATCCCACGTATACATAGGCCATAAACTCATGCCAGCCTTTTTTTTTTTTTGTTTTGCCTTCCATCCCAATTCAATGAAACTCCCCCATTAGCTAGTTTTCTTTTCCTTTTATATTGAATTTTCCTTGGAAACCACAAGGGTTTATAAGTTCAGGGAAAGAGGGAGAAAAATACAGCATGGATGGGAACTGGTTTTGCGGACCCTGTGAGATTTGTTAATGGTTCAAGAGGTTTGAAAACCCCCAAAGTCAACAAGAATCCCTCAGTCCTGCTCAGGAGGCAAAACTGAGCTACATTTTATTGGGTGCTACCCTCACCTGGTACAATTTTTCTTCCCTAGTATTTTCCAGAGGACTAAGGCAGTGGGTTCTGCTGCCAGAAGCTGGGTTTTGTGCTCGCCACCCACACAGAAGAATCTGTTTGCGTATGGTATTTATGCCGCGTTGTGTGACATATGTTTGGATGTCTCACTTCCAGAATGGGAAGTCTCAGGCAGTGGGTAGGAGGAGGAGCAGCAGGCCAGAGCCTTCTGCTTTTGAGTGGAAGAGTTACGAAGCTCCAAATGGCTTCATTTTTGTGTTTCTGAAGAAAAGGATAAACAAGGGCAAAGTAGAGAGGGAAGAGGCAGTGGTGAGTAGGAGGACTTTACGTATATGTGCCTGTGTGTGCGTGCATACGTATGCATATATATATACACATATATATATACACACACACACTCCCATCTATGAACAAGAGGCCAGTCTCGGGAACCCAAGATTTCTCCACCTCCTAAATGTTACAGAGGTATGAATAAAAGAAAAATGAAAAACCCAAACAAAGCAAAAGCAGTTGCACAAGAGATGGTTCACAGCCAGAATCACTGCTGATTGCAGTAAACTCACAGAAGTAGCTCTTTACTTTCTAAGACCCATTTTGGTTGCACCAACTTTTATTGTTTCTGTTACAATCCAATGAATTTTAAGAAATAAAAAAAAAATCTTCATAGAAAAATGAACAGCAATTTTTTTCCATGAAAACAGTTAAACAACTATTTTTGAGTTGTTTCAAATAAATGCATCTTTGATCCTTTCATTACAGTTGTTAAAGGAAAATGTGTTATTGAAGGTGGTTTACACAATGCACAACCCTCCCGGAGCACTTCTGGCACAAGGCCCAGTGGCATAAACACATACATGCACATTTAATGGTATTACTCTGAATCACTCTTCCAGCACAACTATTTATATCTGCAAGGGTTCACAGGGTGACTGGAAGATCACTTTATTCCCCACACCAACAAAATCTAAAGCAAACTCACCTGATTTCCAGACCTCTCCCTTGATCTTTTCGTGCCTTACATTGTCACTTAGGCTATAAATATTATGGAGTTTTGAAGATATAGCAAAGATTCAAGTTTCACCAAACCTGCAATAACAACAGTGTTTGAAGCCTTTCATAATTGGAATTGCCCTCTGCAGGAGTTCTCCTCATATGTTAATCAAATTTTATACTAAAAGATTTTCTCAAAATATCCATTAAGACAACAGATTATTATATTTTTAGTAAATTACATGTTTTGATGTTCTTTTCACAGAAATGGAGGGGTTCTTTTAAATTCACCCAGAATTACCATCAAAAGACTGAAGGACGTTAAATTGCAGCATAGGCTTTGTGGTAGTATTCTTCCCACTCCTGCTATTTAACTACCAAGCAGTTGCACAGACACGTAGGAAAGAAGAGGTGGGTAAATTAAAGGTTTGAGAAGGATTACCAGAGAGAACCCAGGACTCTGTCAAACTCCTAGAAAATGGCAATTACATTCCTGTAAGGAAGGCAGGGGAAAGGGGCTTTATCACGGGTAAAAGGCACAAGAATAAGCAGGGAGCAAGAACATATAATGGAAGTTTCCATTAGCAGGAAGCACCACTGCTGAAGCTGGGAAAAACAACTGCATTCGGTGTCTTGAGGTCAGCATTGAAAAGCCTCAGAGAACACACCTGTAAGAGCAGAAAGGCTTGTGCTGCAAATCAGGTACTGGAAAAGCTTCCTGCCATTCCACTGCACGCGGTGAGCTAGGCAGTAGGGCAGCAGAGAAGGAGGAGAAATGACCAAGTTCTTGGTCAAGATAGCTTTATTCACTGAAGTTCTACCCACCATTGTCCCCACAGCTCCTTCACAAAATTACTTTCTCCATGTGAAGGGGAAAGTGGGGACTTTCAGAGCAAGGTCAGAGCACACATCTATGCATGCCTGGCATCCACAGAACTCAAAAAGATGAGGACAGAGATACTGAAGGAAAAAAAGGAAGGAAAAAAAAAAGATGTTGTGAGCCATGAGACTTAACTTCAAAAAGGAGGAAGATGAAACAGTGACACCTGGTTCACGACACAGATGGCAAACTATGGCATCCTGGTGGAAAACCTGTTTACTTAATAAGCTTGCTCCATCACCTCTTCCTCTACCGACCACTCTGCTTCTTAATCTCTGCAGATCCTTCTATCCAGGGATTCTCCCTCTTCCATTTCCTCTCTGCAATACGCTTAAAATCCTCTCTGTATTTTTTATCCTCTTCCTCACCTTAACTTGGACCATTTTCTACTATAGCTTTTTCACTGCAATCACAGAGAAGCAGGGGAAGATGTTATTATTTCAAGTGCTTTGTTCATCAAAGCATCTTGTAGCCAGCTGCAGTTCCCTGGACCAGCTAGTGAAGTCTGTGCACCTTAATGCAACGGTAAAATTTATTCTGCTACTCCACAGATCATGGGTAGAACATCTCAGATGCTTTTTTACCATGTTTTACATCAATACATTTTCTGCTTAAAAATCTACTCAACGATTTTTCCTTTTTTTTCCTCCTATCCAGCTGTAGCAAGACTGGATTGTGCCATTATCATTCTCAGATTTGCATGCTCTCCATTTGCAAATGAGCATTTCAAATGAGTGGGAGGTATGTTAGGTAGGGTGAGGACAATAACTTCCTTTCTATTCAAGAGCTTGCCAACAGAAGCATATGCAGGCTGGGCTGATTCCAAAAGTCTCTCGAGCATATGGAACACCCGTTTACACTGCACTCAGACCTCCCGCTCGATTTGGTGCATTGGCAGAGCTCCCACTGCAGGCACCTCATTCCACAGTGAAAATTCATTCTGCCATTATGGCTATTAGTCAAAGCAGCCATAACTCACATATGATACCAGGAGCATATTTTTGTTCTATGATGAGTGATGCAGGGAGTTATAGACATCAAAATTTAAATTACAAAGTATAATGAATGAGTGTTGCCATTACTTTTCATTTTCTGATGATTCTGACAACATTAAGCTCAACTTTGCTGACATAAATGAAGCCAAGTATGGACATGAAGATCACTCCAGGCAGGTGCTGGTACTTTGAAAGTGCAGTGCAAAGTGATCTATTTCAAAGCCTTTAATAAAGGAAACGAAACGCTTCTCGATACCAACCTTGGAAAAGGACAAGGCACAATTGGGAGATTGGAGAATGTACCAATCTGCCTGAAACTGTCATCCAGCATTTTTTTCTGGTGTCTGTATGTGCTGAAGCGACCTTGAAGTATTTTCCTTAGCTATGAGTGAGCCAATGCCAGTGCATGAGGTGGGGACATTCATACCTGAAAACCACTTTTTTAATTGGCTTTTCACTTCATGACTGTTCCTCCTCTTTTGATGGCTCCCAAAATGTAAAGTGTTGAAAAATATTACTCCAGGGTTGAATTTAATCCCACAATTTTATCTCAGCACAGTGAAGTCCCTATCTGCAGTTATTGCAAATGAGCATTCCAGCATGAAATCAGACCATACTGATGTACTCCGAATGAGAATCTGCAGCAGCCTGCTTCACATGGTTCCATACACTGAAGAGTAGCCCATTAGGTTTAAATAAAGAATGTCTCTCAAAAAAATCAAGGTACCACCAATTGCACTTACAACTTTTTCCTGGAAAATTCTTAATCTTGTAGCCTGCCATGGCTCAGGTAGGGCATCAGCTCACTATACCCTGGCCTGTTGTAGTTTCCTTTTGCGTTACAGAAAGCATCCTGAAGTTTGGAGTTTTTTGAGAGACAGAAACTCTTTTCAAAGTGTTATAGCAAACTATCTACAAGTAGGAAATGCTGATGGAGAATATTTCCCAAGACTTAGGACTATGCTCTTTCCAGCTTCCAAAAACATTGGACGTGCTTACTATCGGTTTCCTGTTTTCCTATAACCTCTGGGTTTGCATGCTTTTTCCATGGTCTTTATTTTGCCTTCTTCTGGTCCTCTAAAACCAACAGTCCTGAGCTCCAACGCATTTTCCTTTCAATTATTCCAATGCAGAAGGTACTGATGGCAAAAGTTATGTTTTCTGGATTGAAGGAAACTACCTAACTGCTTTGGCCTTCGCTCTCATGGCCCTAAAATCTGGTAAGGGAAAAAGAATAAACATGAAAATACACAAATCCAGGTTATTTCTATCTGAAGTAAGGGCAGCACTGCAGCACCCTTAGCATTTTTGCTCAGTATGGTATCACCGTTATCCTGTCACATGAAAGACTCTGTGTTCCCAGTATCTCTTTTCCTTCCCTAATTACACTGAAATCTTGAGATTGCAAACGTCCAACTTTGTCTTCTATTACATTCTCTCTCGTTTGTTTTTTTTTAATAAATTCAAAGTACGAAAGGTTTTAGAAGTTCATGAATAAAATAGCATTTTGTACTCACAAAGCTCTGCTCCTAAGAGGTTTACAAGACCTTTCAAAAACATTAATGAATTAAGACTTATTATAATACTGTGAGTGGTGAAGTGTGATCCAGTCCTTCAGTTAGGAGATAAGAGCTTGGAGAAATAGCTCGCTGTATTTTCCAGTGTCTCTTTGGCAAATCTTTTAGTAGCAGGCCCATAAAGACACAGAAGCAATTAATTCCCCACTGGAACATATGGTAAGTTAGACACCAAAACAGGAGCTCAGTGTGAAGTGAGGCTGCAGATCTCAGACCGTTCATGCGTAAAAGGCAAAAATCCAAAAGCTGTGGGCAATGCAAACAAATACATTAATAAGTAAGAGACACTAGGGCACACAGAGGTTCCCACCACCAAAAGCAAAGAAAGAAATAATATTCCATTCACAGAAGGCAGAAGCAATGCCAAGAGAATCAAGTGACTTATCATTACAGTAAAGGTTTGGAGAGACTTGTTTTGGAAAAACACAGTAGTCTCCTGCTTCTTTGTCAGGTGCTGATGCATGTGATATCTCCATAACTAATGATCTCTTCCCTAACATTTCTTATGTACCAACCAACTGCATATATTTGCCATTTAGAAGTGGCAGGAAAAAGAGGTGAAACTAGTTCCAGCAAATGAAGTACCAGTACTCGAACACATTCCAGCCGTTCCCTATGAAATGTTAAC
The DNA here is from genome assembly GCA_013398955.1 of Callaeas wilsoni. Taxonomy (NCBI): domain Eukaryota; kingdom Metazoa; phylum Chordata; class Aves; order Passeriformes; family Callaeidae; genus Callaeas; species Callaeas wilsoni. The sequence goes on along the minus strand of VWPU01000075.1, from coordinate 66,966 downwards.
TGTTTCTCCAGCAGGAAGTCTTCTTAGACAAGTGAGTAAGCCAGAAGATGAGCATTATGTAGCGATATATGCCACCAACTCCACAGTGTTTGAGTGGCTGCAGAAAGAAAGGGGAAAGGTAGAGGACCAGTAAAAGGGGAAACAATTCTAACTCAGGTTTGATTGAATAATATGCAGAATCTGGGGCAACTGGATAATTTTTATTACTTTTTCTCTGTTCAATATAACTGCCATTTCTGAAAATGGGCTGTGCTTGCTGCTTTTCAAGCTCCTATCACAGTGAGACATCTATGAACTATGGAAAATAGGCAACACATCTGATACGAACAAAAGAAAATGAGCAGAAAATTGAAATGCCAAAGCTGTGTGGGCTGCCTGTTTTGGTTGATGATGATGATAAGATGGTTTCTTTGAAATGCTTTCTTTTGCTATGTTACAACAAGATTTGTTCCATATGTGTCCAATTGGAACTTTAACACCCCCCACTCACCGTCTGCAGAAGCAAATTGGGTTATTTCTCTCATTTTCTCTCTGCTGTATTTTATGTTAAGGATGTTGCACGTGAGCACAATCGATGCAGCTTGTGCCGAGGCAGTAAAAGGCATATTTAAAAGCCGTGCTTATTATTGGATTTTGTGCAGTACAGACAGGGAGAACACAGGTGACATGAGAGGGCTGCATTAGTTTGGTGCTTCTGCCAGGATTCTCTAGACATCTTACAGGTAAAGCACAAGGCCCCTCTGAGTCTGCAGTTGTCTTGTTTTATATTAGTGTCCTGGGTTGCAGTGTATTCTATTACCATCTTCAGGAGCTGTTAAAACTAGGTGGGGCTGTGTCCCCTGCCTCCTCTCTCTGGACTATCTTCTGTTAATAGGCCAGCTGTCAAAACCGGGTGGGGCAGCGTTCCTGATCTCTCCCATGACCCATCCTCCCTCTGGGGGGCTATCTCCTGTTAATGGGCCATCCAGTCTCACCACATGACTGATAAAATTACATCCTCCCATTGTGAGATGCTCTGCCCAGAGGGAGGGACCAAGCATCCCATCCTGGATATAAGCTAAGACTTCGAACACCAGAAGCAGCCCTTACCTACTGGATTCCCAGAGGACAAGAGCTATCACTGGACCTTCAGGTGAAGACCAGACCTCTTATACAGGATTACTGCTTCAACAGGACCATCTTCAGCAGAACTCTGGAGGACTGCAGCCACCATTTTATTGGACTGCTACCGACACCCTGACTGACAGGGTGTCAGGTTGTATCCTGACTCTGTCAGTGGTTTCTTTTTTTGTACTATTGCATTTATTTTAGTTTTTCCTATTAAATTGTACTTCTGACTTGGAGTTTTTCACTGGTTTTGCTTTCAAACCAGCACAATTAGTCTTGCATTTTGCTTTATTACTAACCTAGACTTTTTACTTCACACCGTACGACATGTTTTCAGAACACTGAAGTTAAAGCCTGAATTTGTGTGAAAATCCCTAGCTCCTGTTCACACCTACAAACACACAGACCCCTGTTGCTAGAACAGGAATGTTTCACCACAGGAAGGAGAAAGTGGGTATTGCCTTTTCTGTCAGCTTTAGTCCTGGGACACTGCAGGAATGCATACAAATGTTAACTCCTCTGGCCTGCTGCCGCAACCAAGAGCGGCTCCTCTGTGGTTTCTTCGAGGTCACAGTGAAGCAAAATCTGGTTTTGTACTGCCAAGGCATTACTAAAAAACCCCTTCAGAATAAGCAATGTGGTTTAAATTCCTCTGTTCTCTAGAACTAGGGAATCAGAACACAAACCCACTCCATAACAGTATGCCATAATAAGCTACAGCAATATTTGTACAGTGATTTGCAAGGTATTAAGACAAATACTTTGATTTTCCAAGTGCCAGCTACTGTGTTGCAGCCTCATGGTCTAAAGGCTTTCTGGGCCTTTTCTTGTCCCATGGCCTGCGGTTTTTTTCTTCCATATTTCTACAGTTCTTCACACAATGGGATCTAGCTGAGTAACAAGGGCTTGCAGGTGCTACTGCAGTACAAATAGCAAGTAATGATGAACTGTGTACACAGATTAGATTTCTTGAACCTGTAAATATAACCTGTTCTGTAGCAGAGCTAACTTGGGAGTCTATATCCAAAGAACAGTCCCACTGGAGCTTCTATATTTTATCTATTAGAGCATTTTATCCTTCAGCCATGATCAGACCTTCATGAGAGTAAACTCCTAAATAGGTTCAAACTTCTTTTGATTTTTTTTCTTTAAAACTCTCACATTATAATTGCCATAATGTTCCCTAGTGCCTGCCATTTTGTGCTCTAATGATACTTCTCAAGTGATCAAAGGCACAGAGCTAAGTACACCCTCTGGGGAAAGGAATGTGTTTCCCAGCTTCCTGCGCTGCACCTTTTAGTCCCCTGTTGTCTTTATTATTGAAATCAGCCATTAGAACTCTGTGCTGCTCCAAACATCTTCTCGCATGGTGGAATGGATTTTTTTTTATTAAGCTGTTCAGAAAAGCGAGAGAGTAATAATTCACTTACGAAAAGGCTGCAACTCCCACACCTGCCTGACAGATGTTTGTGTGGATGCATGGATTTCCACCTACTTTTAAACCACAACTGAGTCATTTTCCTACAGCCTCACGAACCAGGCACACACTGCACGTGAGTGCGTGGGGGTGTGTCACGGGCGCGCTGACAGAAAAAAAGGAACGCGAAGCAAAAACACGCAGATGCAAAGTGTCACACTTGCCATGGTCAGAGTTGTAGGCAATGGCCACTGCACCACGGACCCCCATCAGCCCAGGGCTGTGCCAAGCAATAACTGGAACTCACGGCACCCAGGTGAGTCCCTGCTCTCTGCAGCTGATTCATACAGAGAAGGCAGCTCGACTCATCGAGGCCTGGGAAACGCCAAAGCTAAAGCACAGGCCCAGCTCTCAGTCCGCACAGGCCAGAGTGGTTTCATTCATTTTAGGTGAGATGCAGCAGCTCACTCCAGAGAAATACAGGCTGGACATTTCTCTCCTACCATTCAACCAATAATCCCCAGCTGAATTGGCATACACACTAATTTTTCAGTTTAGCCTGAGCTTGATATTTCATTCTGGGAGAAACTTACACAGGAATCTCATGGAAATCCCTTACGCAGCTGCAAACATACTGGGACAGAGGTAACAGGGGAACTCTATCAGAGGGGGAGAAAAACTCACCTACACCACAACCAAGAAAGTGCTAAAAACCACATCTGCACTTGAAAAAACAAAGAGCCTCACATCAGCATCATTCTTCACAGGTTATAAAGTACTCACTGTAGATGCTATTTTGTTCTGACTAATCCTTTGAAATATCTGAGCTGTGAAAGTAAGGCAAATATACTTTTCATAGTCCATTAAAAAAGAGCCTAAGGAGGTTAGTCTTAAAACACTAATTATTTTCTCCTGTGGAAACTGGGGAATAGCTGAATAACAGGCTATTATACAACACCCTACACTAGCAAAGGTTCACAATGAGACTGAAAAAATTATTATTTCTTGTATGGTTTCAGTATGTCTTCATTTGGCAAACTGATCACAAAAGTCAATAAATCAGAAAAGCTGTAGAATCTCTGTAAGTATAAACTAAAAGCCGTAGCCCCTTTGACCTCAGGCACTTTGCATTACCAGAATTCCTGACAATAAATACCGGGCGTGACAGCATCAATGAGCTTTGTAGCTTCCCTATGGACACTAGCATAGCAATATCCAGCATGAAAACATTATTCAGCACCTGTGAGGAGAATTATTAGCTCAAAGGAAGGAATAGAAAAAATTAGACCAAAATGCACTTAAAGAGGATTAGGTAGGAGAGAGAACCCAGGGCACTTTGCAATCATAGGCTGGTAACCTTCATTAATCACAAGGGCAGAAATGCACAGCAGAAGATAAATTGTTCATGAAACCAAAACTTGGCCAAAATGTTAAATAATATATAACTATAGCACACTCAATACCAAACCAGCACAAGATGCATATGATTCTATAGGCCATTTGTGAGAAGATAAAAGAAAATGATGTCCCACTGGAGACTTCTGAAAATTAACGAGACTGTTGAGTATTCCCATAGCTGAGAGGGGCTTTTTTTTTTTTTATTTTACAAGATGGATTGCAAATGTGCTTGAGCAAAATGCACAGTCATTTTTATACTCTGCAGACTTAAATTCATTGGTGTGAGATGTGAGGAGATAAGCCAGGTTATAGCCATGAACCTCCAATCAAAATGGGACAATGTATTTGAGCACTTGTGCATTTCCACGACATTATAAATCTCCACACTATTTCACTGCAGGTCTTTGCTGTTGTTTTCTCTCTTGTATTTCTGTGTAATTCATTATAAAACCAATAAACCAGCCAAACAAAAAAGAAAAAATAAAAGCAATTTTCTTTAGCCCATATTGCTGCAGCTGCTTACAACTACCATTATTTTTTTACCCATTTTGTTCTTTTCCTCTCAGTAACTATGCTCCATCCCCATTTTTCAGTAATACTTCCAATTAAACTGAAATCAGCTGGGCTTCTTGTTATTCTGGTTGCTTCCTTATTTACATATCACCATTGATAACACTTCTAAAACAACTCTGGAAGGAGAGTTCCTTCGGTTTGTAAATACCTTATGTTAATGTAGTCTTTCTGAGTGATGCATCGAGGTTTTTGCTAAAGGACTTTAGGCATAGAAACAACAGATAAAATATAAACAACAGTGCAGCTCCCCTCTCCACCCCCATCTTGCCAATACTCCTCACACCTGACCCAGGAGGGTGATTTTCCATGGTACATTGAACACTTCACTAGCAGGGGCCAGCAAGGGTGCCAAGTGCTACATGGAAAGCAGCGCACAGGAAAATTGACTGATCCTCCAAAACCTCATTTCACTTAAACCACTCAGTAACAATCAACCGATAACAACCTTTAGTCATTACCGTTCTTGTCCCAGAGTTGAATAAGCAGCTGCTTCAAATCGGACACCAAATCCACCTTCTAGTCAACAGATCAATTTGAGGTTCTCTACTGAAAGTGTATGGGATTAAAACACAGCAGACATAGCCAGCATTTGTTAGAAGATATGCAAGAGCATTCTAGAGAACACTGCTTTACAATATGAAACTTTAAAACCACGACAAAATACTGCTATTTACAACCTGTAAAAAGTACAAAGATAGTTATAACTCATTTATTAGTTTCTACCCGGTATACCAGGTCTCTATAGGATACCACATGAGAAGGAATCAGTCTGGCTCTGAACACAGAACATGTCACAGCAAAAAGCAAAATTCTTACCAAAAAAGAGCAGCAGCACTGAAACCAGCATTGTTACAGCCCTTGGACCACTCCAGCTGCCTGGCTCTGCCCCATCCAAGGGCACAGCCCCACACAGAGGCACTCTGGGTAAGTTGTAGCCACGCTGTTAATGACTCCAATTACATCAAGGATGGGCCCTATAGTGAGGAATTTTTCTTTCAAACAGTTTTTTAAAGCAAGGATTTTTTTTTTTTTGGACTAGGGATTTTAAACAAATTTCTTTATTATTGGGAATTTTTAAAATTCTGCTCCCATCTCAAGAGTGAAGCTACAAATTAGCCACTGCCAAAACTCCAGACTTGCCTCTGGCTATCTCCTGATGAATGTAAATTTATTACAAGACCCAGTAAATCACAGCCTCTTCAGGTATCAGTAAACAAGATCTTATTTAGTGGCCTAATTGCTCAATAAGGAGTAGAGGAAAGGGATTAACCTGCCTGCTCCTCCTCTGTGCTGGGCAGATGGAGATTGCCAAGCATCCTGCAGCTCTGTGCAGATTCTGCCCCTGTACAGAATGCAAAGGGAGTGAGTGAAAATGCGGTGTGATGGCTGCAGAGCACATGGGCTTTGAATTCAGGGGCACAAATGATTGTAAGCACCTGTGAAAATCACAGGATTATTACAGACAGCTGAGGGGATATTGCACCAAAACCTACAGAACCATAAGACTTAATACTCAAGGACAAAAGGACCCTCAAACCAATAGTGTTATTTAAATGTCCTAGAGTATTCAAAACATCTGGATGTAGCTAGCAGATATGGCACAAGATCCACGGGAAATCCACACATTCCTGGGATGAAGATGGAGGCCAAGCACCTCCACCTAGTTCAGAGAACACCACTGCAATCCTATATTTAAGTAACTGAATCTCATACAAAGAGCCTTGGAGAGACAGTGTGGCTCTCCATGCAGAGACATGAGGTTTGGTCTTGTCTGCAAGCTGTGTCTTGATCTGAAGGAAGCTCTTTATTGGGCTGCACATGGACCGGAGCTGTCTGAACTAGGAAGTCAAAGGCCTTGTTTGCTATTGGCAACAAAACCAGAAGCTCCTTTGTTTGCCATGGGCACATGTATGTTTTACATGTACTGGTGACCTTTTTTTTCCCTTCACTGGCCATAGAGTCAAATCTAAAGAGAAAAAGTTTGAAAGTTGGAACTGTATGATTGAATTAGAGCGGATGAGGAGGAACTGAGGAGTAAAAGTGACCTTCTTACTGACAATCCACGAAATTGCCATATTTACTCAGCTCAGCAGAGCAAATGATGGCAAAAAGCAGAGCAGATCCTCTGCTGGAGCATAGCTGCATCACTCCACTGACTTCAATATACTTTAACATAATAGTTGTGTAGCTGGGCTCTAATGAGTTGCAGCCACATTACACCACTAAGGATCTTTACCTGAAGAAAAAGACTAAAACACCAACCAATTTAACAGTCTTAGTTTCCTTTTATCCTGATTTTGCTCCAGTGTAAAAGTCTTCAAACATTCAAAACCACTGACAAGAAGTACAGTATCTTTTGCAACACAGGATTGATAGACGTACACAATCTATCAGACATTGAGAGGGGTGAGGGAGGGAGCCCCTCCCCAGCCACACCACCTGGCAAACAGCAATAACAAGCACTGCAGACTCTCCTGGCTTGCTGTCATGTATGGCACCTTCCTCCTGCACAATGGTGTCCAGTCCAGCTGATCCCTCATTTTGGGGTGGGTGGAAGAATTGTTTGCAGTCCCAACGAAGCGTTCCATTAGCCCTAATATTTTGTAGTGATTAAAGGCTTTGTTTAAACTTTGAGTTGCACTCATTTTAAAATCCAACTTTTAAATGCCCAAATACTTCTTTTAAAACATTTCAGCTTTTCCATATGCGAATCAGTTCCTGGCTTAAACTGTTCTCTGAATTCAATCCAAAACTGGTAGGAATTTGATCTCCTCAATATTCAACTATCTGTGAATTTACTATTTATCAAGAAAAATGATTACTTGGATTTTCTTACCAACAAACCTACAGGGGAGGCATGACAGTCATAGGAATTGCATGGTGTAGGATTGAAAAGAAAAAGAGATTTATAAAAAAGTTATTAACAAACATGGCACATGTTAGTCCCCTTGGCATCAAGAAATAAGAGAGGGGAGACAAAACCCACATACAGAGTAGGTGCAAGGTACTCATCATTGCAGATTACAGCAAGAAAAAATAGTTCACACTAAATAACAGAAGGACTTGCTAGGAAAATAAAAAGGTATGTAACACAAAGAATAGATTCTAGATAATAGCACCACTCTGAGAATTACAGTCATTTAATTTGCATGAAATGCTGAAAGATCCCAGCCTGCCCTCACTAGGAGAGATGCGTCAGCAATTGCCAAGGGTACAGATGCAAAAAAATGAAATAATTGTAGTTCCTGCTTCCTCTTCGTTCTGAGAAACATAACCAGTAGATTAATAACTTGAATTTTACCTTTTCAGAGTTTGGGTTTTCCTGTTTTGCTTCAGTAGACAGTGCCAATAGTAGCAGAAGCTCATTTCTAGAAGTCAAATACTTTGTGTAAGCACCTAAATATTTAGAGCTTATGAAATGCTGAGGATTCTCAGTGTGCAGGTAGAAAGGCTGTAAACACATCCTATTCCAAAGTATTTTGTCAATGATGGCAAGCAAAATGATGACCAGCAGCAGGAAAGAATTATTTTGCTGAAGGTTTGGGTGATTCTTGTTTTGCCAAAACTCCACCCCAAAATCCTGGGCTTCAACACTGTGTCCTCGTTCCAAATCTTCCTTCCCAGTGACCCACTGCTATGGCAGGCAGTTTTAATTCATCCCTTCCCACCCGACAGGAGGGTCACCACCTTCCTGACACTGTGGGGCTCACCACATCACCCTGGCAGCGCCAACGGCCTCTGAGAGCCTTCCTAAATGGCAGGAGAAAAGGCTGCTGCCAGGAGCCACCTGGAGCTGTGGGCAGTGCCCTTCCTGCCTCCAGTGCGGTGTGGCAGGCAAAGCCTGCCCTTCAAAATGGGCAAAGCCTGTCCTTCACACTGGGCAAAGCCTGCCCTCACACTGGGCAAAGCCTGCCCTCACACTGGGCAAAGCCTGCCCTCACACTGGGCAAAGCCTGCCCTCACACTGGGCAAAGCCTGCCCTCACACTGGGCAAAGCCTGCCCTCACACTGGGCAAAGCCTGCCCTCACACTGGGCAAAGCCTGCCCTCACACTGGGCAAAGCCTGCCCTCACACTGGGCAAAGCCTGCCCTCACACTGGGCAAAGCCTGCCCTCACACTGGGCAAAGCCTGCCCTCACACTGGGCAAAGCCTGCCCTCACACTGGGCAAAGCCTGCCCTCACACTGGGCAAAGCCTGCCCTCACACTGGGCAAAGCCTGCCCTCACACTGGGCAAAGCCTGCCCTCACACTGGGCAAAGCCTGCCCTCACACTGGGCAAAGCCTGCCCTCACACTGGGCAAAGCCTGCCCTCACACTGGGCAAAGCCTGCCCTTCAAAATGGGCAAAGCCTGCCCTTCCACTGGGCAAAGCCTGTCCCTCAAACCGGGTAAAGCCTGCCCTCAAACGGGGCAAAGCCTGTCCTTCACGCCGGGCAAAGCCTGCCCTCAAACCGAGCAAAGCCTGCCCTCAAACCAGGCAAAGCCCGTCCCTCAAACCGGGCAAAGCCCATCCTCCAAACCTAGAGCAGAGAGGCACCGACCAAACTCCACATCATGGGCAGGTAAAGGGGAGCTCTGCGGGTTGTTCGAGTCTGTCACAGAGCCTGTGTCACCTGCCAGGGCCATTCCACCTCCTGAGAATTCATCTTGCAGCTTTTTTCCCCTGCTCTTACCAAGATCCCCCGAGGGTCTGGAGCCCTCTCCTGCGGCAGCTCTGCCTCACAGGGCCGGCCGCGCCCGGCGGGGGCTGTGTGGGAGCAGCGCGGCCGCCTCCTGACCCAGCGGGATGGAGCGGGTTATCCCTTCTCTGATGGGATAACCAAATCACAGAACCAAATCAGCAACAGCTCAGATCGGAACGGAAGCACTTCTCAGAGCGCGCCCCGCGTGCCCCAGCGCCCGGGGCTCGGTGCAGCGCAGCGCAGGGCAGGGAGCGGCGGCAGGGATGCTCTCCGGGCGAGGGAAGGAGCCGGCAGTGCTGGCTGCAGCTGCCGTGCGGCTCCGGCTCCGGCTCCGGCTCCGGCTCCGGCTCCGGCTCCGGCTCCGGCTCCGGCTCCGGCTCCGGCTCCGGCGCGCCGCCCGCCCAGATGGCGTGAGGGAGAGCAGATGCTCCGCGCTCCCGCGTGCTCCCGGAGAGGGCCACCTCTCCTCCGTGCCTCTGGGTCTGGGGGGAAAAGGTGACCCCGACCGGGGACTGTTTTACTGCTGGCAGCAGACCAGAGACTGTTCTCTGGATCTGCTCTGCTGACTCGAGTTTCAACCTCAGCAGCATTAAGTTGCCTTGTCTCCTGACAATCATTAGTCTCATTAGTACACTGCTCTCCTCTTAGATTTTGTGAGATGTGTTTACAACATGAGGCTCCAAATCCTTTCGTGCCCCTTTTGTGTAGATGTAAATACACAACTGTCCAACTAGACAGATGTTGATTTAGCAGAGCTGGGAATGAAGAAGAAGAAAGGGAGGTGGACTCTCAACGCAAGCTGAGTGCTTGTCTTTCTTGGGCCAGAACTCACAGAACAGAACAAACAAATGTCTCTGAGAGCGATCAAATCTTGTCCCTAGGCCAAATCTAAAGACCACCCTTTCTTCTGCCATGCCTGAAAGTCATTTGTCCATCGTGATCTTGACAGCCTCTGTTGGTTCATTCCCTGCAGCATCCCCAGTTGCAGTGCTTAATTGTCTATATTTTGGAAGATGTTTCTCTATATCTAAATTCTCTCGCCAGAATGATACATTAGACCTCGTGCAGCTCACAGGAATCATGGAGAAGAGTTTGGTTGCTTTACTTTTACAGCTTACAGTAAAATACTCACTGTGTCTGTGTGATCAGCCACCAGAGTGCCTTGGCTACCCAGCCCCATGGCCACAGGTACAGGCTGGCTGTGTCCTGACGGGGTGGCAGCCCTCTTCTTTCTCCACTATGGACAAGCAGGCTCAAATCCCTCTCAGTGGCAGCTCCTGCTGCTGCCACAATACAACAGCAACAAGTACACAGCAAGTGTTACCTGGCAGCCCCAGGATGCATATGACTTGCTCCAAAGGTGTCAAGCAAAATGGCAAAATTTGATTCCGTGGAAGTCGGTCTGTGCTATGTACTATCAAGAAATCTATGGATTAATTTCATCCTCTCAGCCTATATACAAGAGTGCATCTGTAAAGATTGCCTAAGAGAGCACTCTATATCCATATTAGTAGAGATCTTGTGACTTAAAAAGGCTTTCTTTAATTTTATTAATATTTAATATAGCCCCTTTTCAAATCTTATGTATATGTACTGTGATACTGCAAATTCCAATGATTTATGCACCCTCATTGTGCAATCATTTTTTAAATAGTTTTTAAATTGAATACAAACACTTTATCTGTGTGATGGGAGTACATAAATTATGGCTATAGTCCTTTTTACTGAAAGCTTACAGCTGAGAAAAGTCACAGGAAGGTTTGGTAAGTGGAAACATGTTTAATAAATGTAAGGTATTGCTATTAAAGCAAACAGTTATTCATGCTATATTTTAATTTAAGTACTTTTTATAGGAGCGGTATGAAGTAATTTATATAGATATAGCTGTTGAATGTCTGGTTTTGTCACTAATAACAAAAAATGCCCTTACATAAAAAGGCTGTTACCTGCAGGAAGAGGTTTCTATTAACCTACAGAGAAAGCAGAGGGTCTAAGGCCATATTCCTGTGAAAGATCATCAGCTTCAGTACAGTGTTCCCTGTCTGCTTTCATGCCATCATGCAGGAAAAAAAAGGCAGTGGTATTTTCCTGACCCACTCAAAGGGTGTGTTGACCTGGTATGTATTGGTGAGCAGGACTTTGGAGGACTGTGTGAAAGTGTCTCAATAAAACTACATTGCTCAATGGAAAGTTACTTTAAGAACACGTGGGAACCTTCAGATCCCAAACACCAAGGAATAATCTGCTCTCAATTTCAAAAAAGAAAAAAGAAAAAAAAGAAAAAAAAGGGGAAAAAAAAAAAAAGAAGGTGTGTTTATTGTATGGAACTTATGAACCATTAAAAACTAAAGTTGACCAGCCATTTTAATTTTATTCCCTAATTTGGCTTCCTCTAAACCCCAGAAGCCCTAACTTTTCCTTAAATACTGCAACTCACCAGCCTGTGAAACATCCAGGCTGAATTTTCTGTGGATGTCAAATGCGTATTTTCTCTTGTACCACGGTAGTGACTAAGTACACAGACTCATAAACATTTCTGTGCTGTGGCTTGTAGTAGCATGTAGCATGGTCCGAGAAAAACTCTTAAAATACATGCTTAAGTACACTGCTGAATAGCTTCAAGAAATTTTTTGAAATTACTTTTCACTTGTGTTTTGATGAAGCTCAGTTAAAACTTAGGACCTGTGTACAGCCCTTTGTTCTGTTTAGGTGAAAGCAAGACACCATGCAAAGGCTGTTTTCCAGGGCTGAACTGCCCTGCAGTCTTAATGGTTTATGTAGACCCGCTAAAAATGGCTTGAAATGGGTTAGAAGAGCAGATCTGTCTCTTTCTGGCCACTGGTGAAATAGCACGATTCACTGAAAATCAAATTTAATGATACAATTTTGAATAATTGTAAATATTACCAGCAGAAAGCCCATTCTAAGCCCACAGATTTATTTGCACGTTTAAGGTTTTTCTTCCCCATTTGCCCATGGGTGCATTTGACTCAAAAAAGGAATTGCAAGTAACTACAAATATCAGCCTCAGAAGCCCAGATTTAAGACCTGAATTCAACCAAACAAAGAGTAGCACTATCATTTGACAGATAGTGTTGCAGACTAAATTTTGTGAATATTCACGCTGCCAAGAATGCTTGGTAGAAACTGCTTTTGTGTGAGTAACACTGAATGTGACATATGGGGAACTTGTACATCTTTTGCTGGGAAGCAAGATCATATTAGGCAGTTAATCACTTTAATCACGATTGCCATGGTTTGTACCATTTCTGATAATCGTTCAGTGCTGTAACACTCAGAAGTGCTGGACTGGAGCATGCCTATTGCATGCACGGGAAACTGCACAGAAAAACACAGATGTGCACATGCATACACAAACCATTTCCCATTAAAATCAATATTGGATCCCCTGTTATTAAATCTGAGTATCAAAATACACCCAAGGCACATTTCTTTAATTCCAAGCAGCAAAATTGTTCACAGGGTGCAGTGGAACTGCTAGGAACATCACTAGTATTGATTAATGGAATATGACTGAGGGCAGAAATTAAGCTGGGGATAGGGGTCTCCATTAAAAATGTTTATTGCTAAGTGCTCATGTATCACTTCAGTTCCTCTGCAGATCAGATAAAAAACCACATTACAACTTTCTTCAGGGAAAAAGAAAGACATTTAGCTGACATATTCGTCAAAGAAATTTTCCTTCCTTTCTTTACTCCAATCTTATTTAGGGTGCTAAGAGTGCTAATAAAACCTGAGAAGTACCAGTTTGGGAAGAGAGCTAAGTACATCCTTAACACAAAGCAACACTTGAAGCAAAATATATGCTTTTCCAGTTAGCTCTGTTCTGCATTCAGTGGCCTGAATCTCAGACTAGGAAAATCTGATCTGTTTTCATACCTGAAGTTGGATACATAAAAACTGTGCCTCCCCCTTCCCCACTAAATTCATTAACTTACCCAGCAGCTCCACCAGATTGAGGAGTCAATTCAAGAAAACACCCTGTAACAAAGAAGAGAAAAAGTATTAATACCATCCACTCAACCTGCCACTCTCCAAGCCTGACAGCAACTTCAGAGTCCAATTGTCTAGCAAAGAGTCTTCAGGACGAGCCACTTTGGTCTGCGTTACTCTCTGGGTACCTACAGCTGCTCCAGGATTCTTTGTTTTTATATCCATCTTTTTCACTTGCTGTTCCAGGCTCATGAAAATGGAAAACTCAGATCCGAGCCTAAAATTTCACAACACTTAGGCATTAGTAGAACTTAAAGGCACTCCACTTTATAAAAATCAAAATACAGTTCCTAGGGTATTTTTTATGTTTGCTTTATTTTTATGAGACACATTGAGTTGTCTCACTTTTTTAATAAAACCTGCTATGTTTGCTTTTGCTGCAACCCGGAGTCAGAAGGGTGGACAAGAACTGAGAAGACCTCTGGTGAACATTTCCTGGAACCCCAGTGGACTTGGTTCTTATTTGTTCCTTACTCCTATCATGTCCTTTGACTCCAACCCCGTGTTTAGCGCCTCTTTAGTGGTTTTTACTTTCTTTTCATGTTTAAGTTTGGTCTAAGTGTTGTTCTAAATTCCATGGAATGAAGTGATAGACTTGGGGAAAACAATGGCTTGCAGCTGAATCTCCAGGGGACTGATTTCTGGCATTGAAGGGAAACTTGCAGATAATTATCAGATAACAGAGACAGTAGGATGCTATTGGCACAATACAGCTGTAAAGGACTTAAGGCAGGAAAAGCTCCCCGTTCCCTTGCTGATAAGCAATTACTGGTGCAGAGGCACAGTCCCTACTCCTGTCTCACCGATGGAAATCTTCAGGTGTTCTGCCTCCAAGGGAAAGCTGTACCCAGTTCTGTGTGGATTCCTGTCTCCATCTCTGGCAAGGCATACCACAACCTGCACCACCACAACAGATACTCACAGAGATCCCAAGAAAACGAGATCAGTGAAGCAGGGACAGGAAAGCTCAGAAACTCAATAGTCTGCACAATGCTGCTTACCTAGCCTAATCCATGCCAGCTGAAGAGTTGCCATCTGGTAAGGGGCTTGGCTTACACGGCACAGGCATTTCTCCAGTCCAAAGCCAGTAACTGTTCCAGTTCACTACAGTTCCAGTTTTCCAGTTCTAACACACAAGTGCACACACACACACACACACACACAAAACCAGTGAATTTTATTTTTTAGTTAGTTTTCACATCCCTGAAAACAAAATAATCTCTTAATTTGCTTTTATTTGTTGAAGTGTTAACAGAGGCAGCACACAGGTACCAGGACACAGTCAGTCTGTAGGTACCTCCTAATGCTAACGCATGAACCCCCGTGCTTGTTGCAAGTACAGCAGAGGGAGGAACAGCTAAAGAGCTGGAAAAGCAGCAAAGGAAGGAAAGCATGTGTGAGTGAGTGAGAGTGGGAGAAAAATCCACAGTCAGGCCAGAATTCTGCTTGCCAAAAAAAAAGCTAAGAGATCTCTTTCCAAAAGAAATGAGTCAAACCAGGGAAACAAAAATAATAATGCTGTGTGCAACTTAAAGCAGCAGCTGCTATCTGAGAGAAAACATGAGATGAGTTAGAAGACACAGAAGATTAGTCTTTTTTTGTTTTTCAAATTATTATGTTTGTCAAGCTTTTGGCTCAAAAATGTTTGACCTAATCACATCTGTTTTACCAACTTAAATGAGAGGCCTGGCAGCTGTAGCTGGCAAAGGAATCTCCAGATCTGCAGACAACCTTCCAATATTTGGGCTCTTGTCTGAGCAATGTAGGGATAACAAAGTCTATACCCTAAAAATGACTATGCTGTGCATAACCACTTACAGACGGATGCTGCTGTAGCCACCCTGCAAACAAGCCTGCTTCTAAATTCAGCTGTTCCTTGGCTTAGCCTCTGGAAATGGAAAGCCATTACTCTGATGAATGTAAATTTATTTCATATTCTTGCAAACAATCAACTGAAGCCTCTTTGTCTGCGCCCAGATACAAAGGCAAACAATGGCTGCTGAAGAGAAGTGAGGGCTGACAAGTTGGAACACAACCTAGAAAGTCTTGCGAGTAAGATGAAGCCAATCTGTCTTGAGTGAACAGAGAAAAGGTGTTTTGCAGAAATGTAAAACAGCATACACATTTCTTTTTACTACACAAATATGTGCATAACAAGTGGAAAAAAACCCAACACTATTAATATGGTTACACAAAGATGAACTGGCTAGATGATCTAAAATAACTTTCTTTTTTTGAGCCCCTGTAACCTGCTGGGTTTTATTTAGTGAGAATTTCCTGTCTGTCTAATTTTCATTGGCACATCAATTTTCTTGCAGTGCCTGATTCTCTTTCAACATCTGTTCCTCAGTTTGACAGTATTAATTTTGGATTTTTCCCCAGATCCGATTAGTTGAAGATTGTAGTGAATGCTGGCAAGAGATCTAAGTTTTCTGTCTCTCTTCTCTCTTCTTCATAAGGAAAAAATATTTTCTTGAGATTCATAATAATCACTATCACTGTATTTGATACTGGAAATCATAAAGGTGTTTAGAGAACTCTTATACATACTAATAGAAATAGGTTTTCTTCTCCTTCCAAATAGTGTCTCCACTTGTCCATACACACACCGTATTATTCATGGCTACTGCACCCATGAATTGTAAGCACATTCCCCTAAGCATATATGTTGAAAATGATCAATTTTTCATGTGTGTAACTGCTGCAGTGTTATTCTAAAAACACTAGTGAAGGTCACAGAACATCAAACAGGAACATATATACAAGCGCATTCTATTTTTTTGGTTATAGTCAGTAGACACAAGTGGGTGCTCTATGCCATTAATCATGTCTCAGACACAGCCCTTGCCCCAGGGAGCACACAGTCTGTGTTTAAGGGAAGAGCCAAGGTGCTCTCAGGCAGAGCAGAGAAGCTCAGGAAGTAACATTTGTCAGTTTGATCAGTGGCAGCACCATACATGAACAACATCTATTTTTGTTCAGATGATGGCGATTTAGGTATCCAAGCAGAACGAGGAAGCAGCTCTGTGAAATCCCTCTGACAGTGTTGCTCATGTATACAAAGAACATAGAAAAGCACATTGGTTGCTCCTTTAAGGACTGCAAGGGCTCGACTACCACAAGCCAGCCTGAAGAAAGCAGAAAGAGGTACAGGCAGAGAATCCAAACTGTCCTGGGTGTTTTAGGAGAAGGAAACAAGTCAAATAGAGCCAAATAAAATAGGTACCTTCATTTATTTGGTGTAAATGAGATATAAGGGAATTCTGTGTTGCTCAAATTAAACTCCACTGTCTGCACTGGTCCTGCATGGATACAGTTAAAACAACAAGCTAGTAAATAGTCTTGGCAGCCATGTTCTAGATGAATGTGGACAGGGCAAAATGCATTTGCAATGCCAGTAAAAACGATGTTGCAGTAATCACGATGGGAGATGAACAGTTTCTGGATGAGCATTTCAGCTGTGTGAGCAGGATTGGAGTGGCTATATCTAAGATTTTTTTTAAAAGTCCCAAACCAACCTTGCAGGATTCAGGTATAATGGGACTGTGAAGACCCAGAAAACATTACAGGACAAGTATGATGCTGCAGTTACTGGCCTAAGTAGCAAGCAGGATTGCAGTGTTGAAGGACATGACAGGGAGGTAGCTCAGAGAGAAACATTAAAAGCTCTGTTTTAGCCCTGCTCAGTTCAAGCTGATGGTCAGACAACAACACGGCTGGGAAGACAGACTCATTTTATTTTGAGCAGAACGAGACAGGTCTGAAATACAGAGATAAAGCTGTGACTTCTCTACAGAGTGACAGCAAATTTAAATGAGGTTCAGAAGGGTTAAATAGTTTACATACAGATAGGTTCTAAATATCTCCAAGTGATAAGGAGAGGCTCTTTACAGGTCAGTGTACCATGTATAAATGCAGGTCCAAAGAATGTACATCCCCTTCCCCCAAATCTAGAACCTATATAATTGTATATGCATTTTACTTCATTAATGAGATGCACTTGTTCAAAGCACTGTTGATTCTGCTACTTTTTATTTAATGAAACAAAATAAAGCTGCAGCTTGGTGTCAGTATCTGGTATCCTGGTGTGAGTATCTTAAACAAAATAAATCAAGTTGATCTGAAAAATTATCTCGTTCCAGACTAGGAAATCCTGATTAGCATAGAGGCTGATCTTTGCTCTCACTTGTGATGAAAAAAATAACAGATAGCCTCCTAGCTGTTCTTCATACAGTTCTGAAAAAGAATGATTTTGACTTTTAAATACATGGGAGGTGTTCAGATATTGTTAACGAAATCTCAGAATTATCATCTGATTGCAAGTAATTCATTGCCTGCCTTTGGGTATTAGCAAGATCTGTCATTTAGCTTTGTACAAACCCAGATGCTTTCATGAGGCACTTGACTTTTACAGTCTTTCCATTTAAAAATCAGCTGTCCTCACTATTTTAGTTCTAGATCTTTTGATCCTTGTGCTTTTATGTACTGGACTGTTCAAAGTTAACAGAGCTGCCAAGTGTACAAATGATATTTTAGCTTAATTAGCTCTGGCTTACTCTCCTTAGCATGAACTACACATAAATGCATGCAAATATTATTGATTCAGAGTGACTGATCTATAATATTGCTCTGGAGGTGAATTACCACAGACAAAAAGGCAGGAGAACAAAGTTCTCTGTCTAAGCTGCACTATTAACAGCAAGACTTTGGAAGGCTGACTTTTAAACTGCAGCCTCCCTGGACTGGAGGGATTAACTTCTTCATCTATACAGGTGCACGGACATGCACTAAAGCTCCCCATTTATTTATGTACCGTTGCATGAAACACGCGTGTTTTCTTCATAGCTGGCATTTTACACATCTGTGCATACTACTGACAATGTTTGGAACATCTTCCATTACACCACAGTCACAGCAGATAATTTTGTATTTTAATGGCACTGCACAAGCATTCACAGCAAAGGATACATCTGCCTAAATCTTAAAGGTGTAACAATGGCTTCTGTTCTACATCCACTTTCCCAGTCATAACTCATTTGAAAACATGCATTTTTATCTCATCAGGTGCTCTAAGAATTAGCTGGTAGATGTCCTCATGTGTATGCGACTTGTCAGTTTGATTCAGAGTTATCCTTAGATATTGATCCTTTGCAATCTTTATCACTGCTGCTGTTCTGTTACCCCTGCTGACCTGTCCTGGAATAGGCAAAA
Source organism: Callaeas wilsoni (assembly GCA_013398955.1). Lineage (NCBI taxonomy): Eukaryota > Metazoa > Chordata > Aves > Passeriformes > Callaeidae > Callaeas > Callaeas wilsoni. The sequence continues at coordinate 48,564 of VWPU01000075.1, read as the reverse complement.
CTGGCATGGGCTAGCTAGAGCTGAGGTCACTTTAAATAGATTTCAAAGGCAGAATTCTTATACAGGTGGGAATGGTAGTGCCTTCTACTATTATATGCTGGTGTTTCATATTTTAACACCGCATTTTCAAATACCATTTTACTCTGCCGAACTTTAATCATTTGGTCTGAAATTTTATTTGCCAGTTGATCTGCAGCATAGAAAAGCCCATAGAAGTATTCTTACTTTTATCTCCAGAGCAGCGTCTGAAGACATAGTCAGCCACAGAGACAGAACAAAGCCCTGAACATCTAATTACAATCACTGCACTGAGAGTGGCTGGGGTCCAGTGGTAAAAATATAACAGTAAATAAAAATGCAAATGCCTGAGCAGGAAGGATACAGATTTAAAGCTGGACAGCCACAGAGGCTCTGGAAAGTGTGACAGTATATTTGTATGTAACTAAGCATAGGAAATAATCATCCATGCTTTTTTTGTTAATAGTTGCAGCATCACTTAGAAAGTCCCTTTTCCTGGTGGAAGCAAACATTACTGCAGGAGATGTATAACCCAGCAACAGGTGGCAGGATGAATGTGGAGGGCTTGCAGCACACCACACCATGGGAAACTCTGCCATCTGCATGGCCATGGCACAGGTTCTTCCTAGCAGGTACCTCAGACACAAAGGATCACGTTTCCCTGACTCTGGTCATAGCTGACTCCACAGTTCTCAGTAAATTGAGTGGCCTTTGCTTGCGGCTGTGTCTGTGCCATCCTGCAAGGAACAGATTGACTCTGGCTGGCAATGTTGGATTGCTCCCTGGAGCTGACAAGCGCTTCGTCTTAGCCACATGTGCTTTGTTCAGTCTTTCAAAAGCCCTTTAAACTTCCACTGATTAGAGGTGGCTGAACTGAAAACAGAGCTCTGCCCTGGTTTTGATCAGCAAATAGAAGCTCAAGTGCTTCTTTGACTTAAAGGTACGTGTATAAATCCAGCCTGGGAAATTTGCAGGACACTTCTGTCAGGAGGCATTAAGTGTATGCTGCTTTATTTTAGGACACAATGTGATGAGTCATTTTTTGTAAACGTCCTAGCACTTTATCTTTGGGATCTGGCTTGAACCTTTATCTGAAAAGTAAAAATAGTAACAAGACTGACTGTCTTAGCATTGTTTTCTAAGCTATTCCTTCATTTTAATATCATTAAGCTGTTAATATTATTAAGTTATTACCATTAAAACCATGCAGGGACACACGAATGTCAATACAAGAGAAAATCAAATCTGGGAACTTTTTTCTCTGTTTCAAGCTGAGTTTCAGATTGAGGAGATTGTTCTAGCTAACAATCTGTTAACTTAATTGTGGATCACTTTTAGTAATCTTTCATAGTCTGAGATGCTCATGAAAAGGAATAAGAAGTTAATTAGCAGGACTTGTTCTCATGATGGGAGATAGAAGGATAACAGAGGAGCATCCCACGTGCACATGCTTTTCTCTGCTGCTGCAATTCAGGACAAGTTTTGTGAGAGAGCAGACTCTTCAAAGACATCTCTACACCAGGGCCAGTAGTCAGAACCAGTAATTCCTCTGCAAGGGGAGTACATTTTGAGTGTGATCATTGTTATATTTGTTGATTCACTGGTGCACATATTCTGAAAAACGTTTCTTTAAACACTGTAGTATATATATGAAGTTGGAATGTAAAAGACTGAATATCTCTTGGTAAAATGACAGGTTGCCAAAACACTTGTATTGACAAGCAAAGAACCTACTGGGAGGCAGGCAGATCAGGAAACATCTTACATCACCTTACTGAGAATTTCAGGGCCGAAGCCCCTTCAGGAATAGACATTTTTGCCATTCAATTTGGCCAATGTTTTGCATTTATGCTGAAAGGAGCTTGGTTGTCACAGTATGAAATGCTTTGCTATAATAATGAAGTTTCATACCAATTCTGTTTTCATTACAAAACATTTGTAAACTGGAAGCAGAAAGGTCACTTAATTTTTAACTGTGAAAATCTCTAAAAATCTCTGGGGTAAAAAATTCCCTCAGTCTCAGTAGAATTGCACCTATTTACACCTGGCTGGAATTTGGTCCCTAAATCCTTTTCATGTCTTAATCAAGCAAGCAAGTGCGAACATGCACTCCCAGCAGGGATCAATCAGCTCTGTCAAAAGCAAGAACAGAATTACCTCATTTTTGTCATTAGACATGAGCCAAAATGTTAAGGATTTTTTAAAAAGGTTACTTTTTTTTAGGAGTTGTTCAGTGTTCTCATTTTCTGATTTGTCTGCAGACAGCAAAAGATGAAAGATGAAAGACGCACGAGTGTGTCTCGTATTTTCTGAATGACTGAAATGACAAAGTCTCAGAAATCCTTTGTTTTTGTGAGATTTTCATCATCAAGAAGTCTGGATGGATCAGATAAGCTTCCTGACTTTGGGTACTTAGCCAGACTGATGAAACAGGATTGCAGGTAGTCCCGCTTTCAGATTACAGGCATTTTAGTATTTCTCTGCCTGCTCATGCATTGATTTTTGCACTTTGTGAGTACATAAAATGTGAGCTTTTAGTACAGGCTTGTGCTAAATTGCCACAGTTTCATACCAGAATAACAAAAGTGAAAGATTTGGCAGTAAGCCTCACAGAAAACTGTTCCCACAGCTCAAGCAATATCATGAGTTGTGAGGACTATTTTAAAGTCATTAATGCAGAATTCAGTGTGCTGTCTAATATACTGTGGTCTGCATGTGATGGAGATGTCTGACTCAAAGGATGAACAGTGCAATATAAAGATATATTGTTGAAATTTTTTCAAGACCATCGCTAAGGGAGCTATGAATATTTGCAGCTGTGTCTTTTTCAAGTTTCATTGTTTTTTAAAATATACTTTTACTAAGTACCTGAGGCTATTTCAGTTTGTAATAACAACTATCTATAAAACAAAGGACTGAGTATGCTTCACACAAATCTTTCCTAAAAGCAGTCAGACTAATTGTGCAATGATACACATGCAGGAGAAAAACCTGGAAATTGCCAGCTGAGAGGAGTGACCTGTAGTCTGCAGCCTCCACAGAAGAGCTGGCTCATAAAGACCTGAACAACTCTCCCTCTGTTTCCAACATTTCCCTTTTCCTGAATTAGTAAAGTTGGATATCTTCTGGAGAAATTGCATGTTCTAGGCAGTGAGTGGGATGACTAACCCTTTGCTTAAACTGATAGAGTTAAATTTAGAATCAATGAGGCCATTAATACCATCCCTAACCTTTCCATAATCTTAACAAAATTCTGTCACATGTAAGAACGGAATATGGGCCCATTTTATCATCTGCCATAGAAAACCTGTCCTGGGAAGCACGTCTCTGCAATGCTTTTACCGTTCAGCTCCCCTCTCCAGCACATCTCCAGGGAACAGTGGAAGACTATCACAGCTGCAGAGACAGAAGCCCACCTCCATGTCATGGCCTCTGTCTAACACAAGTGCACAAAATTAGTGGGGAAAACAGATGCTTTGACATCTTCAAATGTCTCCTGAATGCTTTTACTACCTCAGGATGCCATAGTGTTCATGTTGCTTGTTCAGCATACCGGCAGCACTGCAATGGGAGGATACATTTTGCTCAAGACTTTAAAACACAGCCAAGTATTAGCTGTGCTATTTTTGGCAAACAAACATGTACAGACATCTTCTTTGATTGCTAGTTTCTCAAAATCACTATAATTTCCAGCAGTTGCCAAGAAATTAATCCTGCTAGCAAGTCCCAACCCTCATTTCCATAGATAATTAGTGGATGGGGGGCAGCTAGTCCCTACTATCATAGCTGGAGAAATCCATTGTTCTCAATCTGCAGTTTACACCACCAAATGTTCCATGCTAAATTTATCACTGTTGATTACTCGCACGAATGCTCGGGGTGGCCTTTTGGGGATTTTTCTGGACTTTTGCTGGTATGTTACTTGACAGCCTACCACAATAAAACAAAGCTATGATTATACCACTAGTAAACACCTCCTCTTCAAAAATGAAAAGAAAATAGGGAGACAAGGTACAGAAAAAATGCAGAAAATCCTGCAAGCCTGTTCTCAGACTCCAGACTATGCTAAGGGCATGATGCCTTTTGGGACTACCTAAAAACAGAGGTCAGACAAAATTAAGGGAATAAAAAGCCATTAAATTTATTGAAGGGCCTTCAGGTACATTTAGGGCAGACCCCCAGGGG
>VWPU01000075.1:0-44354 GCA_013398955.1 Callaeas wilsoni | reverse complement strand
CCCCCAGGGGCTACACCCAAAAATGGATGATGGGTCATGGGTCTTCATACTTTTATAAGTTTGGTCCATTTGCATATTGGGAGTTAATCTTCCAATTACAGCTTCAGGGAATGAAGTCATTTACCCCAAGTTTGCTCCCTCTCAACTCACTTTTGTTTACATTTCTTGGGGCCTGACCCAGTAAGGTGTCCGTGGTTCCCAGCCTAGAGAGGAATTGTGTCTGACCAAAATGGGAAAGCAGCAGCTAACACTCTATATGGAGTTTAGAGTTATACACTAAAGAATTGCAGGATTACAAATATATGAAAAACATAAAAGCTAAAATCCTAAGGCATCATTCCCCCCTTTTAGAGGCTTGACAAGGCCTCTACCTTGTTGAGTCTCTATTCTAAATATATACTAATAGTATTTATCTAACAACAGTAAATATCTAGCAACAGTAAATATCTAACAACAGTAACGTTTTACACAGCCAGCTATCATGCAAACAAGAATTATGATTACAACTACTATGAACAGTTCTTTAATCCAGGGCCAGTTTGGTAACCACAAAGTGAAGGCGTGGAAGATATAATCAAAGTTCAGTATGTTGTCTTTGAATGCTATCCGATGTAACATCTGAGTTTGTTCCCAAATTGTAGACAAATCCTTGTTGATCCTTCCGCTTTGATCTACATGCCAATTGTTGGCATTTGAATACAAATCCAACAGTTTTTCTTATGAAGACACTTTGGACACACTTTGGACTGGAATCATATGCAAATTTTAGTTCCAAACCTGAGTCATGGTTACCAACTGTGTAGATAACAAGCACAGAAGAAGAACCATGTAAACCACATCATCCTTGTTTGTATCAGTCTCTGTTTTCTCAGTTGTGAGCAGAAGTNAGGAGCAGAAGTCTTCTTAACTCCAAAGCAGTGAATCCAGGGTCCTTTGCCAGCGACTTTGACTGCGGTGAGGGTAGTCAGCAGGACTTGGAATGGTCCTCTCCACTTGGCCTGTAAAGGATCTCTGTCCTACCACTTAACATAGACCCAGTTTCCAGGCTGGAATGGATGTGCAGGTGTGTCCAGTCCTGTGGGTCTGGATAACACAATGTAATTCTGGAACTTCTGCAAAGTGGAACCTAAAGCCATTAGATATCTCTGTAAATCAAGTTCCCCCTCATATGAATATCTCCTGGAACATGCGGAATTTGATATGGCCTGCCATACGGTATTTCATAGGGACTGATGTTGTCCCTCTGCCTCGGTTGTATGCGGATCCTCAGCAAAGCTATAGGCAAGGCCTGAACCCATGTCAATTCTACTAACTTCCTTAATCATTGTTGCAACAAAATGTGGTCCCCTATCTGACAATAACCCCAGAGGAATCCCGAACGTTGGAATTATGTGATTGAGCAAAGCTTTCACCACCTCCTTGGATGTGTTAGTGCGACAGGGGTAAGCTTCCGGCCATCCACTGAAGGTGTCAACCAATACCAATACCTGTATCCATCTTTGTGGGGTAACTCAGCAAAATCTATTTGCCAGTAATCTCCAGGAAGGCCCCCTGCCTTTGTTACTCCTAAAACAACTCTTTTTCTCATATCAGGATTGTTCTTACAGCAGATTTCACATTTGCTTTGCACTGATTGGACAATATCAGTCATTCCCTTTCCTATTACTACCTTTTAGATGCTTCAAAAAATTTTTAATCCTGAGATGTGTGCTTTCGTGTTCTCTCTGAGCTAGCTTCCGGAGGATCAGGGGTGGGACTACAACCTGGTTTGCTCGTTTAACAGTCCATCCATTTTCTGTGGTCTCAGCCTTAAGGAACTTAATTAACTTGTGGTCTGCCTGATCATACTTTGGGGTGAACCCTGACAAATCAATCTCTTTTTGTGGTATCACTGCAAGAATACCTTTTTCTGCAATTCCTCTTGCTGCTTCATCAGCAAAGTGATTTCCCAATTCTGGAGTGGTTTTCCCTTTTTGGTGACCCCTACAAAGAGCTACTTCTGTAGGTTTTCTGATGCTCTCCAAGAGGGCAAGGAGCTGCTCAGCATGTTTGATTCCATTACCTTGAGCGTTCAACAGTCCTCTCTCCTCCCAGATGGCTCCATGGGCATGGACAACACTAAATGCATATTTAGAGTCAGTCCATAGATTTACCTTCTTTCCTTTGCTCAGCTCTAGGGCTCTTGTCAGTGCAATCAGTTCAGCTTTCTGCGATGACCCATCTGCTGGCAGGGCCTTTGCTGTTGTGGTGACTGAACCAACCACAGGAATGCCCAGGGGGCCACATAACCCAGATAAAGAGGTTTGGTGGGCTGGCTCCAAAGGTTAAATGCNAGATGGCTTCTCCCATTGAATTCCTGTGACCTGGTGTAGGCTCGGTCTGTCTGACTGACAGTGGACAGACACTCCTTGTATCTCCTAAGGAAAGGTAACCAGATCTGTCCTGCCCTTCCCTTCTTCCTATAGGTCACTGCCGTGTCATCCCCGCCTCCTTCTCTGTACCCCTTTTTAAGTCCATCCGGGCTGGAATTTCACTCTCTTCGCTTCGAGGGAGTTTCTACAATAAACCCTTGGAATACCGGCCGAAGGAGCCGCCTCTCTCATTTGTTTCTGGCTATGCTTCGGCAATCCATAAGCCCCGGGCACGCGTGGCCCTGTGCCTCCCACCGCACAGGTGAGGAAGCTGGCTGGCGAGGCACACAGGGCACAGAGTGTCCTCCTCTCATGTTGGGCACCTCTGGACAAGCTGCAGCTCTCCTGGCCCAGCCAGTGTGCAGGTGTACTGATTTATATGCCCCGATCACCTTGTCCTGGGCTGTTCCTGCATAACCTGTCATTCGCTTACCATTCCTCAGGAAGATGCTCCTGTCTGTGAACAGCTCCCAGTCTGGATTTTCTGGGGGCAAGTCCTTCAGGTGTGGTCTGCTGGAACAGACCTCCCTGATTGTCTGCAGCCAGACTCAGATACATCGTCAGTAAAGGCGGAGGACAGATCCAGCTTCTTTGCCCTGTTGTTGTTTCTACCCAGAGTAAATGCCTCTGTTCTCACACTGACTCTTTTCCATCCATTTTTCACTACTGGATAAGATTCTTTGTTATGCTGGTATCCAGTACTTCTCCTTCCACTACCTTCAAAACGGGGAGTAGTGAAAAGGAAGGAAGCAGTTTCAAAGGTTTCCACTAAATTCTGATGTCCAAGCCCTGAATTTCAGTAAAAATACATGCTTAAATGTCCCAGTCTTCCTTAATTCTCATAGTCATTTTTCTTTTTTATATTTAGTGGGGTTTTTTTTCTCCATATGTTGTGCATCTTAACAATGTGTCATCATTAAGAGAGAGAAATAAGGCAAATCAGTGGTTTCACAAGAGAATCCCAAGTTCAAACTACTGTTAATGTTCTCCTGCTAAGGGGTTTAGCAAAACAAAACAACCTTAAAAACATTCCCTAGCTGCCATCACCCATCCTGTTGTTCCAACAATATGTCTCAGGAGAAAAAGCCATGTACTACCCACAACTAGATCTTGTTGTATTAATTTTCAAACTCGAAAAAACAACTTTAAAGACACTTTCAGTTCTGCCAATCAATATTGTAGCATGAGAATCTGTTTAATATTTTGATAGATGATGACTCATTCTCACATCTGAAAAATAAATGACATTAACTCTGGGATTAAGTCATTGACAAGACAGAGGTAATCATATACATGTAGCATTATGCTGGTTTTATTACCCTGAATCTTTTAAGCCTGCACATATTCAACAAAGAAGTAATGTAAAATGGAAAATCCAATTAGCCCACGCATATGCTTCTTGAATACCACTACCCCACCAGCTCTGCATGTAGATGAACTGAACAATGCATTCATAGCTTATAAAAGAATTGTCATATACAGCTTTGTAGCCTTGCATTTAGATTTTGCAAAAAGATGAATTTACTTCACTTACAGATGATTAAAACATTAGGTGTTACATGGGTTAAAAAATATCTTTTATGTAAAACTTCAGCAAATCCATCTCATTTATAAATAAGTTTTAACAGTGATAAAATTTAGGAATGCTAAATCAAGAATGAAAGTACTAGTTTTGAAGCAAGCAGAATTAGAAAAAAATCCTAGAAAAACAACTGCAAAATGAAAATCAAAATAGATCTGTTTAGTCTATATACAGTGACAGTTTATTATTTAGGTTTAAACTTTGTGAGGCATACGGAAGACATTTCTTAATTCAAGAACACACTAATATCTCTTGGAAATATTTGGCAGTTTAAATGCATCTTAGAGACTTTTTTTTCAGTCTGTAATGAGCAAACTGCAAAATTAAGAGTTTCATAAACCAAATCTGATCTGTAAGCTCACAGCATCTCAATGCAAAAATGTGTATATTGAATTTCATGAGAAGCCTCAGGTTCAGTCCTCATGGCTGTCAGGGAGAGCAGTCTAAGCCCTTTCAGCTTTCATTTTGCCAGTACAAAACCTTTCAGCTTTCCTTCTTAAGTCGTGCTTCCGAATCCCTGCAGCCATTCTTTATTCCAGATACCATTTTCCTGGGAAGGTTAGCAGATAACTGTACACAGTATTTAAGGTCCAACAGCATCAAAGCTTCCTCACATGTGTGAGAATATCTTGAGCAATACTACTAAAAATAGAAGCTAAAAACTGCCAAAATGATAATCTTAAGACCCACAGCTTGTCAATGGTGCAGATTCCATCTTCCTCACAATGAAAACACACAAAAAAATTCCCTGAGCGCAAAAGTCCAGATGTTCAAAGACACAACCACTGACAGCTGAGCCAGCCAACACTGGACAAAATCAGATCATTAGAGGTCAGTGAGCAGAGATTGCTCCTTCCTCTCCCAAGATAAGTCCCAAGGAAATGCCCGGTTCTCTTGCTAACTCTCCATGCATTAACACTCCTTGAAAAGGAATGGGAAATATTCCCTAGATTCTTTTTCCACACTTGTGGAACATGTAGGTGTACAAGCTCACACCAACATGCAAAACTATGCAAGATTTGTAACTGGACATTGCCAGAACAGAAGAAAATAAATACAAGAATTGACCCATTTCTATTTGGTTGACTGACAACTGTCAGCACATATGTGTTCTACTTATACCTCTAACAATAACTTATTATACTATTTCCTTTTAAATTTAGGCATCTACAATATCTTGTTTATGATTTTATCAGTGATATAGAAAAGATTATGCTTTTGAAAAACCCCAAAGTTTTCATTATGGATTTTTTTATAAGTTCCTTTGATTTTAAAACTTTTAAAATGCTTTAAGTGTGTGAAATTCAAATGCAGTATAACTGTAGTTAACTGGGTTAGAGACTAATTTCAGAAAATAGAATCTCATTCTTTATAAGTCCTTCTTTGTTTTCTTTATATGAGTTAAAATGACCGCTACAAATATGCCCAATTTTCTCCTGCTTTGCAATTTTTACATACATTTAGGATCCAGTATAACGAAGTACCCAGACTCTGACTCCACAGTTTGTTCATATAGTTTCTAATGTCTGTTTAAATTTAAGCCAGAGTTTGAGTGGCCTACAGGTACTAAACAGCCTGGCTTATAATATCCTTACTCAGCTGACGAGGAACTCCCGATACTGTATTGAGATACATGCATAGCTCAGCACACAGGTGTATATAATTCAGAAGTTTCCATGGGAAAGCTGATGGCTGAGTTTAAAGTGCCCTGCCACAGATCTCAGCAAGTGTGCTTAGACACAGGATAGAGAAAGAGCTCTCCTCTCACTACCCACATAAAAGATAACCAGACTTGGGTTTCTCCAGAGTTGTCTCATCTTTCAGCTCATTTTTACCTTTGACTGTTGTGGCATTTGGGGTATCAGAGAACGAACCAAAGCACAGACACTCCAGAGAACACGTTCAGCAAGCTCTCAGGAAACAAGGTCAGTCTTCTGTGCTTGTACACAAACATAATTCTAACATACCCAGAAACCCCGTGTTGCAGGCAGTGTCCACACATCATCTGGCCCGAAAATCTCAGAGAAAACCACTGGCTTAGCTGTAAAAAGTCAATTTGTCTGCATATCATCCACCGAATGTTCGTGAATATATTTGTTTAATGGGTAGTGTGGTATTTATAGTCACCACGTTTCAGATAATTAGGAAAATTGACATTGCTACTTTCAAACGTGCTTTTAATTTAGTCTCAAAACAAGAGAAAATCAGCCAGGGGCCAAAAGAGATGTCTAAATCCACCGCCCTGGCTGAGCTTGGCTTCAGCAGAGCACTGTTTTTGCAGGAACTAAGATGGGGAATGAAAGCACCACAGGACAGAGACACTTTCATTCACATTCATTCTTGCTGAAATGAAAGTGAAGTGCAATTAAAGCTTGGAGATTTTCCAATGAGCTCTAAATAACAATACATCTTCCCTTTATTCAGATGTTTAAATAGCTTTCAAAGAAAACTTGATGAACATTTTAAATGGTTTTTTTTTGCTTTAAAGCCCAAGAGAAACGGTCATTTTCCTCTTTAACTTAAATCCTAAAAACCCCATGAAAATACATACTCTCCATTTAATCAAGATTTTGCTTACCCTAAATTAGAATGATCTAACTTTAGGCACTAAATGTTAAAGAAGTGTTTTCACCTTATTCTTCCTCTTTAGTCAGTGAAGAAGGGGACTTGCACCCAGTCTGAGACCACCTTACTTTTTGGAAGTACTCCCTACTCCCAATCCACGGTAAAATCTGACTTTAGAACAAAGCTGATCTCTTTTCACTCCTTTCCTGTTCATCTGACTGCTCCAGTACTTGCCTGGAGCCACTGTGGGCTGGCTTGGGTAGCTAAACCTGTAGAAAATGAATCTTCCCCTCCAAAAATGAACTTCCTGTCTTTAGCTCCCTGAACCAGCTCATACCACTTCAAGAATGAGCATGTCAAGCTCAGCCCAAGGCTAACAGTAAGCCTAGGAACACAGGTGGGGGCAGAAGAGAGGAAAAAGGGACTAACAGCCCCATTTAGCAGCTCAGTTATGATATGAACTGGCACATCCTTAAGAGGTTTAATCCAATGATTCAAAATGCCCACTAAATGATGGACCCTATGTGTGTTGTTTCCATCTGCGTGTGTTTATATTTATCTCTTAGGTGTCTATAAAGACAGACATTTATCTTTATGTGAATATGTTTTTAACCAGGCTTTTCAAGTTTATGGTGTGTATAACAGAAATCCTTTCTTTCAGTTTTTATGTCCTCCAAGAACCAGTGGCTCATCTTTCTCTTTAAAGGGATGCTTTCACCTCTTCTGCTGCTCAAATTAAGTGATCACCTGCTCTCAACTGATTCTTTAATAATTTCCATGAAACATTTGCTAAGAGATACACTGTGGGATCCAGAACACACAACTAGCTGAAATAGCCTCGTGGCATATATAGTTAAAATGAATGAATTAAAGATAATATTAATAAAACTTTGCACTTTTCAGAGTCCATCCTTCAAGGATCTCAAGGCACATAGAAAATGTTAAATGATTAAGACTCCTGAGATCATTAAAGATGCAAATAAACATGCTTGTCTGCTAAGACAATGTCTGCTAATTAATTTATTTATTGTGTTTGGGGAGAACTTGTATAATAGATTTATAACTCTCCAAAAATAAAGGTTTGTAATTGACATCTTCTTATTTACAGTGCAGCCAGTAATTAATTTTGTAATTTATTTGTACAAAACATTAAAAAGCAATAATCTTTGCCTCTTATGTGTTATGTTATAGAAAAAAATAGCTGAATTTAAACAATAGCAAAAAATGAATACCTTCATAACAATTAATTGTTCCTCAATTAGTTTATAATGAATGAATCCTTCTGCATGCAGTAGAACTAAATTCAGGTCAAACTCTTTGGAATTAACGATTTGATAATTGTCTGAAAGATACTACATACAGTAAATTTTAATCTCTGAAATGCCCAATTTTCTTTTTGGAATCAAATATTTTAACATTCTCCTAATAGTCTCTTTATACTTCATGACAATCTGGGACAGAAATTTAAAGTTATGTGAATGTTTTCAGGCTGCAGCTCTCTGGATAAAATTTCATGAGTGGCATAGAGTGTACCTGCATTCTCAATCTGTTTTCTGGTCACCCAATTCACTTCTCAGAACAAGCCTATGCTACTCTTCATGAAAACATATTTATTTCAGATGTGAGATTCACTCTCTTAAATGCTTTAAATAGATTTTTTTATTCTCATTGTCACTGGAAAAAACTAAACAGAGCCACAGTTGCAACAGGGAAGATCGACACAGTTTAAAGGACAGAGAACACTAACATGTTTTTCGATCGAGTCCTGTGTTTTGTTTAGCTTGTAGTCTTTGCTGTGGCCCATTTCGCTTTGAAAGAGCTCTGCTTCTGATCTCTGTACCATTCCCACTATACACCCTTATCCTGCATCAACTCCTACAAGGACCTTTTATCTTACTAACAGAATCTGGGATGAAAGGAGACACAGATATGTAAAGTACCAAAGGCAACTTCCATGTGCTCGCACTCTGCTAAATGTGGCTCAGCGACACAGCTCTTTAGCATAAAGATATGCCAAAATAAATCAAACAGGGCTCACCTCGAAAGCTGCTGAAAGAAGGGGCAGGCAGCCCTTCGGGACCACAGGGCTCTTCAAACTCCCTTTGTACTTCTCTGTTTTTTCTTTTTTTCAAGACAATGAAGACAGTGTCCATGCTCTGAGTTCACTGGAAAAGAGGCTCTTCATCTGCCCTTCATCTTAAAAAAAAAAAAAAACAAACCAAAAACAAAAGACAAAAATCTACCCCAATTTTCCCATTTTCCCATTCAGATTTGTTGATGAAAAATGAGCAGCACACATAAACCTTGAAGTTCCTGCTCTGGGACCCTTTGTGACTAACATAAGACTTACAGCAAGTATTCCCCTGCTAGAAAGAAATCCAAGACAGTCACAGTTCCCACCCTACAGCTCTGGTCCACTTTCTGGTAGAAGGGCTGCAAATGGACTGACACAAGGTGATTGAGTCTGGGGGTATATCCTCATGTAGCAGTGTGTGCCTGAAGGCTTCAGGCAGAAAGTGAAAGGTTTCTGGCTGCATGCCCTCGTGCAAGGAAAGCAGGGTCTGTCGCACGCGCTGTGTGCTGCAGCCGTGTTGCAGACACCCCACTTGCAGGGAATGCAGGGCACTCCTTTCTAGGGCTCGGAGTACAAGGTCTTTGCACTGGTTTTGCTTGGACTTCTGAGAGCCCCACAGCTCCACATGTAGTTTTGGCAACCTGCTCTCTGTAGTGATGTGATAGCGTGGGAGGCTCTCAGCCAGATTTTAAGGCACCCTGCAAATCAAGAAATTTTTAAGTAAAACATTTATAAGTAATTTTATTCTTTTAAAATACAATATCCAGATTGTCAAGTTTCCAGATCTGTTCTGAAAACCAGTGTGTCAGTAAAAGATATTAGTCTAATGACATATTAATGTGGCCTCAGTGGGAGACACCCAATTACAATGTTTCATACAGCTTGCTCCATCTCTTGCTGTGTATGGCTAATGAACAAAGACAGGAACTTTTGGAGAAAGGGAGGAGAAGATGATAATTTTTTGAATCTGGCCCTCAGCAATTGTGGTCATCTGTGAAATTACTTTTTCTGTAAGCAGAAAATTCTCCCTTTGGATATTTAACGGAAGAGCAATGGAAAATGGAAAATGCTTCCGTAGTGAATCAGGAGAGTGGTATTTAAAATGAAATTAATAAAGGATCAATGATATCTAAAGGCCCAACTTCATTCCAGAAAGCATGAATACTTTATTGACTATTAGATTTTTACAAGAATCCTGGTTGTACTTTGCACATCATTCACAAAACCTTTTGCTCTGTAATTTGGATGATTGCTATACAGAAATTGGAGAATAATATGAATGGTTTAAGGGTGTATAATACAAGTAGATACCTTCTCCTCCAAGTTACATGCTCAGAACTACTCAGGTTAGCTGTCAATCCACTGTCAACCCACCTCAGGTCTCAGCAGATAAAAGTCTGCAGCAGAACAAAACTGTTTTGGTGAGAAGTCTCCTCTCCAGTCCCCTATTTGCCCTACTAAAAGAAGGCTGAGAGCAGCAAAGAGCTGGCACTGCCAATAAGACAGGCAACAGAAGTTACTACTTTCTCAAGTTTTTTCCTGATTCAGGAGGGGGGAAAAAATCATTCTCCAATATTTTTTTTAATATTAAGCATACCAGCAAACCCTGGAGGTATGCATAAAATCTACCCATCCTGTCACTTGCAAGTACTTTCATAGTGTGCAATTAGTACTTAACATGACACTTTTTCAGACATTGGTGGAAGAGGGATTTGATTTTATGTTAGCAACCTCATCATCTGAGGGTCAGTGCTGCACCCCTTTGCTAGTGGGATATTTGCTAACAGAGGAAAAAGCATCAGCCTCTAAAAAGAAATCAGCTGGTGAGAAGCCATGCATGAATTAACAGAATATATATTGATCTTCACCCTGTTCCAGGAGCAGGAATAAAGGCAGAATGCACAGCAGTCATGTGGCTTGCTGCTCTCAGTAAGGCTCCCTTCTTGCCATAAGCGCTTTCACCATTCTCAGTTCCTGTTGGCTGCAGTAGAAGCCAGTGGAGGTTGGAACTGAAGCATTTGTTGGCATTGGGCAGTAATCCAGCAAAACAAGAGCTTCTTTCCATTGCCATATGTGGCTATTTTCTATCCTAAGCAGATCATCCATCCCATTAGTCAAACGGTGTAAACAATTTTCTTGACAACAAAAAATGTATCACACATCAATCAAAAAGAAAGTCTAAT
Organism: Callaeas wilsoni; assembly: GCA_013398955.1. Classification (NCBI taxonomy): domain Eukaryota; kingdom Metazoa; phylum Chordata; class Aves; order Passeriformes; family Callaeidae; genus Callaeas; species Callaeas wilsoni. The sequence goes on along the minus strand of VWPU01000075.1, from coordinate 33,539 downwards.
GTGCCAGCTACTACCTCACCTGAATGTGCCTTTTGCTTAACTTTATTTCAGCTGGTGTAACTGGCAAAAGCATGTGAATACCCACACAACCTGACTGATGGAGAGACCTATGCTACTGCTGAATTTCACCTGGACAAGAATCATTCCACACCAGTAGGAGGGATGCTCCTCTGGCAACGCAGAGCTGCTCTGCAGTCGCACCTCATCACGGCACAGCTATTCTACAGAAGCCATTTTCAAAAGCCTACAAATTGAACTTGAAGAAAGCTTACAGTGTAATTACTGAAGAGAACGAGGACACAAAGGGAGGGAGGAAGGAACCTTTCTATATGCCTGTAAACTCCTTAGGGGGCTAATCTTCAGAGAAGGGAGGCATCAGAAATCAAATCTGATGAATAATTTTCTCGGTCCAGACAGCACTGAAATATCATCTGACACAGATATCCAGTCTATATCCAGCCCCCACTTCTGTTTAATGGCTAGATGATCATGGATCATAACTTTAGTTTTAATAACAGCCACAGCAGACAATTTATTAGCAGATTTTGCAGGCTACAGGGTTGTCATTTGTCATTATAGTAATTTTCTGGTTTAAATACTGCATCAATTTGTTTCTTCTTTTTTTTTTTTTTCTGAATTAATGAAGTTAGATCTATCTCTCTTCATTCTGATTCCCTAGTACTACCAGTAACTACTTTGCCTATTTGAGAGTTTTCTGGCCTGAGAAAATCTAATATATACAGCTACTAACTCACAGGGCTTCTAAGAAAGACCAGGAGTAGTGTTCTCTTCAGAGCAACTGAAGAATTGCTCGGATTCATTCAACTTTCTTAGGCCTTCTGTAAATCATAGCAAATTCTCTGACCAATGTCCTGATTGGTAAGTGAAGTGTGTGTTGAAGAAAATCACCTTCCCAGAAAGTGCCCAGTGCTTAGTACACTAGCTCTGGAAATAAAGAGGAGATGTTGCCCTAAAATGACCCTGAAACACGAATGCCTTCTAGAGTGAGCATTGGCTGCAAGATATGCAGTGCATTTGGCCTTTCTTGCATCCCCCATGGTTTTACTGTCCTGGTGGAGTTCCATGAGACAGAGAGCCTTTCTTGACCCTAGACATGAAAGCCAGGGGTGCTGCGGTGTGGATGTGCTGGCACACCTCACACAGCTCAGAATTTTGCTGAAAGCAAAACAGTGCGGCTTGACCGAAAGTCGTACTGGGCAGTAAGGGCACAGAAGTGAAGAGATCAGTGATATTTCAGACATGAAATGAGGCTTCAGATAAAGTTTCACCTGGTCTAGTGGAAGGTGTCCCTGCCCATGGCCGGGAGGTTGGAACTAGATGATCTTTAAGGTCCCTTCCAACCCGAGCCATTCCAGGATTCTATGATAAAACACTCGGCTGCTTTGTGGCTCTGTTTTCTGAACAGCAGTGTGTTATTGTTTGTAAAGCATTTCAAATGACTGATGGGTATGTTTATTACCATTGTGCCAGCAGCTGCAAGGCATTATTTTAGAGGGAAAATTAGAAAGCTACTACAAATACTTAAAAAATAATCACCTCTTTTCTTTTGAAATTTCTCCTCAAACTCAGCATAAATTCTATATGGTAGCATTATTCTTCTCCATCTGAAGCTGTCTGAGAGCACAGGCAACTGGTTAAATTTAACTAGAATTTTAAACAAAATAACATTCATGTGTTTTCCAGCTGTTTGCTCCCTTAAGAAGAAAAGCCCTGTGGGTGGATGCTGGATCAGGAAGGGAGTGAAGTAGGTCATGAAACCAGGAAAAAACGCATGCTCTGAGTATTTGAAAAGAGATAATCTTCATTTACAATGCATTTTTGCAAACTATTCAGGATCTTCAGTTTAGAATTTGCTTGTGATTGCATTTGTGCAAGTGAAAACTGTACATTTGAACATTACAAGCTGACTTGGAAGTGTCATAAACCATTTGAACATTACATACAGGTAACATCTTTAATGTTTTACAATTCTAACGTAGCTGTCAAACCTAGATTAGGATCTTGTTTGTATTACAGCCTTTAGCACTTTGGCCATCAACATACATAGTTCTCAACCCCCAGAAAAGACATGAATGTTTGGTTTTGTTCTCTGTCTGGCCATAGAAAAGCCAATAGTACTGAGTTAATCGCTCCCACCAGTCCTCCTATTGCTCTACCCTAAGTTTACAGACTCTGAAATTGCTGTAGTACAAATGCATGAAAACTAAGCCAACTAACCGAAAAGTTATCTGTTTCACAGTTCTTGCTCAAATTAAATGGAAATTATGTTCATGCACAGATAATATGTGCTGATCTGGGCCCTGAGGCAGAGATTGAAAACAATCCCTTAACTGCATATATGTATATGTGTTTTACACTAATCTCTTACTTTGGGCAAAAAAGCGTAACTTCAGTAATTTGTTTGCTCAGAAAAAACACAGATGTGTTCACGCTGGCTGATTTGAATACCCCTATTTCGGGTGCCCGTAGCAGTCTCAGTAGTAGAGAACAGCGCAGCCACGGGAGGGTTTGTCCTCACCAGCCCAAGCTGCAGACAGGCAGTGGGGAGGGGTCTGGAAGCACAGCTGCTGTGTGACCCCAGCGATGCCGCCAGCCCATCGAGCACACCCCGATGTGCAAGCGCTGACAAAGGGGGCACAGAGCCCTCAGTCCTGTGACAGCTCAGCCACTGCCTGCCAGTGCTGCTTCAGAGCTGCACTTTTGCTGCAGTTTTTTACTTCATGAAGCTGAATGGTAGCTACTTCAGAAAAAAAAAAAAAAAAGAGAAATTATTTTTTGATAGAAAGAAACTTTAATTATGGAAGCTTGAAAACTCTCACCAGATTAGGAATCCAGATGAGGAGACTTCTAATACCCTTACCCAGGAATTTTAGAACAAAACAGGAGAACAAATTTTTCTTGTAAAGTTTCTGTCTTCAGAAGCCTTCCAAAAAGAGGCTTCACTTTTAGATTATCCCTGCTGAAAGAAGGTGTCTGTAATTGCTTCTTCACATTTTATATCTGCACATTGGAAGCACCAGGTGCCTTTTCCAAACCAATTTTTCAGGATTAAAATGACAGTAGCTGCAAAATTATTCAATAAACAAACTACCTCCCTTTTTTTTTGAGCAGTTAGAATAAAACCATCAGTATACTTGCTGAAATGTAGCTCATTTCTAACACACAAAGGAGTCAAGAGCAACAGCAACTACATTAATCATTTGATTTCTTGGAAGATCTCCTGCTTTGGAATGCACTTCCTTTGGCATTCTCAGAGTGCACTGTACTTTTCTGTGTCTCTGAAGTGGGTAGTGCAGAGATGACGATATACGGTTCTAATTTCTATAGAGCACCACCTTTACAATGATTCCCACTCCCATATAGCACTTCCAGGAAGATAAATTCAGAATGGCTTTTGGGATCTTTCCCCTTCACACTGGATGAATATATCAGCCCTGTAGTTATGCTGATGGCCAAATGGCAGCTGAAACCGACTAAGACATGATGAAGGTATGTGCAAATTAATGAGTTTGATAGCAAATTTCCAATCCACAAACAGGAGAACACCCTGTCCTGTTGTGCTGAGGGACATGTATCTGGTTTCTCCACCTATTTATGTACATTCTGTCCCTCAGAACTGGTCAGCAATTGGGGAGGTAGCTCTCGGCCACTGCCTACATCAGTAGCGGTGATGTCTACAGCATGAGGAGACTGAGAGATTATCATGGAGTGGACTGAACACAATTCTAAATTAAATAAAAGGCTTTTCTCTAAACTAGACAGAATTAGAATGTGACTCGGGTGCCCAAAGCTCAGGGACAAAAACTGCTTCTGATTTAACTTCACTGAAGTCAGAAGGGGCAAAACCAGCGATGTATTGGCCATATTCTTGTATTTAGGGTCTCCTTAAGGTCAGTGCAGCCATTTTGTCGCTGCATTACTTCATTATACTAATTTTAGCTGCTTTCCTATTTTAGCAGAGTTGGTACCAGTTACAAGGACAGTAACAGTGATCCCAACACTTGGCAGCCGCTCTGTTCAAGCCAGCCCTGGAGTCTGACCACTGATTTAAAACACATCTTTATTATAACATGAGATGCAGATACTTGTTTACTAACTTATTATCCCAGCAGTTAGTAAACAAGATGTCACATGAATAATTAATAGCTCCCAAAAATCTCATAATTATAATCTACTGGTACTTCTCAGTGCACTCCTCTGACTGCTGATCTGAGCATCTGCAGGTCAAATAGTTGTCAGAAATTAGCTAATTATATCCTTTCCCATGAGGACGAAAATCTTTAAATTTAATTAAAAGACCTTAACTCCAGTCCTGTACATTAAGGTCTATTTCCCATTGGATTTTCTTCTGTGTGAGGTACAGCGATAGTCTTAACATTCATATTGGCAGTGACTCTCATCTCTGGGTCAGCTTCTTGCCCAGCATTGGTTGGAAGGTAATTTGATCAAATGAGTCTCTTTGTCATCAACTCATTTTACCACTTCACTTTCACCACAAAAAATAAAATAAAATTTTAGAAAAGCACTAATAAACCATCTGAATTTTAAAGCTCATTTTGTGCCAGTATGTCTTATACTCCAGATAGTAAGAAAAAGATTCACTCACAACATTTGGTTTGCGCTATTAATCAACATAGTTGCAAAGGTCCCAAAAAAATTATGAAAGGAGTGAAAATGTTAAGCAAGAGGCAAAACTAGAGTTGATTTGGCCATGTAGAGTAGGCTGAGCTAAATAGATTGTGAGGCCAAAATACTCCTCCTACTTCTTCATAGGTTTTCAAAGGAAGAAATAAATAAATTACCTCAGCATTTCCACCAAGTTAGAGAATCCTATAAATCTATAAAATTTTTGCTTTGGTGTAAGCATGCATTAATTATTAAAAGTATGTTTAGCACTATTGATTCTTTGCCAAGGAGACAGATTTATTACAAAAATCTGGATACTAGCAGAAGAGAAGAACTTAAGATGGCTCTGTTATATACACATTTACTATAATACCTGGATTAGGAAATCTAAAAAGGAATAAATTTCCTGCAGTTCACTGTAATGACTTTAAATTGGTTATACTATTGTTACAGAGCAGAGATTCACTCAGGATTCTTAACTACCAAATTTTCCTTTTTAGGGCTGTTAGACTGCCATAAGTTCTTTTACATTATTCAAAACTGACAGCTAGTGTTATATAATTGATTACAATAACACAAATGCAATTTAGCCTTATCAACTGTTTTACTCTTCAGATCTCTACCAGCTCCGATTAAAGCAGATACTTTTGATGCACAGGTAATAGAATGTTTCTCTTCAAACCTCTTTGTGGATAAGGAAACCTCCATAACAACTCTCTTTTATAAGGAATTTTGCAATTTAAAAACAAAAACAAACCCTAAAACTTGGAGAAAGAAAGAGAAAGAGAGAAAGAGAGAGAGAGAGAAAGAGAGAGAGAAAGAAAGAAAGAAAGAAAGAAGAGAGGAAGGGAGGANAAGGAAGGAAGGAAGGAAGGAAGGAAGGAAGGAAGGAAGGAAGGAAGGAAGGAAGGAAGGAAGGAAGGAAGGAAGGAAGGAAGGAAGGAAGGAAGGAAGGAAGGAAGGAAGGAAGGAAGGAAGGAAGGAAGGAAGGAAGGAAGGAAGGAAGGAAGGAAGGAAGGAAGGAAGGAAGGAAGGAAGGAAGGAAGGAAGGAAGGAAGGAAGGAAGGAAGGAAGGAAGGAAGGAAGGAAGGAAGGAAGGAAGGAAGGAAGGAAGGAAGGAAGGAAGGAAGGAAGGAAGGAAGGAAGGAAGGAAGGAAGGAAGGAAGGAAGGAAGGAAGTCCTTGAAAATGTTCATAGGAAATACTGCTTCCTAACCAGATGCACTTCAAAGGAATCGGCTGAAATACAAAACAACTCCTCTTCCTCACTAGGGACAGCAGATTCTACAGCCAGGATGATCCATTTTGAATTAAAAAAAATGTTGAATCTTGCCTGCCACTGTCTGATCCACTCATTGCTCACCTGAGCCTGTGTGTAGCAAGACTTCTGCAAGGTGCCGAGTCACAGAAAGGGCTCAACACAGAGAACTAAACACCTGCAATCCTGCCTGCTCCAGAGCAATCTGCGTTTGGGCAGGTTAGGAGGTCATTTTCCGTTGTCTTCTGCTCTTGAAGATCAGTGGAAAACTTTTTTGATACAACAAAAGGGGACAAAGGTTTCTGTCAAACAAGCACCGAAGGACTGGGTCTACTGCCATTCTTTCAGCTGACAGGCAGGAAGAACACAACTGTGTACAGTCCAGCAGTGCTCCTCAAACTTCTGCTACTGAGCTACTTTGTAGAGAAAGATGAGAGACATCAATTTTTTATCACAGGGCCTTCACCTTAAAGACAAAATGACACAGCATAGTAGAAAAGTTCAGAAGCACAGTGGAAAGAATGCTGGAAGAATAAGAGCAACCACAGTAAAAAGAGATTTTCTCCAGGTAGAGGCAATACAGTGTGATTAATAATGGAAAGGGAGAAGGGGCTCCCCACCTTCTCTAACTCACAGGATGGACATTTTGATCTGAGTCATTCCCGGTGTAATGCTGAACAGTGGGGGTAAAGTCAGACCATAAATCTTAATATCCTAGCCTGTTATAATGATGACTAATTTATTCTAGTTTGAAGACAAGGGGTTATAAAAACAAATTTATGGCCACTGTATTTATTATAATTAATTTTCCCCAAAGTGAAAGCATAGTGATTTGGAAAAAAATTACCTTTCTAGAAGTACCTTATGTAACAGCCCATTGCTGCATTAAGGTGCCTGGCTGCACCCAACATTTACACAGTAAAGAGAGCAGAGTTCTTGTACTCAGGAAAGGAGTGATTTCATCAGTCACAGCAAATCCGGATGACTCAACATCCCAGAAGGTCTTTTCTTTCTTTTAAACATCCATTTTGCCCACATACAGATAAGATGGGATATTTCTGATGTGAAAGCAAGACTGACATCCAAAACTGCTTGCTTATGTTTAAATGGATAAAATAATATTTGTTTCTTCAGCAAGTGTGTGCCTGCACCAAACCAACCCGGCAGAGGAATACTGATTTCCCTGCTAAGCCCCTCTGCTCTCAGGTCCTGAATAATCTCTATATTCAAATAAATGGTGATTACTGCTGAGTCTTACTGGCATTCAGTACTAGCTCTGCCTCTGATAAGAGAGAAAAGCAAATATCTCACAGTGCTTGGGGGAGCTGAGGAGGATAAAGTTACAGAATTTTTGTGCATTGTGTTAGTTTCCAATAACCTTGATTCTGTTTCTCCCTCCTGCTGCCCAAAAGCAGACTCCTCAAGATATGGGTGCTTTCTAATAAAGACATGGACTAAAAAAACCTGAGAAAAGTTTTTAAAATAATCTTCAGAATGGCAGCTCCTTCCTTACAACAGGCAGGATTGTGCTGCAGCTAATATCTCTGTTGAAACATATCGAGATACTGATATACTGACAAAATACATTGATATGTCTTCTAACTTTATACATAAATTACTATATCTAAAAAAAACCCCAAAACAACACAGATAACGTTAACATCTGGATTGGCTTGTAGTATTTTCTCCCCATAATCTACAGCTTTTGTTTTTCTTCTAAAACAGTAACAATTTCTGGGCTGTAAATGTAATTTTAATGTAGTCTTTGCAGACAGTGTCGAAGAGGTAGCTCCCTGTAATTACTTCCTCAATCACTGCCCATGAATGAAGCACTCCAGGCAATGCTAAAAGTCCATTTGATCACTGGAAATACTACAAATTTTAAAACAAGATTGTATTAGGCTGCCAGATTTATCACTGATTTCCCAATAATTCCATTTCCTACTAATTTTCAAATTATGCTTACATGAAGAAACTCAAAAGTATTGGGGTTTTATAAGAAGCAGAAAAGTAATGCTGTACTTTAGGAATTTTATTAAAATTGCTTTTAAATTATGTCAGTCTCACAGCTATACATTTTTGCAGTGGAGAGAACAGGGTTAAGGGGCTCCAATGGATGTGGCAGGCAGCAACCAAAATAGGAGGATCGAGACAAGTCTGACAAATGCCCAAACCAGCAAACACAAAACAATTTAGATCTGATGACCACCGGCTGAAAGTAACGCCTGAACTCAGAGCCCTGATCCTTCTGCCGCCAGCAGCCCCCAGTGCCTGATGTCAGAGCACATCACAACCCCAACGACACAAACCAACCCCACGGAAATCATGCTTCGGATACTGCCGAGCCACAAATTCCTGACTCTGAAGTGTTGGTTAGAAAATAAGTTCCCAGGTGTCCCAAGAAAGTAATTTGAACCAATTAATTCCATGATAAATCTTCAGCCTCGGTAAACAACAAAGACGAGTCCTTACTGCTTTTAGCTAAATAATCAAGAGTTATCATCACAGTTTTTAGGTTTGAATTTCATCTAAAAGATATGACTTTCACTCTAAACATTGTATCACAGCATTTCCAGCTTCTTTCCTTGCACTTAATGCTAACATACGTTCAGAAAAGAAATAAACACCAAACAGAACTTTGAGAAATTAAAAAGAACAAATAGATCCCAGCCGGTTTTCCTCTTATTACTGTAATATACTTTTTAATCAAATATAGAAAAGACTATTGGCTACACTTAAAGGTTACTAAATATCAAAATCATAGCAAAAAGTTCATAAGAATTTAAAAATAGGAAAAATCCACACTGCAGGTGGAAATCTTATTCTAATCTAGGTAAGAGAGAAATATTTGCTGTGCATACAGATTTGTGAGTCAGGAACTGGACTGCAAGACAGTTCTATTCTCCACCTAGTTTGATGCCAATTAATTTCCAGCTCCATTTTGCTGTTAATTAGTGCTGTTCAGAGTCCAAGTTTTCCAAGGCACAGATTGCCAGTAACCAAGTGATCATGTAAATGAGGCTCTGTTATTAATGCTGCTAGTTAGGTTGGAACAAAAATAACAGCAGTTTGCAACTTTACGTTTTTAATAAAATCTTAGTAGAAGAAAAAGTGAAATCATCTGGTCTTTAAATGGCAGGACACTGCCAGTTTTCCTACCTATAGTAACTGAGAATCTGTTTTCACTAAACACAAGCCTATCAGAAACCGTATTTTTTGCAATGAGTCAATGACGCAGACAATTAATTCATCTCTTCCCTAGGTAGGTCTTTGGCTTTATATAAAGAGAGAATCAGAAGTTTCATGTTTCTTACCAAGCTAGTTTTTGAATTAAAAAAAAAATACAGAACTGCAATTCCAAGTAAATATCTTTGTATTTGGAGACAAAGCCAACCAACAATGCAGTATTCTCAAAAGTACTGCATTATAATAAAAAAAAATATTTTTTTCTGTCAAAGAACAATGGGTTTACATACAGGCCCTCCTATGTATTAGGGGATAGCCCTGGTTATTCTGTGCTATCTAAGGGTAAACACTGGCCATTAACCACGAATGACAATTCTCTCTGAGCACAAGTAAAGTTTGACTGCTATACTAATGAAAGAGAAGCATGAAGTTTGGGATCTTTCAGAAACATACGTCCTTCAGTTGTGCCAATCTGTGTCTGGATTTTTTTCCCTGTCTTTCCCAAATAAAATGCCTCATGATAAGTCACAAGCAAGCTGTGACCGCGTATCCCCTCTTTCTTCATTTGATCTCAGGATGAGTCTTTTGCCATTGGGCTTCCTTACAATTTCCTGTGAATTCAGAGAGTGCAGGGTGAATGCTGGTCATATGGACTGCAGAGGAGCCTATACTGAATATTCAAAGTATTTGATTTATTTACCTCATCTGTTCTTTATTTAATTGTTAGCCAAGATGACACAGCTCTTAAAGTCAATACGTTACAGAGCAATTTCAGGTACTGCTCCTCTCACATTATCCCCTGACATTTTAAAAAGCTTTTTCTCTTCACTATTGCCATATTAAAAAGCTAACTGAATGAATTCCAACGAGGGGCACTTGTTCAAACAAATGGGAGAGAATTCAAATGTTAGATGTTGTAGAACATCTCTGAGGAGGGTCAAAGGCATGAAAAAAGTTGCAAAACTTGACAAATATTTTTCCACTGGATGATGCTCAGTTGAGCCATCTTCCACGATGGTGTCTGTAACAAGCAAAATGTTGAAGTCAACATCTCCTTTTTGTGTGTGTGTTCATTAAAAGTGTTCACGGCTTTAAAACATTTTTGTTGTTTGACCTCTAGACAAGAGGATTCAAGGAAAGATTCCTTTTCTTCTCTAAGGCAGTAGCTTCATTTTTCTAGTTAGAAAGTGAAAAGAAAAACTACTGTGAACTTATGTGGCAGAACTCACCATTTTGTCACCAAAAGGAAAATAAAAGAGAGGAAAAAAGACGACCAGCATCTGAAAATGTAAAAACCCCATTTTCCCTCCAAAGAAAGAAAGGTAGTTCTAAATACTCATTTTCCAAGGTAGTATAAAATCTTGATTAACGCAAGTCCAATCCAAGACACTGAATGAGGATTTTAAAATTCTCCTCAGCAAAGCTATTGCAGGAGACCATGACAAAGCAAACTGATTCATAAGGAGATCAAATATCAGCCCTATTTTTATGGACTCTCAAAGTTCATATAAGATGGGAACAAACCAGCTGAATTTAAATGCAAGGACTTTTTGTGCATTTCCCCATATCCAGCCTCTCACGAGCCTGTGGGACTGATTCTCTCTGAGCCATTCATCTACTTTTGCTTTACATCTGTTTTAATGAAAGAAAGCATCTAACGCCAAGATTTTATAAATAGCAGCACTTAAATCCAAGATAAGCACAATTCACAGTGCTGTACTCAATGGGAATATTCCTCTAAGGCTTTGTAACCTGTGTGTAAAACTGTTTCAGGCTGAAATCTGGCATTTGTGGATTTCACGAAAATGAAATCTGTGGTTCTTTAAGAGGACAGTTAGCTGAAACAAGTAGTGGGTGTCTGCTTACCCAGACAAAAACAGCAGCTTTGCAAGTTAACATTTTTTTGCTAAGTGATTACTGTCTAGCACGTGCAATAGCCATTAATAGAAATTGAGTTCATATTCATGTGGAAGGCAATAGCCCCAGGCACACTATTAATGAACAGAAGAACAGAGGCCTCTAGGCTTGGCCTAAGTAGCACTTCCACTCATGAAACAGTAGAATTGCTGAAATAAAAATGTTTCAAAAGTAAATTGTCAATATCTGAATATGGCTTGCTAAAATGAAGCCATGAGGTAAGCTAGAGAAGGGGCACATTTGCTCAAAATTACTGCTGATTAAAACTCTAGCATGGCATTCAGATACTGGGAATAACTATATATTTACTGTGCTGAAGACTATAAAGGTCTAGGGAATAAGAAAACAAAGCACTCAGATCATATTCCCAGGTGTTTCTCTAAAGTTACCTCCTCTTTGGTGCAGCTGGAATTGTGCAAAGGGATGTAACAGATCACAGCAACCAGCCCACCACGTCTGCAGAAGCTTTTGCACTATTAACTGGAACAGTTCTTCAGTAACCTTATTGTATCAACATGGAAACACAAGACCTTAATTTCCACCACAAGGTATATTGTCCTTTTCATATTATTTTATGTTTGTATTTCTTTATGCCTTGATAGACTAGCAAGCACAGTAGATGCATCTGAGAGATGTTAAACTTCCTACTAACTGTCACAGAAGCAAAAAACCTGCATATTAATATTAAAAACCTGAGTGACAGACACAGAGTTACACATGTAAATAACATTCTACCAGGGAAGTGAAAGCATCATTCTCAATTTCATAGTCCTTTTTTTTTTATTGCACAGACAGTATTGAAGAAAGGGAAATTTCTAAGTCTTTATTTTATTTTATTTCTATTTCTAAGATTCTTCCAAAACCTCTTTTTTCCTACATGCCATTGTGGATGACACTGGAATAACAGGGCAGCAACAATTACAATCTCTTCATTCTGCACCTCTAGCATGGTTGGGGTCCAGTCCTTGAATTCTCAAGGAGTCCCACTGAAGAGAATACAAGTATTTAGGATTATAAGCACTATTCAGCTTTCTGCTGTTGCATCAACCAAAGAGAGGATTGGATCTTTAGGCCTTAATTTAATGATTTAATTTCTATTCAGGGGAGTTTTCAAGAACAGAACTCCTTTGGTATGTGCTCTCCACAGTGTGAGACATCATGCAGTGTTGATATTAGGACCTAAATGAAGAATACCTCCTTCTCCAATGTCCATCAGGTGGCATTTAATGCACCATGAAACTTTATTGTCTCTTCCCAGAAAGGAAAAGAGTGGAGCCTGTCAGGTCTCCAGGCCTTCCCATGGCCGTCACCACTACGGCTGGAGTGCTGAGTGGAAGGAGCAGGGAATGGTGCTTGGAGCCTCTTAGGAATCCTCCTGGTTGCTCACTTGAGCCACGGTATCGACGTGTGAGCATCGCTCCAGGGCCTCGCCGGTGCAGAGCTGATCCCCCAGCACATCCCGCACACAGCAGTGCCCGCGGGCTGAAGGGCCTGAGCCAGCTCCCAGGAGCGTGAGCCGCGTGCCCCTTGCCACCCACCCCAAACCAGGACAGCCCCACAGGCAAGGCCTGACAGCTGCCGCGTGCGAGAGCGCCCTGCTCCGCGCTAAAGCCACCTCTGTGCCGGGGCTCTGCCCTGGCTGCGCTTCAACCGCAGTGAGACGGGATCAGAAACCGCCTGCTGAGCTCTGACACACGGCTCCTCTCCTCTTGGCATCCTCCACTTCTGAAGGTTAATAAAAGGAATCCACTTATTATTTGGTCGTAATTAGTCCTTAAAAATGCTTTGCAAACACAGCTAATTGATTAAGTAGCCTGTGCAATAGCATCAAAACACTGGTTTTAATTAACAACCTTAAATCCCATAGTTCATGCAGAGTAAAAGGAGCCTTTTTTCATCAGCTAGGTGCACAAAACAGGAGAAGAAGGAGGGAAAAAAAAGTTACAGATTAATTTCCCAGTGAGACTTCTATGCCAATTATGTTGCCTTTTCCACCATCCTGTACAATTTAACACTGAAAAAGCCTTCTTTTTTTCCCCTAAAAGTAATTTATATTAACAAAACAACAATCTCAGTCTTGGTTCCAAATCTTAATCCCACAACTCCACTACTCTTATTTCACAGAGACTCAACGTCTCTAAAAGCTGCACCTGCAGGTGCCACCTGCCCTACCCAGGGCTCTGGCATCACCAAGCATCTGCAGAGGATTGGCACATCCCACATTGGCAGACATTTAAATCATCCTGATTTCCAGCTCAGGTCATCCCTTTTTCTGTGTACATCTAATCAAACCCAACTGTCTTTCCTGGTTAGACTCTCAAATGCTTGTGTTAGGGATTTCACAGCAGTGGTATTTCACAGCCAAGGGGGTGGAGATTTTACTGTGGTTCTGTTACGTGTAAGCCTGTTACCTATTTAAAGTTCTGGGCATGAAAGAAGATTTGTTATTTGTTCATCAGTGTGACTCTGTCACAAAGCACAACAGTGACCCCCTGACTCGTGCTCAGGGGCTTAGAGTTTATCACCAGCAGGGCTCAGACACTCTGTCTCAGGATCCTCACACTGGGGGAGGAGAAAAGAGAAAGACTAGGTTGCGTTTGCATTTTTCACTCTGCACTCTGTGTGCCAGAGGAGAACTTTTTGACTTTTCAGCTCAACTGTATGAAATTTGGTATTCAAATGTGGATTTGTCTCCATGTTGTAAAAGTAAAGTACAGAGGTTGCTAATAACAGATTCGAGCATCTTCCAGTACAGAAATGGAAGCGATAGAGAGGATAAAGAGCACAAGGATGACCTTAGGCTAACCCTGTACTTCCCTGATCCACACAGGTTGTGTATTTGCCTGCCCATCTGGTATAAATCAGAGCAACCTTAAGGCTCTGGTACCAGCTGAGACCCCTCTGCCCTCTCTACCTGTTATCCTTGTACCTGGTGCTGGTGAGTCCAGCAGGAGGCATTGGATGTGGCCTGGGCAGACACAGTGCAACCCCTAAGATCCACTGGTTCTCAGGAACAGTTTGCCCATTAAAACCTGCATTGGGTACTGAGAAACATGCAAATTACAATGGAGACAGACACACGAGCTGGCACCTGGTGATGAAAATTTAAACATTGGTACCACTGACTTATTTTTATATTAGAGTCTAGAGAGAACACATCAAAAAAATAAATACAATTTTCTCTTTTCACTGTTTGCACCAGTATTTGAAAGAACACTAAAGTCATTAATACAGCACAATTCCTTTTGAAGGCAATAGTTTTCTTTCCACTTTTTCTCATGGGCAAAAGCTAAAATACTAACCTACAGTGTACGCCTCTCTGGAATGAAATCCTGCACGTATTCCTCTGGAGATTTACAGTGTATACATGAAGAGTTATAAACGGTAAAAGAGAAAATGTGCCTATATTTTCCTATATACCTTCAAATCTTTCCTTTAGAGACATTTAAATCCTCATAAATTGCCCCTTGCATATGAAGCTTTCTTTTTAAATCTTAAGCAAATTCCACTGCTTTTCTATTGCATAATGAAATAGCCAATCATGCTGAGGAGGTGATGTTAAGCTTGCCTGAGCTAGCAGCAATGGCTGAGAACATTTCATAATTCAGAAATGCCATAAAATCCTTCATCACAAAAATTCAATTTTTTTTTTAATCCCCAGAAGTCTCTAGGATGTATCTAACATTAAACCCCCAAAACAAGAAACCAAAACCAGATATGTTCACCTCCTATTCTAGACTCCACCCTCATGTACCGCTATAAAGCAAATATATTGGGTTTTTTTCATTTCTTTGTTTGAAATCTATCCAGTGTAAAATATACACACACATACACACCATCTATGAAACTTACACCTTTCTCTTCTGTGAATGGACATTTAGTCCCAGTTTTGTCTAGGAAATAATTAATAGAAGATCAAGGGGTTTTTTTCTAGTTTGTTTATCAAAGAGCCTTTCAAAAGACCGCATGCTATTCTTTAAAACACAAGAAATCAAGTAAGAATAGGTAATTCTATGAGTAATATTCACTATGAAGAGCCAACAACGAAGTTCCTCAGCTGTGGCAGCTTATTTCAGATGTGTTTACTTTAATTGGCTCACAACAGTGTTTCCTATCACACAGCACTCTGTTCTGACACGTGCTGCATACACTTGTTGCAATTTTGCTATGAGAGCCCTTGCTCAGCTCCTGGGAACGGAGGTCGTTAAAAGACCTGTAGATGTGGCACCTGGGGACATTATTTACTGGTGGACATGGTAGTGCTGGCTTAATGGTTGGACTCAATGACTTTAAAGGTATTTTCTGACCTAGACAATTCTGTGATTCTATGTCCTGGTCTATGCAATCACAGAGAACATGAAGGGAAGTAATGCCTGTGAAGAACAGCATCAACTCCAAAGACCCGAACATGGTAAAATAGCTGATTGTTAACAGACATAAATTTTTTCCAGTGTCCACAGAGACTAAAATTATTTTATAAACCAAAACTGAATACAGTACTATTTACAGCAGCATAATTGCTGATATTTACATTGTATCACTCAGCAAAGGGAATGTGCTCAACAACCATAGAGAGTAATTTCTTAGATATTTTCTCAGAGTTCAAAAATGTAGTATTTGTTGTGTTTATAGTCTTCTGGGGAGCTCATCTTGTTAAGGAACCCTTCCTGAAAAAATAAAAAAAGCTTTTGCATTCTGAATATCTTCCACTCTGAGATCACATGAGCCAATAGTCCCTTGTCCAACTCCTCTCCAGTTCAAGTGTGCTGTGAGTTCAAGTGAAAACTGGCTGAATGACCAGGCCCGGATGCTTGTGATCAGCTAAAGAAAGTTCAGCTGCAAGCAAGATTCCCAGAGATCAATATTGCCTAACAACTTCATCAGTATCCTGCAGAGCACACCCTCAGCAGGTTTGCCACGTATCCTGGCTGCCTTTGGAAAAGCACAGAGGGAAGCCAAGGGAGGAGACCCTTTTTCTCTGCTTGGCACTGATGAGGCCTTGTTTAAAGGACTGCACCCAGTACTGGGCTCTTCAGCCTGATTTTGCACAATATTGCCTCTCAGCCATAACAGGCAACATTATTAGTTAATTTGATGGGACTTTATCTCCAAAACCCTCAAAAAGTCATAGCAACATAACAGGTCTATAGGAGATCCTCAAGAAAACCCCTATGTATAAAGTGTGACTGAACCCCAGTTCTTTCCAACATCTCCATCAGATCAAACTAATACTTCAGCTCACTGGTTCTGCTATTATTAAGCTTCTACTTCTTTCTTGCCTTGCTTTGTTTCTCTTAATATTTCCCATTTAACTCTCTCTGCTATTCCCAAATTGTGAGTCAAAGTCTCGTTCCAGCAAAACATCTCTTTCCCACTACTGTTTCAGAACTTGCCTACAACTGAAGTCTTCCTTGCCTGTAAAACGGGCCTTTGGCATCACAGAGCCACATGAACAAGGACGAAGGGCACCAGCAATGAGTCAGAAGCACAACTGTTCCTGTTCTTGCCCTGTGCATTTAAATTTTGTCAGCCACCGTTCGCCTGTGTGTCACTCTCAGTGGTGACAGCACAGCAGCACCAGCAAAAAGATGACTGGCAAGAGGCGGCATGAGCCAGCTGCTAAGCCTGAATCCTGAATATCAAATGTCAGCCGTAGAGAGGCCATGAATAAACGATGTGCAGTCGTCACTCTCTCTTGGGAATCACCCAGTATTTTCAAATACCTAACATAAGCACAGTGCCAAGGATTGTAGATTTTATGTTCACAGGAACCTTCTCAACGGCTCGACACTTCCTTTCTGAAGAAAGATGAATCCTCTGTCTGGAAAAGGAGAAGAAATGAAACATGCCGTGTGAAAGGGGCATATCCTAGCAACTTAACCTCATGGTGCTGGTCTACCTGGCTGAGTACAATAGCTCACTACAGCTTTCATCAGTGCTGGTGTAATGGTTAAGCAAAAGTGACTTGGTATTTCTGGGGTTCAGTAATTGGATTTGGAGCCTTTAACCTCCAGGTCACAGGGTCAGATCCAACTCCAGTTCATAGAGCCTGAAAATCATTAGTATCACAGACCTGTTCGTGGCATATACGAAATGAATGTGTGGCTTCAGCCCAGGTGCTAGTGAGAATGAGTCCCTTGTCAACCCTTTCAGCAGAAAAGCAAGGGATTAAATGAGTTAGGAACACAAGTTAGTTTTTTCTCCAGAAGGGTGGTCTCTTTGGTCAGAGTTGAGACAATTTCTGGTGAGTTTTTATTGCTGCCTGCTCTGCAGTAGTCTTTATGAGTATAAAATTTCAAGCTTGAGGTCTACATATTTCAGAATCTTTAGAGCTCCTACATTTACTTTGGATAGAATAAAAAAAATATAAAACCCACATTTGACCTTCCTTTAATAATTTGTTCAGCTCAGCTGCATTTGATTCTAGTTTTTCAGAAATCTCAGCAGGCCAGAAGTGGCAGCAGCACTGTAGACTGGACCCATTGAGGTGCCTATATCCATGTGCCTTGCATTAAATTGCACTGCTGAAAATGTCACCACAGCAAAATCCATAGCCTCCTATGAAATCCTTGGCTTGTAGGAAGCAGTACATTAATTTAAAAGAAAATAAAGAAAGGAAGGAAGAAAAAAAAAGAACTCCATAAACATTTATCTAACAAACTCCTCCACTCGAGCAGGATGTAACAGCCGCGTGCTCAAGCACTTCTCAACTCGTGTTGGGTTCTCCAGCTCTGACTGCAGCACACATGGACAGCACTTGCCAAGAGCAAAGGTGAGTGTGGGCAGACATGAACCTGCTCTCTCTTGTCAGTGACAATCGCTTTAACCGCAAAAATGTTTACAATCAACACTAAGCCCACAGAACTTGCTTTTTTTAGCAGATTTTAAAGCCAGCCCCAGTTGCCAAAAAGTCATGGGCGTGTAAGCTTTTCAGAACGCATGATAGTCAAACCTTTACTCCTCAGCACTTTAGCAAAAACAAACACCTCCCCCTCCCCAGATTAAATTCTTAAACTTTACCACACTTTTGTGGACATTTTGGCCTTTTGAAAATCAAAGTTTAAACAACATGGAGAGAAAGCCGGTGCAATTAAAATAAAATTAAAAACATAAACAGAACTGCAAAGGAGAGGCTTCAAAAGACTTAGAAAGCACTAAAAAGTATTTGCCTCTTGCTTTACAAACCATTCACTGAATCCCAATTGTAGACAAAAAACATTCACAGAATCCCAAATGTAGTTCACATGCATTTTAATACTTGTTTAGTGTGATTTTTTTTTTTTATAATCAGTTTTGAGTTTATTTGTATTGGGTTTGTTTCTCATAAAGCATCTGTTCTTCTGTTTCTTTTTACATGACTGGCACTCTCGTAGTGTAAATGACTGGACTGACATTTATTGGATTGGGCTTCACATGGTGCACCTGTGAGCAATATGTGGTGTGTGTGACTTTCTTATGCAGCCCTAGTAATTTTAATTGTTTTTGGCATGTTTTTCCTGCCACATACTGTAATTTGACCTTTGCAAATATTCGTTTCATTTTGATGCTTATGAAATGAAGTAGACTAATATTCCAGAAGAATAAAGTCCTCTGTTCAGTCACAGAAAGAGATACAGAAAATGTAGCGGCAGCACAATTTTTTTTTTTCAACAAGAGGTTCCTAGAATCCTAGGGAAAGAATGCGGTGTACCTATAGAATAATGTAAATGTCTGTAGAGCATAAATGGCATGAGGGGAGAAAGTGGACCAAAAGAAAAACATAGGCATAAAAAAAAAATTAGAAAATTAATCTCTTTCTCAGTTATTAGGAAACACAAAGTCTGATTATTTTTTTCCTACCTAAGCTTATAGCACAGTTGCAGATACTACTATAGAACATTTAGTACTTCTATTTTCTAGCAATTTTTTTTTTGTTAAGTGCACAGCAATTTTTGCAAAGCCTCTTGAATTGAGCTAATTAATTATTACTTTTTCTGAGGTAAATGAGTTTTTCCCAGCACACACAATGGGCTAGGAACAGACAAGGGATCTGAAGTGAAGAGTTCTTGAGTTCTGTTCTCATGGAAAACAATTAGACATCACTGCCTTATAACTGGAGAAAGGTATGCCACAGCACTGCTCCACAGTTAGTGAAGAGGATTTCTTTAAGGAATTTCATGCACCACACCAGGTATATTAACCCTATTACCACACCTTTAAGATTTTTCTCTACAGTGTGTCACCCTAACGATGAGAATAGAGAAATATTTGAAATTTAGAGTGTAGGGTATTGTCAGTCAAAAACATTCCAGTTACTGGTTGTGATCATTCTACTTACCTATGACTTCAAATTATATAAGCTGGACAGAATTTCAGTTGCATGAAAATAATGATAATTTGAGAGTTTTATGGTATTTTTAGCTTTTGTATTCTATAAATGGTAATCAAGCTCTGGATTCCATTTAATTAGGAGAAGAGTAATGGAAGACACTAATTAAGAGCTGTAAGCATCTCCTCAACTAGCAGTTTAACCAATAATGTATTATTTATTAAACACCCCGGCTAGCTGGCACAGCGCTCAAAGGGGTGCGGATCTCGGCGCAACGATGACAACCTGATGACACAGCTCCTCCTGACAGGCAGCGCTAATGAGCTTTGGCAGGGATCACTGCTCCGAGCCTCGGAGGCACCAGCCACAGGCCTGCACTGAGATTTCACCACTCGGGCTTCCCAAAAGCAGACAGCAGAAAGGAAAACGGGCTCAGGCTGCAAAGTGCTTCTGGCAAATGAAGGCGCGATGAGAAATCACGTGGCGCCGTTCCTCAAAAGGCGTGGGTTGTTTTATATCCATAATAAGGCTGCTTTATAGTGCCACCGATCCAGAGGTGCCTTGCACTAAATGGGAAGCTGACCCACGATGTTTAGCTCATGAGCATTCAAAGGCAGTAACTTGTTACTACCCAGAGCAAGGGTTCTGGGTCAGAATGCAGTGTGTGTTAGACAGCTGAGTACCCATAATAGCTAACGGCCCATCAGCACGAAAGAATCAGCAGCAGGAAAGAAATATTGTGAGCTGGACCTACACCTGGTGCAAACTGCGAGACCAGAGGACAGCAGAAGGCAGCTGAGTCATGCTGGCTAATAAGCTTATGGAATATGATCCAAACAAATCTCTTGTAGTTTGCTGTAATTATTACATTTATATGTTTGACCCCATTTTAAATTCATAAAATAAATTGAAAAATACTAACGTCAGCTTTAAATCAGTAACAGTATTAGGCCCAGGATTATGACCTTTTCTTCCTATACAGCTACATTCTGTAAAATGAGATCTATTGGTTTCATTTCCCCAGCACAGCATCCAGAAAAGCCTTCAAGTAGAATTATTGCTTCTATTAAAACATGCACCATCTTCTAACTCTTCTCGTTTTCTCAGTTTAATATGAAACAATTGAGAGTTATATCAATACATTAGAAAAGAATTATCTTTATCAGCATCCTCAGAAGTCGTGATTAATGCAACAATCTTTTTCCTCTAACTGAAGATGCCACAGGAGGTACTAGTCCTTTGTGAACAATTATGTAATTTAAGCTTTGTAGAGTACACATTTTTGCAAAGTGGTCAATAACTCCTGGTTAAGTAAAAGCATTCCTTTCAATTAATACAGGTTTCTAAGTTTCTGAACTTAGACATACAACAAAAACCACAACAGACTTAGATTTTAAAGGCACCTGCTTACAACAATATATTATGAAAATATGATTTACTACACTAACATATTATATTAACCCTACACTGGTGAATACTGTGGGACAAATCCTCCTCCTTGCTAAAGCAGATGCAGGATATCATCTACACACGTGCACCCACAGAGATGCTGCTCCTGCACCACAGCAACAGCTTCATCACTTTGGAAAGATGAGGAGCTCAGGGCCAGAGTAACGTGAACGACAAAGCAGGTGTCCAGAGATGCTGCCTGCAGCCTATTCAGCAGCCCACACAGAAGCTTCTCACCTGAAGGGCACAACGTGAGAGACCACTGATGCAGGATTGCCCTCAGTCCTTGCATCCCAGAAGTCCTGTTCACATAATGCTGGGCTCCTAAGGGTGTATTATTCCACAAGACAGCTTTCACAGACTGAAAGCAAACCTTTCAGCCTTCTATCAACATCCAAAGAAGTTTAGAGCCTACTGACACCCATGCACATCAAGCGAAAAAGTTTATAGGTAGACCTGGTGAGGCTCATTTTCAGTTTTGAAAACTGGGCCAAAATTGAAAAAATTCTTTAGTTTTTGTACTGAGCCTCTGTGAATTATGTGAATTATATCAGTGATGTATCGTCTACGTAAATATGTGCATGGATAGAACAAGTATACTCACGCGTGTGGGAATGGCAGTGTTAAAAAGAAAATAAATAACCCTGCCCAACTGAACTTTCGTTGTATTTAGCAAGGGACGTTTTCCTCTGATATGTGTGTGAGAGGTTGGATGGAAAGTCAGTGTTATTAGATTTTATGCTTTTCTAGAGACATTGTCATCTGAGCCTAATAACTTTGTTTTCGTTCTACTCTCTTCAGGGGAATAAATGGATATTTAAAGTTTGGTTGAATTTTTGTGCTGGGGGACTTGGTTATTTGGTATGAATGTGATCCACTTCCACCCCTCCCCCTTCCCTCCTGACTCTTTTCTGTTCTGTATGTTTTCCAATTAGGAACCCCAGTGACTGAAATCAAGTGCCAAATTACCAGCCTGAGGCTAAACTACAGCAGCAGCAAAATTCCAATTTTAAAAATCTGATTGAAGAATGGGGGTCTTTATCTATATGCCAATGTATGTGCAACAGGAAGGTTTTCTTCTTTCCTCCCTTGGCCCTGTGAGCAGAGAATCCACTAAAAATACCAAAATTATATCATATCAGCTGATAAGAAAACTCACAAAAGAAGAAACTATGTATTTGTATAACTGCAGCAGTATCTCTGAGTCCCATTTCCTGTGCTGAACCATAAAAGGTCCCAGTTCCAGAGTTTCCTCTTGTGTACAAGCAGTGGCAACGTGTCTGTGCTCCTGGGAGTGCACACAATGCCTGTGTGCAAGGACTGAACGCATGCTGCACCTGAGGTCCTTCACATTGTGCTCCTTTCACATTAGAGGCCTCTACTTGGGTTTTTTAGCAGCCTCCTGTAGTTAAAGCATCACTGGCTTCCCATTTTCCCTTATGCAATCCCAGGTGGCATGTCCCATTAATTTGACCTCACTCTGGATGAAGCTGTTGTACCTCACTTTGTTATACCATGTTAACACAGGGAAGTCAACTGCCTGGGACTAGACTCATTCAGAAATTCAAAACCACCCTTTGAAACAGGCACATTATTGTGCAAATAAACACAGAACCTGGGAACAAGCACTTGCAACATCCTTCTGGGTGGCCTGGCCCTGGCCTCTTCTGCCCAAATTGAGGAAAGAGCATCTCTGTCACACACACTCTGCAGAAGCTGCTGCCTCAGCTCCCCGGCCCTGCTGAACACTCCAGCTCTCTAAGTGCTACAGCCCTGGCTGACACTCCACTGTATCCCTGGGGCGTGGAAGGGATGTGAGACACCCATTCCACGCCAAGCAGCACCTCCTGCAGCAGCACAGCTCACCTTGGCAAGGGAATTCGTGCCGTGGTGCTCTTTTGAACTCAGTCTTCTGCTCCACATGAACAGATCTGTCCCAGAGATCGGTTACTGGCATTTCTTGGTGCAAACTGACCAAGATTGCCTGGAGATAGACCAGCTCTAAGACTTGTGCTGAAAAAGGAATGCTCCTTGAAGAACTAGTTTGTTGTGTGATCTGAGAAGGATACTTGCAGCATAGGAGACAAAACCTTCAGTTCTTATTCTGTAAACAAGCTTCTGTATTTCACATTAAAGTATGCAGTGAACATCGTATCTCTTTTCATCAAGAATGACATTCAAACACTATCATCTCACCTACAGTTTATTCCAAGGACGCTAGTATCACCCTCAGAATTCTTTCTATCTTTTTCATTGTCCATGAGTTGTCAGCTCCCCTTTCCCAACACCACTCCTGGATTTAACTCTGTGCTGTCAGCCAGACAGCAGATACACCTGGGAAAATATACGGTGCCAGCAGTGCAGTACAGACACCTTCTCTGTGCCTCACACAGTATGGACACATGTAATTCTGAGCACATAAATACCTCCTTTCCTTCTCTTCTGCCAACATGCTTATAAGCTTATATTTTTACAACTATGGATGGATTCACTGACAGGCTAAGACCCATTCATTTACAGTTTACTGCAGCAGACAGTGGCTCCAGCTGCTCCCCATCCTGAGCATTGCTGAATCCTGTCCTGGTTGCAGGACCGGTTTTATAAAACTTTAAAACTTTATTTTAGTCCTCACCATCAAGTTGAATAGTGCATGAGGCTTATGTGCCAGTACAAAATATTTCTTGTTAGGGATGAGCAAGCTCATTTAAACTAAAGCTAAAAGCCTCTGTGAGTTTGTGAATTTGAAGGTTTGATTTTTAAGTAAATATCCTTGGTTTGAGATCCCTTTGGAAGAGAATGCTGGGAAAGAATCACAGAAAGGGTAAATAACACAAGGAAAACAGGTTTTAAAGCCGAGTTAGAGAGAAAGGCTTGAGGAAAAAACACTACACAGCTGTTTCCACACCATACAAAAAGACTTTCTGAAAAGTTTTACAGGGAACTCAACTCGCTGAGCACCATCATGGTCTTTAAAATAGGAAATGCAGAGTCAAAAGCAGGGTTTGGGCTTGATTGTTTTGTTGATGTTGTTTTTTTCTTCAAACTGAAACACTTTGAAACGATAGAAAGTTCCAGAAAGAGACAAAAATAGGGAAATGTCCTTAAACATTTGTGACCAAGTGCTGAGAGAATGACCCTTTGCCCAATTGTCTTTTCAGATCTTTCTTGCTATTAGAGTGCTATTTATTAGAAACTTTAACTGATCTTGAAACTTAAATACCTTTCTCACAAACAATTTGGAAACTTACACCATTTATGTAAGGCAACCCAAACCAGTTCTTACTGAATACTTTTGCAATTAGATGTAATTCTAGCCTAAAAAATTTCTGCATATGGCGAGTCTGTCACGGATGACATTTGCATTAGAGGAAGTCATAGCTACTTGGCCAGATGCGTGCAAGTATACTGTGAAATATATATAACTGATATTTAGATCATCAATCAAGAAGTGATCAGTGATAGGAACATGACCTTCAGCCCACCTGGTGAAGAACTTTGAAAAGGGAACGACTGTCATCTGCAGTCTTGAGCCTGACAAAATATTTCTTACACAGAAATTGTAACTTCAGTCCCAGTATGAGCCCTACAATGACCTTCTCCCATGGCTCCTGCATAGGGAGGTTGGCTGAGGCTCCCTTTCCATGGCCATTGCCATTACACACTCCAGGGCTTGCTTTAGCACAAGCCACTCACACCCCTGTGCAGAAGACTGCAATTTCACATTTCACTGCAGAGGAGAGGGACAATGGCAGGCTGGAGGGGACCCTACAAGATCATAATGACAACCAAAGATGAGCGAGACAAGGAGCAACTGTGGAAAACACATTACTATTCACAAGAGCCTTTTGCCTGCATTAATTTAGACATGTACAGAATCAGAAAGCTCCAGCACGATAAGGGCAGAATCAATGGAAACTACTTTTTCATTTAAAATTAAACTATTGTTACTTTAAAAGGCAGATCTATTTTTAATCTTGTCCACTCTATTCTATTAACAAACAACAGGATACAGAGCAGTTCCATTTGGCTCAAAATGTTCAATATTGGATGGCAGATTGCAGATTCATGGATCAAGTTATTGGGTTATTTCTCTTAGTCATAATGTAAATGTAAAGAAGACAATCCAGTAGCATTTGGGGAGGGAAAGAAAAGGAGAAAAAACAAGAAGGAGTAATTGGGGTCACATCCACTGAGCACAGAGGCATTTCCAGAACAGCATCCAAGTGAGTCACAGGCAGCGTGAGTGAAAAGAGGGGGGCAAGTGATAAAGTAGAACTCATGTGGCCTTTTTAAGCTTTTCTGGCAGAACAAGAAAAGTAATTACACACTGTCTCAGCAAACATCCGTGGCACCACCTGGTGTATTCTCAGAGAAATCCCAAGAAGGGATTTTTCATCTTGACCTCGATAAGTGCTTTGCTGGTACCAACTCTTTGCATTATACACAATTTTGAGAAGGAATCAGCCTGGGAGCACTGAGTGAAGCACAGGCCCTCTGAGATACACAGGTACTGGAAGTCAGCTGGAGAGTGCCTGGGTAACAAGAGCTCCAAATGAGAGGGAAAGGAGAAAGACTGCTACAATGATTCTGACACCAGGAAGTTGTGGATGCTGAAATGCTGTTAGCAGGGAAATTTCCTCTTCTTGCATTCATTCTAGGAGAACTTTTCCTTTGCTGTGTAAGCTATGTAAACAATAGATAGGGTTCTTGTAAATAGCATTCATATCTGGTACCTTCTGACCTTGTGTATAATAAAAAAAAACATTTCTGAGTGTGTCTGAGACTTTGACCAATCACCCTAGGAGAAGTGTGAACACTGTTCAATTGCTTTATGGAACTAGAATATATAAATGGTATTGTAAATTTAATAAATAATTCATTCCTTGCTCTGGACTCCTGCCTCGCTGCATCTCTGAACCCCTGCTTGGAAGTCCACAGGAAGTCATAAACATATAAAATCTTCTGGAGCATGGAAAAGAGAGGGTGATGACGAAAGTCTCTGCTGCTCCAGCCAGTGCCATCATTCCTGAGGCAATGCTGGGCCTTGTTCCTGGCTCTGTGGCACAGCTTCCTCCTTGCTTTGCCTACTCCCTTCCCCAAAACCGGCATGCCTTTTCCCACGAGGATTCAACAACCTCCTCAGTAGGGTCCAAACTACATTAATTGCTTTAACAAGTAATTAAAGTTCCTGAATTCCTAAAACCGTGCTACCACAGAAAGTAACTAACGCATAAATAAATTCCCTGAGCTCTTTGTGCTGGGTCTTAGCCCATGAAAAAACTTTTGCCTCATAACTACCCTGACTGGGGCATCAGTCTAACGACACTCCTGCTTGCTCACATCATCAAACAAGTCAGCAGTTGGTCTGTAAAGGCTGATTCCTGTGTAATAACCTGGCAGTGGTATTTCTTTGGACTGAATGGGCATGATGGTATTAAGAGAGTCAAAATCAGCACACAGTCCATTCCTTATATCAGTGGTATCCCATTTTAAGCCTCAAGAAACTGATTGGCTTCTGTACTTGAGACATGCACATGTGCATATGCAGACATAAATACATGTGTATATAAAAAAAAGTATTTCTTTAAATAAGTGTATTTGTGAACAGATGAATTTGTGAATCAGGTCACTTGGATGTTTGCCAGCTTGAACAGTTTTGGCAGGATTCTTAGGCTTGAAAACAAACAGTACTGCCTTATTAGAACTCCAGCAGACACTGTATTGCAAACACTTGAATGAGTTTTTGCACATGCATAAGATTAAAATATTGTGTTGTGTAACAAAATGCCAAATTACCAAGGGGGTATTTGAAATGAACTTACCAATTTCTGAAGTAAAGCATCCATTTTTCATTCTCAAATTTTATTTCAGGTCCCATACTAAAGAAAAAAAATAAAAATACTGCAAGTTAGAAATTGGGAAGAGATTTTGCAGAAAGAATAAAAAGAGAATTTTCCTGATGGATTCCTTAATCACGTACAAGTCACTGGTGAACAATAAAATACATTGAAGATTGCTGTAGAAATTAGGTCTTGACCTGAGTTGTTGAAAAATAGTTCAAAGCAAATAGAAAACATAAATGGATTTCTGTGGGGGGGTTTCCAACAATATTTCAGAATAATGAAGACAAAGTCTATGTCATACCAAAGGCTAACATTAAAATTAATGTTACCACCTCTATAAAAATAGATAAATTGCTTCACATCTAGAATGTTGTATCTAATGCATGATACAATGCCACAAGAGACTAACATACACAAAACTCCCCTCTTTTCAGCCTAAATGGTGTTCAGGTCATTATGACACTTGGCAGCCAAATCAGAGAAATTCAGAGGTAAAATTGGCATTCTGTGTCTTAACTTTTGTGCTTGGAACCTTAAGAGTATGTAGAGAAACTATGGGATGAGCTTACCTAAACACTGCATTACATGCTGAACATGATTTAAATCACCTTGATATTTTCTTTTAGAGTTCTACAGATGTACGTGGCCAAAAGCTCCCCTCAAACTAGCACATACTTAGATTGCTAAATATCTCCAGTTTGAGTGGACTGAGGCCAGAATTTGATTCATAAAAATTATTTGGATTATACTTTATTTGAAACTAAAGCATAAACAGAATTATCCACAGTCTCTGTGCTTTTAACTTGTCAGAAAACAAAATCAGTATTTGTGCTTGATGAACATTGCTACTATCTCAACCAATCAGTTGAACAAATTGATGGGGGCTTTTTTTGTGGGCTCATTTTCTTTTTTTTTCCTCAAAAGCAGCTACTTCTAAATGAAAGTAGCACTTAGGAAAGGTGATAGGTTCATAGTTATGGGATCAAAACAGGATTCAAATTTAGCTCTATGCTATAGGTAGAGAGAAGGCAGTAGCGCTGCCCTCCCCACAGACTCTGCTCTGGATTACATTTCTTTGTGTTAATTTGCTGCATTTTTACACCCACATTAATGTCCATAGTGGGCGAAAAGTAGAAACACATTTTAAATGAGAATTATTGCAATAAATGGTATCCTGTCCATGGTCTGTAAAGGTTGAGTGCTACTGTAATCCTTCACTTTACATGGCAACATCCTTTATGATCCCTGGGCAGGTACCAGACTCTGGCATCTAAGTCCTCAATGCACCCATCACTTTGCAGGTGCTGCAGCCCCAGCATCTCTTTATTTCAGTCATGAAAACACTTGCCTACAGAGCAATCACTCATCCTCAGACTGACACTGCTGCATCAAGCAATTTATATAAGCCAAAGCTGTAATGACATTTCTCAGACTTGTATTTTATGGGTATTTCTTTTTTGGAATTTGTGAGGGATAGAGAGGAGTAAGCTGGGTGGTTAATTTATTAAACTGTCCTCTGAATACTCATCTTTCCAAAATGCCTTAAACAACATTTTAATCAATACAAAAGTAAGCCAGTTTCAACTGCAAGAAAATTCCCAGGGGCAGTAGCTATCCCTGTGCAGAGCTTATTTTCAAAGCTGAATACGCTGGTTGTTAACAGAAGAATTCTCCAGAAAACACGCAATCCGCATTTGTTTATCATTTTGGTACATTTCCCCTTTTGGTACATTATCTACTTTAATAGCAAGAGAGACAAAATAAAGCACCTTGGGCAGGTGTCCTAGATATCAAACTGTGCAGCAGAGCCTACAGGACCAAGATATGGCACAGTTTGCATTGGGAAGCAGAGCTACCGGTCCTGGGTCAGCCCTGGTGAGCCTCAGCTCACTGTTCGTGGCAAGGAATGTAGCCTTGTGCTACCCCTTTCGAAAGCAAACACCAGCCTTCCCTTAAAAACAGACCCAGGAGACTAAAACACGAAAAGAAGACCACAACACCCAGATATGGCCAGTGGCTGTCCGTCTCTGACACCTCACAGGGATGTCACTTGGGTTTAGGCACTGGCTGAGATGTGAGGGCAAAACCCCTCCCAGTCTTTGCCTCTACAAGGGCAGAGAGTCCAGGCTCTTATTCCTCTCACACTCATTTTGTTTCATCTGCATCTTCTCTGATTTATGTGGAAAAATAGAAGCTGAATTAGGTTCCTTCAGT
Organism: Callaeas wilsoni; assembly: GCA_013398955.1. Taxonomy (NCBI): domain Eukaryota; kingdom Metazoa; phylum Chordata; class Aves; order Passeriformes; family Callaeidae; genus Callaeas; species Callaeas wilsoni. The sequence continues at coordinate 4,718 of VWPU01000075.1, read as the reverse complement.
GCTACTGATGAACTGATTACTCCAGTAAAAAATTTCTGCTTGTCTCATAATCAAATGAAAAGCAAGATCAGTCTCTCTTTTGGAATAATCAGAATTGGAATAGGAAAGAAGGACTGGGTTCATAACAAAGCTTTTCAAATATGAGCTGCCTTTAAGTCCTGTTTAATTCTAAATGCCAGGGCCTTATTTCATGAAAGCAGTCTGCACCCAAAACACAGGCAGTCAAGTAGAAAACAGGTCTTTCCCTGCTGTCCCCCTTGTTCTCTTACACACTTCTCTATTACTGGACATATTTCCTTCCTCTCCCCATTATTTTCTTTTTGTTTTATTCTTGTATCATCCTCTCCTCTTTTCATTTCTTGTACAATGCAAAGCTGTTCTATCCCACTAGAGGCTCTGGCCCTTGTGTCTGTGAATTTCTTCTCTCTTCCAGTACAAAGAGCTGTAAATTTTAACAGGCACAACATAACGAGACTGTTTATTCCCCCTGTTTCGCTCTGCTTTTACAGAAGTAGAGGCAGCAGGAAACAAAACAGAGGGTTTTCATCCTCGGCATCATTCAGCCAGCCAGTCCTACAAGATCCTACAAGCAGAGTTTGATGTCCCATTACAGACACCCTGCTCTGATTACCGAAGACAGAGGTGCTGCTGTAATACAGACATCGCGTAGCACCCATCTTTTTTGTCTGGAACATTCCATTGAACTGGGTGGACCCACAGGGACCTATCTGAGCCATTTTTTTACATGTTTCAGGCAACAAGTCTAACACAACTTTCTGGGACGAATGCTTTTTAAACTGTGGATGTCTTGGGCTTTTACCCAGGCTACCCAAAGCTCACAATACTAAATTGACAACCACAGTGATTGTTGTGAGCATTACTTCATTGTAGCCAAGGATCATATCTGCCCTCTATTAATAATTAACCCACGCCTGAAATCCTAAAGGTGAGGATCCAGTGGCACCAAGTGAGCATCAGATGGACAAAGGTATTTGTACCATTACAGTGACAGAAATAAATCCTTCTTTGAAATATTAACGTGGCATGGCTCACCATGCAATAGATTCATAGTGACTCAGCCCATAGTTAATACATTTATCCCAACAGTAACATGTGCCAGAAGAAAAGGGAAAACATTAACTGAGTGATTTTAAAAATAAATAAGGCTTTGATTTTTAATAGTGCTAAAAGGCTTTAAACTCACACATTGCTGCCCTCTCCACCTTCAGTACTGCTGAGTTCATAGAACTACCTCATACAAACTTTAAGCACACAATAAATATTTAAGAAAAACTCTACAGGGAATAATGTTTGTTCTGTCAGCACTTCACGGATTGTTTTGTGGCATCTACAAATAATGAATGATTAGAGCCCAAACAAGAAAAATAATTGACTTAAAGGCATAAACAGCTGCACTTAATTCTGGAGGAGTGCCCAGAATTGCTGCTTTGAAATCCCTCTGCTTTTTCCACGATAAATATGTTACAGAATCATGAAACAAAGTCTGCAAACAAATTATTCCTACTTATCTCCTATGTGTTGTTCTCTTTTGCGTGTGTATTCTGCCCTGTTAGTTTGGCACTGTTGCCCAGGTGCAGTACTGTATCACTCGGTTTTATGAAATAATTACAGATGGAAATAAGTTTTGTAAACCTGATTTACATCCTTCCAAAACCCCCATAAATTCATAACAGCCTAAGCACTTGTGATTTATCTCTGTGGCCACAGAAGGCATTTCCTACCACACTGGGCTTGGACAGAAAGTCTCTAATCTGATAACCCAGTTATACCAAGTTATATATCCTGTGACAATAATCCAAGTGGCCCTCAGATTCCCTGCCTCATTTGTTTAGATCCTTGAAGTTTTCATTCAAGCTGCTGTGTTGGAACAATAACTGGTTGTCTGTTTTTCACAGGCTTTTTTAAAAGCTGAAAAACTTAATATCGAATATATTGCTACAGTCTCTACTGTAAACTTTTACTAAAATTAAATTAGATTATACAAGTAAAGGTCAAAATTGAAATGGAGTCAATAAAAATCATTAGATTAACAGTGATCCTGAACTGAATCACCATCTAGCGGAGTCACCAAATTAATACAGCCAGTCACCAAATAAAATGATTGTAGAGCACGGTCAGTTCTTACAAACCTGCAAATACTCTCCTATAGAATTTAAGGAGGCACTGTCCATTTAAATCCTGTCCCAATGACATCACTGTACTTACAGCAATCAGTCCAATCAGTTGAACCTTTCTGAATTTAAAAAAGGCCTGTTTTCTGCCTCAAAGGATGCATAAAGTCCTGGAGTTCCCACACAGTTAGCAGCTAGCTGATTAGCAGTTATCTGGCATACTGAATTTTGATACAATATCTGTCATAATTGTATTTATTTTAACGACACTTTCTCTGTCCTCAGAATGACCACATTATTTCTTTGAGGTTTAGGTATAAGGAAATAGAAAAATTATCACAGCAAGTTTGAGGCAATGAGAGGAAAAAGCACGCTGGGCTCACCCACCACACACCAAATGCCTCTGACTGAGAGAGGTGCTCACTCTGCTTTCACCTGCCGTCACAAAAAGACTTGGACAAATACAGAAAAGTGTATTTATGCAACTCTCCATGAGAGTTTTAATTTAGTAGTCACCCTAAAAGAGTAGTATCTCTTCAAATGGTCTCATTTTACAGCATTCAATAATCTAAGCATTGTTTAGACAAAAGCTCAGAAGTCTTTATTAACACCGCACTTAGACTTCATGATTAGAGCATTTCTGTGACCAAAGGTCAGTGTGGTGACATCAGGATAGAAATCATTGCACTTACATGAGCGGTGATGATAAAATGAACAGCCTATGTTATATACCTTCAAAAAAACCTTAGCAAACATCTTGCAAACAGGGACAATGGCAGAATGAAATGGATAAAACTGGGTAAAACATCTGCCTTGTTTCAAAGTCCAACATTATCAGTGCATTTTCTCTATTCCTTGAAGGTCTTGGGTTTAATTCTAAATGCCCCCATATCTTGGGCCATATGAACAACACTGAGAATTTAACTGAATTCCTCATGTGCATAAAATTATAAAAATCCTTACACATCTTGCTGGATTAGGGTCTGACATTCCTAGACACTCATATGCATGCTAACTACTGAGCATGCAGTGGGTATCTTAAATACAGAGCTCTAATCTAAAACCAGACTGAGTCAAAACCAAAACCAAACCAAACCAAACTAATATCTAACCAGTATAACCCACTGAATGCAAAATGACATGAAAATCCACCCATAAGTTTTCCCTATCATCCAGGCTTTAAACTGGATCTACCCAGACCTCACAAATGCAAAAAACCACCAACCAAATATCTCTCAAAGCACTTCACTAGTACATACTGTAAAAACACTTGGAGTCGAAAATCCATTAAATTGCCGATAGAGGTAGATAAAATTCTAGAAAGAAAGATCTTCCACAAGAGAGTAAATTAAAGAATTTTGGAATTGTACAAGGTTTTGTCATGAATCATATTGGCAAATCACTGAAACTTTTCATTTGAGAAGTTCAGTCGTCTGATATTTAAAGAATATTAAAATATTTTGTGGGTTATGATTACTAACACAGGACTGAAACACTATGATTACAAATTCTTGTATCTGAATGCAGTTCTAGAAGTTGAATCAGACAGTATTGTTTGACTTTGTTTAGACTTTTTGATATGACTGAATGAAAGTATCATTTCAATTTATCCCCAAACAAAATTTCAGTTTTTTGCACTACACTGTTTTTCTTTCACTTTCCTGTTCAGAACAAGAATTCTACTTTCTGACTACCTTTTTTTTTTCTTTGTAGGGGCAGAAGAGCCATTGGAAATAATGATAAATCCTCTGAAACCAGGGAAGTAGGGTACTGGAGGATGATTTTCATCTAAGTCTTCCAATAGCTGCAGGTATTACAGCAAAAATTACTTTCTTTCCTGTTTTCTAGTGTGCTGTCACACTCCATTCCAATATTTTTTCCCATTAGGAGCTTCTAAGCTAGGATGCTGTGGGAAGGAAGGCAATGTAAAGCACAAGGAAGCAGCTGCCAAGGCAATCTCGATCAACAAACTATACCCCTTGTCCCTATGAAACTTGCCTTACCCAGGTAAAGCACCCCAGCACTTCTGCTGGAGGGGGAGGGCACGGCGGCACATCCAGGTAAGACAGAGAGACTTTAGCCATCCCTGCTGAGAGCCCTGGCACCCAGCTGGAGGGGGCTCCTGTCTCCGGCAGTTTGGGTCTGAGAGGGGATCTGGAGCTCCTTTCCACCCAGCAGCAGCAGCCCCTCCACTCCTGCTCCCCTACAAACACCGTCACCAGCAGCATCTCAAAGAGATGTCACCAGCAATGATCAGCTTCAGGTGGGAAATGAGGTGCTACCTCATTTCCCAGCTGTAGGTCTCAGCTTCCTACAAAATTAATTCCACTTTGCTTACACCGTGGATTTACTGCCAGCATGTATGTGCAACATGAGGAAAAGTTTACTTTAAAGATGTATATACCTATTTTTTTTAATAGATAATGACTTTACAATAACAGTCCAGTTATCAGTTTAGTAACACTGCTTACTAATTCATGTCTTGGAATTTGCTCTTAGCAATGGGAACGTGCAGTAGCTTCTGCTTTACCCCAAGTCATTATTGTCAGACCCTAAGCCACAGCTCTGTGTAGGGGTTTGGGTTCT
>VWPU01000074.1:0-18498 GCA_013398955.1 Callaeas wilsoni | reverse complement strand
CGGCAGCGGCGGCGCGGAGCCGCTCCGCAGGGCCAGGCGCTTCGTGTCGCAGGCGCGCTACGTGGAGACGCTGCTGGTGGCTGACGCGTCCATGGTGCGCTTCTACGGGGAGGACGTGGAGGTAAGGGCTGCCGGTGTCTTCCGTCCCCTCCTATCTCCAGCTCTTTCGTCCCCACAGCCTCTCCATCCTTCCGTCCCTTGCTGTCCCCATCCCAGCCGCCTCTCCGCCTCCTCCCGTCTCCACTCCTGCGCTCCCCCTGCCTCGCTACCGCCTTCATCCCTCCGTCCTCCGTCCTCCCTACACATGCATCCCTTCATCCCGCTGTCTCCTGACCCCGTCCCCGTTGCGTTTCCTCCTCTTCCTCCCAAATGCGCTCCTCCAGCCCCGCTGCCTCTCCGTCCCCTCCTGTCCTCCCGCTCGCCTGCCCGCTGCCGGGTCCCCCTCGCCCTCCCGATCCCCCCAGCCCCGGGACAGCTTTGAGTGAGCGAGGGGCGGGGCGGGGGGACCTTGCTCCCCACCTTCCCTTGCTGTGTAGAGGCTGAGTCTCCGGGCAGAGGCTGCAGTGTTGATCTGTGGGGTTCAGTCAGTGTTTGGGGACCCTTTCCCAGAGCCAGCATCCCCCCCAGCGAGCCTGTCTCTGCACTCGCTGGGCACTGGGATGTCCCCAAAGGTGGGGGACAGAGCGGGTTAAGCCTTTCCTGCTACAAGGAAAGAGCCGCGCTGCAAAGCAGTGGCCTTAACTCCCTTCCGGGTGGGAGCCGGGGCCAGACAGTAAATAGAGCAGGGGCTGAGTAATGCGCAGTCCCGCTCCTGAGCCACCTGTTAGCGGCTGAGCAGATGGATGAACAGCCCTTTCCCTCAGCCACCAGCGCCAGGAATTCTCACCCTCCTTAAGCACTCTCTCTGCGGAGACCCTGCCCCGACCAGGCTTCCGGGAGACCCCAGGAGCAGCGACCGTGCTGCCTCAGCCCGCCCATCCATCTCCAGGGCTGTCGATGTGCCTCATTCATCAGCACCAGGTCATTTCTCATGCCTCTGGCAAAGGCAGCTGCCCAGCCCTGCTCTGCAGGGATGGGTGCTTCAGGTCCAAATTCGGGTTTGCACCATCGGAAATGCTCTGCGGTCTTTGCAGGGGATAATTGTGCATTGAAGTTGCTCATTCTCCGCTTGTTTGGGCTCGGGGCTGGGAGAAGAGTCCTTGAAGCTGGAGCTCAGCAGGGAGCAGTTGGGAGCTGAAACCAGGAGCTGCACTTTGGCAGCCTGGCTTTGCCACTTCTGCCGGCTTTATCCTTCCCCTGGGGGCTACTGTGCTCCTAACAAAGCAGTGTTTTAATTCCAGCCCTGCTCAGGCCAGGCTGGACCTTGGGAATTGCTAAACCTTGGGGCTCCAGCTGATTTCAGCTGCTCAGCATCACTCTGGTTTTGCCCCTTGCTTGGTTTTGCCACCAAGCCAGGCTGGCAGGAGCAGATGGCAGAGGGTCGATGAGCCAGGGGTGATGCTCTTGGAGATACCCCGAGTGCTCACAGCACTCAGAAAAGAGTTTGAAGTGGAGCAAGCTGAATTTTTAAGCCACAGACACGTAAATGGTGGTGGGAATTACTCTCCCTGTAGTGTGAAGTTGGTCTCTGATTCCCCAAGAGGGCAGAAAGAATAGCAAGTGAACCTTCTGCACCCAGCTGGGCACCTGATGGTTTTAAAGCAACACCCAAGCGTGTCTAAATTGCTAGAAACAAGGTGATATATTTGGGTTGAGGGAAATGCTGATAAATCCTAGCTTGAGCTGGGGAAAAAGCAACGACCCCCTGGGTAAATCTGTGAGGGCAGAAGGAGAGGAAATGGCACCTACCCATAATCAAGGGGCTGGGACACTGGCACCCTGCCCTGGTTTGGCTGCTCCAGCCCTCAGCTGGGTGATGCTGCCTTTTTGGCTCCCGTTTTACCATCATTTCCTTGGCCCCTAGAGCAACATCTTTGCATCAGCTCTCAAGGGTGGGAAGGAAACCTTTAAAGACCTTGTTTTGGGTGAATAGAGCAATAGCATATTAAAATATTTGGGAGAACACTTCCAGCTCTGGTGTAGCAGCTTAAAAAAAAAAAAAAAACACCAAAAAACCACCTGCTGTGTTTCTGTGTCTTTTGTTCTCTGGAACAAAAATGCAGGGAGCAGCACAGCAATCTTGCTTCTCCCTAAATACCTTTCTTGTGGGGTGAAAAAAAGCAGTGGCAAGTGCTGGTCAGATCTTAGAGAGCTGACTAGGAGAGATGCCCGGGGAGTAGAAATGTTGAGTCAGAACAAACCATATTTATATAATGACTTTTCTTCCCATAACCACACTTTAATTACCAAATATTTATTAAAGGTCACCAGCATTGTTTGTATTCCCAGTTATTTTCTTGCATAAGTTGTAACAGCTCGAGCAGAGGAGTCACCCTAAGATGCGCTCAAGCGTTGTGAGTTATAATCAATGCCATGCTCTTGGTGGGAAAATGCTGTTAATGATTTATTTCTAATCAATTTGAGCCTTATAGCCCAGCTGTTAACCTAATTTAGACAATAAGAGCTCATTCTACCTTCATCAATGCTTTTATGTAAACCAGGAGGGAATGGTGAAGTGAGAGCAGAACTAGACCTGAAATTTGGGGGTTTAATCATTCTTATTTGGGTATTTGGGGGGGACACCAGCAGCAGGACAGCGCTGGGTGATAAATCCTGTGAGGACATGGCAGGATTCAACCTGCAGTGACCGGGAAGAGCCCTCTGAGGTCGGGATGGGAGCGAGGCTCCAGGCTCTGCGTTTTTCTTGCAGAGGATCCCAAGTGCTTGGAAACAAAGGGTCTGTGAGCATCACTCACAGAGTGAAGTGGGGCTTTGAGGAGGGGGAGCTGAGGCAGGGAACGGGGCTCATCCTGCTGATGTGCAGAAGGGCTGAGCACCTGCAGCTGGGCTGCACTTGTGAGGATGCTCTGCATGGCTCAGGAATGTTTGCTAAGACACCTAAAGCACCAGGCGGTTCCAAAACCCAGCTGCAGCATCCCCAGCCAGTTGGCAGCCAGATGGGATTCCTGTGGTGGGATTTCTCCAGTCTCTTGAGTGCAGATGAGACACATTTCCAAGCTTTCCTCCGCAAGCATGATGGCTGTGATCCCCTTTCCCTTCTCCTCTTGCAAGTGAGGAATCTGCCGTTCCTGCCTCCCAGGGCTGCTGATGACTGAGGGCCACAGCAGAATCAGATCAGTCTGGAAAAGCTGGGATTCCTCGCTGACTTCTGTGGTTTTTCCAGGCAGATTTATGAGGTTTTAGGAGTGCTGTTGCAAACCCTTCCCTGCAGGACCAGACAGGTGCTGGAGTGCAGGGCACGGGGCATTGCCAGGGTCCTGCTGCTGGCTCTCCCAAACCCAGGCCGACTGGAGGTAAATCCAAAGCCACCCCGGAGCCTCGGGTCCCCTCATGTCCGGCTCTTAGGCTTGCTTTAGGGTATTTTGCAGTGTGAGTGGGTAAATTCACTTAATCCCTTGACAAAAGAAGCCAGCCCCTCCTAAACCCATCCCAAAGGCAACTGGAGTGGGATTAAAGGGGATCTTTGCAAAGGGGGACCTGCGTGATGCTGCCATCCACCAGCTTTTCTTCTGGGATTTGTCCTCTGAGTGTGACCCTGAGCCTGCATCCGCTTTGGGGCAGGGGGCTGGAGGACCAGGCAGCCTCCCTAAATATTCCTCTGGCTGGTGCACTGGCCTCACGCCGGGATATCCAACAGCTGCTGCGTTTCAGGGCTTCGGAATGAAATGTGCTGGCTCCCACTGAAGCAACTCCATGCTGGCTCCCAAACTGCAGCACTCCTTCTCTGGGATGCTCTCAGGGTGGGGTTTTACTGCATCTGTGCCTCTGGGGAGGTGGTGGCAGTCTGGATGTGCCTCAGTTTCCCCTCCCTTGAACAGGGGTAATTGCTGCTTTTGTGGTTCAGCCCCAAATATCCAGCAAAGAGGGAAGAGAAGCGGGGTGGGGGGGGAATCATGTGGCAAACAGAACAGGGGTGGGCAGAGAGCCGGGAAGGCAGGAGGGCAGCCAGGCACACCGGCAGGCTGGCAGGGTATCCCCTTCTCCCCCGGCTTGCCCCCCATTTCCCTTGGCTGCCACCCACATTTTTGCAAGGGAATTCTTGGCCTAGGCTTGAAAGCACAGGAGGAGGCTGGCAGGGCAGCCAGCAGCCCCTGGACACCCGGGCCAGGGGGGCAGCTCACAGATGGTGCTTCGGGGGAAAGGGACAGCCTGGGATGTTCTTACCAGCTGATTTTAAAAGCTGGGCAGCTCTTACCTCTGACCCTGGATTTGCTTCCTTCCATCTGTCTGCGCTCCAGAATCTCAGCATTTCTTTCTTCTTTTCCCCCTCTGCAGAAATGCTGGCTTCTAGGGAGAAAGCAGGAAAAAAACCCAACCAAATCCACCCAACAATCAATCCCACAGCCCCAGGCTGGGCTGAGCATTGCTCTCCACACTTTGGGGAGCATGTTGGAGTGAGTCAGGTTGTGCTGGGGTGTTCTGTGGGTGCTCCCTGCTGTCCTTCTGTTCTGGGCGGGTCCAGCAATGTTAAATCATCCTGTGCATACCACAATAATAGTGTCTGTGTAAGAGCAGTTTCACCCATCAAAATAATAATAATAATTAACAATAAACCCCAGCGTTTGGGGATCTTTGCAGGCTTCAGCTTCTGAGTGGTTCCCATGAAAGGGAATGTAAGCAGAGACTCTGCAAGAGCCTGTATCAGAAAGCTCAATCCTTCAGTGTTGTGAGGGTAAAGACAACCACTTCAGTTCCCCTCGCTGTGATTTGGGTTTATTTTTCCTGTCCCTCGGCCTGAGCTGTTTGCTGCTGGAAGGCTCCTGGCAGGCAGGGCCTGGCTCAGGGCAGGGCTCTCCCAGACACAGCAGTGCTGAGGCAGGAGGGATGTCGGAGCTGCTGTAATGCAGCTGTGTCAGACAAAAGTCGTCCCTCCTCATTTTTAGCGGGAAGTGGGTGGAATTTGATATCGAGAGCAGAGGGAGCCCAGGGTTGCAGCTGCGGGGGGAAAGGGGTAGAAGTTTTGTGGGGGCATCACCCTCCAGAGTGCCTTGACATAAATGCAGTGCCCGGGGCAGAGAAGGGATGCTCCACAGAACCTCCATGGCTCACACCGGTGTCCTCTCCCCCAGAGCAGGTAAAGGCTGATTTCCCAGCTGTATTTACCAGACATCCTGCCAGATCTCCCAGGATGCAGGTTGGAAATGGCAGGGAAGCTCCTCGTGCCCGCAGGGCTGCAGTGCCTGGCAGGAAGGCAGAAAGCAGTCTGTTTGCAGCCCTGGGCTCCTCAAACCCAACCCGAAACACTGCCCTGCACCTGATCCCAAAACCCACATCCCCAGCCTCCGTGCTGGGAAGGAAACCCCGGAGAAGGCAGCGTTCCCTCCTGGGTGGCTGGTCAAGCCAGAGCCGGTTTGCAAAGGCAGAAAGAGGATGGGGCCAGCAGGATTCAGCTCGTCTGCAGCCAGTTGTTGGCCAAAAGCGCTCAGCTGGCCTCTCCTGAGCCCTGAGGAGCCGTAATTTGCTTTTGGTCGTGGCTTCGAGCCCTCGGCCAAGCCGAGGCAGTGCAGGTGGATTGCTGCTCTCCCCAGAGCAGTCAGGGTCCATCTGAAACCCAACCAACTCCTGCACAGGCCAGGGATGGGTATAAATAGACACCAGATGGTGGAACAAGTGAATTTGACCTTTTAATCTTCACTAAATAGCTGTTTGTTCGGTTTGCTTTCCATCTTCCCTTCCCAGACACAGGGAAGGTGGACAGATGTTTTCCAAGTCCCTCTGTTCCTACTGCTGAAAGAGGTTTTTGGCTGGATGTACCCCTGAGGATGTGAGGGTTGGTGTCCTGGGGGATTTGTGGTATGAACTGAGATCTCACAGGTCAAATCTACTGTTATGGACAGAAACCTCTAACGGGTTAGAAGAGGATGCGGCTGGATTTATTCCCTTGGAAATGAGGGATGATCCCATGATGAGCAGCTCCAGTGCAGAGCATCCTTCTTGATCTTCAGGGGCGTAATTTTAGGAAGGCTTTGTGATGTTTTTAGCAAGGTTCCCAATGGACTTTCCCCACAGGGCGAACAATTCCCCCAAGTTTCATGGAGCAACCACTTGTGGGGATCTCGCCTGGATTTCTTGCCTCTTCTCCATGACATGAGTTGCATGCTCTGGGCTGGATGTGAGTCATGTCGTGGAGATCTGGCCAGTCTAAATAAACCAGTCGATGCACTGCTCCCATCAGCCTTGCTGGGGCCTGCCCTTGGATAATGAGCCGGGGAGGATTTGGGATCTGTCTTGTTGAAACAAAACATCTGTTTCCGTGGAGCTGCCAGTGAGGGGATAAAATGTGGCAGAATAATTTAAAATAGCCACAAGTGCCCTGGGCAAGCGGCTCTCGGTGCAGCAAATATGCTGCATCTCTCTCAACGTCTCCCTCACTTGCTAAGAAAACAGCATTTTGTGCCTCAGAAAATGGCATTGTCCTGGCAGTACTGTGATGGATGAGCACACCGAGTCAGCTTTGCTCAGGAAATGTATTTTGGGTGAAACTTGGCTATCGGAGAGGGCTCCCATCGAGTCCTTCCAGTTTAATTAGGCTCTGAATTGAGACCGCAGGGTGTAATTTGTCTGGGGAGGAGAGAAGCCACTTTCTCTTTCCCAATACTATATTGTGTAATAGCTGCATTTTTGTCTCCTGACTCCGGGCCGTGAGCGATGCCAAGCAGAGGAGGAATTTTGATGCTCCGATAAGATGTTTACATCAGCCTAAACATCGCTGGCGTTTTTGACATATTAACTAATCCCTGGTCATCACCAAGCAGGGGATGGTGCTGGGCAAAGACTTGGCTGTCAGAGTGGTTTAGTCTCAGTTTGTCACCAGGGATGTCGGGTTTAAATCCTGTGACCAGCACAGGCAGAAGTTTCACTGGGCGGTTTTGCACCAGCAAGATGTTTGTGAGTTGGTTCCAGTGCTGGGGAAACGAGGGCAGGGTTAATGCTTTGGGAATATGCAGATAACTCTCCAGAATGCTGAGGTTTTCCCCAAGGAATTTCTTCCAGAGGGATTTCTAGGTGCAAAGGGCTCATGGGAGAGGAGACACAGCGTTTGAAGAAGGGGATGCAGGGCTTGTCCACCAGCACAGGGTGTAAAGCACCACATCCAGGAAAGGCAGCACTGAGTCCATCAGCCCGTGGTCTGGATGTGATGGGCTTCATAAATGAGGCTGATTGCTTCTTCTCAAACAAAGAAAAAAGCCTCACAGCAGAGGTTTTACCCAGGCTCTGCCTGCCCATCTCTTCCCCCACAGAACCATGTCCTGACCCTGATGTCCATGGCAGCTCGCATCTACAAGCACCCCAGCCTGAGGAACTCCATCAACCTGGTGGTGGTGAAGGTGCTGGTGGTGGAGGAGGCAGCGGCGGGGCCGGAGGTGTCCGACAACGGCGGGCTCACCCTGCGCAACTTCTGCAGCTGGCAGCAAAGGTTCAACCCGCCGAGCGACCGGCACCCGGAGCACTACGACACCGCCATCCTGCTCACCAGACAGGTCAGCACCCTTGGGAATGCTCTGGTGCGGAAAGGAAAGGGATCGAGGCGTGCACGGAGGGAGGGAAGGGGGTTGACCATGAAGGTCGACGCCCCACCATGCAAAGAAGGGAGCTTGCAGCTGGGGGGTGGTTTCATGTGGGGTGGTTTCATGTGGGGTGCAGGCCACCGGTGGGTTGCCCACAGAGATGCTGGGGCTGAACGTGGGACCCCCTCCCCCTGCCTGACGCCTCCCCCTGCCTGGCACAAACAGGACTTCTGCGGCCACCAAAGCTGCGACACGCTGGGAGTGGCAGATATCGGCACCATGTGCGACCGCAACAAGAGCTGCTCCGTGATCGAGGATGAGGGCCTGCAGGCAGCCTACACCCTGGCTCATGAACTGGGTAACTCGTCCCTTCCCAGGGGGAAGGCTGCTTCGTCCAGTCCTGCTGCTGGGAGGGCTTGTGGCACAACCCAGCACCAGCAGCTCTTGGATGGGGACCACCCACTAAGCCATGGGGAGCTTCTGGCACTGACAAAAGCTGGTTTGCACCAGCAGAAACACTAAGAAGTGCCCAAATTGTTGTAAATTGGTGCATTTGCACCAATTCAGGAAGCATTTCTTCACTGGAAGGGTTGTTGAGCATTGGAAGGGGCTGCCCAGGGAGGTGGTGGAGTCCCCATCCTCTGAGGTGTCCAGGGTACAACTGGACGTGGCACTCAGTGCTCTGGTCTGGTTAACAAGGTGGGGATCCATCACAGGTTGGACTTGAGGATCCTGAAGGTCTTTTCCAACCTTAATGATTCTGTGATTTAGCTGTTGTGATGAGCTCAGGCATGGGATCAAGCTCATCTCTCCCTTGGCTGGCCATTCCTGCACTAATTTTTGCCCAGAGAAACTGTGGTTGCCGCATTCCTGGGAACATTCAAAGTCAGGTTGGATGGGGCATGGAGCAACCTGGTCTAGTGGAAGATTCCCTGTCCGTGCCAGGGGGTGGACCGAGATGAGCTTTAATTCCCTTCCATCCCAAACCATTCTGGGTTTTTACAAATTTGGGCTGCTTCGCCCTACACACAACAGACTGTACCACTGAGACAGAGCAAGCAGTTTTTCAGTCCTTCCGATTTATGGAAGCAAATAGCTCTGGCAGAAATAGGAGCTGCTCGATGCCTTGCAGATGGTCCCACACACCATCTGCTGAGGAGCAGGAGCTGGCTGGGAGCTCAGCTCTGCCCTGCTCTCTGCTCCCCAGGCCACGTGCTCAGCATGCCCCACGACGACTCCAAGAACTGCGAGCGGCTCTTCGGCCCCCTTGGCGAGCACCACGTGATGGCCGCTCTCTTCATCCACTTGAACAAGACCCAGCCCTGGTCTCCGTGCAGCGCCATGTACCTCACCGAGTTCCTGGACGGAGGGCATGGTAAGGCTCAAGTCAGCTACCTCTTCACTCAAAATAACCTCTTCCTTAATTGCTCAGGCTCCTCGCAATGCCTGGAGGGGTGCGTGGGGTGAAGGGGGAGTCAAACCAGACCACAGACAGCAGCGTGGGGTGCCCTGCTTGGTGCAGCCAGTGGCTTCAAGGCCTGACAGGTCCATCTCCAGGCTGACTCTTGAACCTTGCCCAGGTGACTGCTTGCTGGACGCCCCGGCCAAGCCCGTCTCCCTGCCTGCCGAGCTGCCCGGCCAAAGAGCCCTGTACAGCCTGGACCAGCAATGCCAGCAGATCTTCGGCAAGGACTTCCAGCACTGCCCCAACACCACGGAGGAGGACATTTGCGCCCAGCTGTGGTGCAGGACCGGCAGTGGGGAGCCCCTCTGCCACACCAAGAACGGCAGCTTGCCATGGGCCGATGGAACGCCCTGCAAAGCCCAGGGGCTGTGCTGGGACGGGCGCTGTGTGCAGCAGGAGGCCCTGAAGCCCCAGGTAAGGGTGGCACTGGGGAATGCTGGTGTGGTGGCTGCACTCCGGGCACCCACCAAAGCCTCTCTCTTACTCCCCTCCACAGCTGGACAGGGGAGGGAAAAATAGACCAAAGGTTCATGAGTTAAGGACTGTGAGAAGTTGCTCACCAACCACCGTCACGGGCAAAACAGGCTCAAATTAGAGATGTTAATTGAATTTATTAGTAACAAAATCAGAGCAGAATAATAAGAAGTAAAATAAAAACACCTTTAAAAACACCTTTCCCCCACACCTCCCTCCTTCCCAGCTCTCTCTTCTCCCTCCAGCGGCGCAGGGAGACAAGGAATGGGGGTTATGATCAGTTCACCACGGGTTGTTCCTGCCACTGCTCAGGGAGAGGAGTCAGAGTCCTTCCCCTGCTCCAGCGTGGGGTCCCTCCCGTGGGAGACAGTTCTCCACGAACTTCTCTGACCTGAGTCCTTCCCACGGGCAAGTTCTCCACAAACTGCTCCAACATGGGTCACTCCTCCACAGGGTCAGTCCTTCAAGGACAGGCTGGTCCAGCGTGGGTCTTCCACAGGGTCTCGAGTCCCTCCAGCAAACCTGCTGCAGCGTGGGTTCCTCTCTCCACAGGCCCTGCCAGGATCCCACACCAACTCAGGTGTCCCGTTGGGTCACAGCCTGTTTCAGGCATCCCGCTGCTCTGGCCTGGGTTCCCCCAGGGGTTGCAGGTGGATCTCTGCACCCTCATGCCCTCCACGGGCTGCAGGAGCAAAGCTGCCTCACCGTGGTCTTCCCGACAGAATTTTGGGGGAATCTCAGCTCCAGCACCTGGAGCAGCCCCTGCCCTTCCTCCCGCACTGCCCTGGCTGTCTGCAGAGCTGCTCCTCTTACATTCCCACTCTTCTCTGCACCCAATTACATCTGCCCAATAATTTTTTTCTTCTTCTTAAGCACATTATCCCCGAGGCGTCAACACCATCTCTGCTGGGCTCAGCCTTGGCCGGTGGTGGGTCCATCCTGGAGCTGGCTGGCGTTGGCTCTGCTGGACATGGGGGAAGCTTCTGGCAGCTGCTCACAAGAAGCTGCCCCTGTAGCCCCCCCCACAAACCCAATACAGATGGGCTGGGGCCTGACCCTTTGGGATTCCCAAATCTCTGACCCCACCCCCGCTGTCTCCTTGACTGGCTTTGGATTGGGCTGATTTATTTCTGGACATCTCTCCTTTGTTAATATTTATTACTGGCAAGTCCAGCTCACAGACAAAAGCTCTGCTCTGCTACTGAGCCGTGGGCTGCTATGAACCAAAACAAGCAGTGTGGATCTGCAATTAAATCATGACTTTTTGCCCTGCTGGGGAAATTAGCAGTGATTTCAGAGTCAGTCAGCAAAGTACTCAAAGCCCAGCTTAACTTCAAGCATGTGAACAGACTGGTGGAAGTCGGTATTAACTTCGTGTGAAGTATGTGCCAAAGCGCTTTTCTGGATCAGGGCTGGGGGGAGATTTTAGCATTGCTCCAGACCTTAGCTCGCCCTGGGAGGGAGCAGCTGGGGATGGACGGGCTCAGGGATGGATTCAGCAGCTTCTCCTGGCCTCTTGCAGCCTGCGGTGAACGGCGGTTGGGGCCCGTGGAGCGCCTGGGGCTCCTGCTCCCGGAGCTGTGGTGGAGGCATCCAGTTCTCCCACCGCCACTGCGACAGCCCCAAGCCCCGGCACGGCGGCAGCTACTGTGAGGGCCAGAGAACCCAGTACCAGTCCTGCCACACCGAAGAGTGCCCGCCGGATGGTAAGGATGGCGGTTCCCAAGTGCACGCTCGGCTCCCGCTCCTGCTCCTCCAGAACGCTTTGCAGGGATTGTTCTGCTCTGCCTTGAGTGTTCGTATTTGTGGGGAGAAACAGCTTCCTGCTGGGGGCTGTGATCTTCTCTGGCTGATGGAAGGTGTGTGGGATCCCTCCTTCACGACGTTCCTCCTCTGCTTGCATGCTCACCACGTGCTCCCACTATCCTTAGCTCCCTCCCACATCTCTGTGATGGCCAAGGACAGCAGCTCCTGCCAGCTTCCCATGGATTTTGGGTCATGTTTCACCTTTCCTTTCAGGGAAGAGCTTTCGGGAGCAGCAGTGTGAGAAGTACAACAGCTACAACTTCACAGACCCGGATGGGAATCGCTTGGAGTGGGTTCCTAAGTATGCAGGAGTGTCCCCCCGAGACCGATGCAAACTCTTCTGCCGAGCCCGAGGGAGGAGCGAATTCAAAGTCTTTGAGGCCAAAGTAAGATACCTGGTGATGAGAATCACCAAAGTAAGGTACCTGGTGATGGGAATCACCAAAGTAGGATTCCTGGTGACGAGAATCACCAAAGTAGGATGCCTGGTGACGAGAATCACCAAAGTAGGATGCCTGGTGACGAGAATCACCAAAGTAGGATGCCTGGTGACGAGAATCACCAAAGTAGGATGCCTGGTGACGAGAATCACCAAAGTAGGATGCCTGGTGACGAGAATCACCAAAGTAGGATGCCTGGTGACGAGAATCACCAAAGTAGGATGCCTGGTGACGAGAATCACCAAAGTAAGATTCCTGGTGACGGGAATGACTCCTGTTTACCCCATTTCAGAATTCATCCCCTGGTTACTCCTCTGCATGCCCCTTTCCCAGGTGATCGATGGGACGCTGTGTGGCCCAGAGACCCTCTCCATCTGCGTCCACGGGCAGTGCATCAAGGCTGGCTGTGATCACGTCATTGGGTCCTCCAAGAAGCTGGACAAGTGCGGGGTGTGCGGTGGCAACGGCTCCACTTGCAGGAAAATATCCGGCTCGCTCAACAGGTCCAAGTAAGGTGCCAGGGAGAAGGTTCTGCAGGGATGGGCTGTGGAGAAAAACCAGCATCCTCTCTCATTCCCCTTTCTCTATGGCTAAAGTCATAGGTTAGGAATATATTAGGATCCAAGCCAGCATCCTCAGCTGGCTGGCATTGCAAAAGCCTGGGCTCCTCCCCAGGTTCTGGGTCTTAGGCTCAGTTTATTTCGGGGCAGAATTATACAAGCCAAGTAGAGTTTATTTGCTAAAATAATTACTGATGTGACGGGCTCGGTACACCACTGCAAATAAATCTGCTGCCCCAACAAGTTTACAAAACACATTTCACCCCAGTGCAGTGAGTTGGACACATATTCAAGGGCTGACGTGCTATAAATGTTCAGTAACTTTTCCCTGGGCTTGGGGGTGAATTTGAATCCTGAGACAAGGGCACTGAGGCAGCCACTTCCCTCACCCAACATCTCTGTGGCTTTGCCAAAGAGCGGAATTTAAGGCTTTTGTTGGAAAACTGCAACAAAAGCCCAACCATCCAATTCCATGCAGTGAGGTGACTCACGCAGTCAAATTAGATTTCCTAAACGGTTTCCTTCCAGGGAACAGCTGAAACGGGGCTTCCACTCTCCTGTGAGTTGTTTGTGGTTGACTAAAGGGAGATTAGCGTAGGAGCTACAGCCAAGAAGAGATCCCATTAAGATCAGGGTGAGGGAGGCCAGGGCGACGGAGAGTGGAGTTTGACTCAAAGGCTTTTTTCCAAAATACTCTGAACCTAATTACTGACCACAGCATCCACCATGGGGATCCATGGAAAACGATCCTGTGCTGGCCCCACGGTGTGAGTCACAGTGCTGAGGGCTCAAGTGAAACCTTCCGTGTGCTGTCCCGGGAGCCGTGGTGCTCCAGGGATGGGCCTTGGCTGGCTCTGCAGGAAAATGTTTCCCTGGCATGGGAATGTCCTCTGGATCCTCCAGTGGGATTATTTCTGCATTGTAGGGGTGTCTCAAAACCCTTCAAAAAGTGAGCTGAGGGTGCAGAGATTCCCTCCTATTCTGTTGTTCTACATCTGTATCTCTATCTACATCTACATTATTTCCATATTATCTCTGTCAATAGGTGATATCATCCTTCAGCATTACCAGTGGCAGGCTTTCAGTCCCAAACTCTTCACCATTTCCAAACACAGGGAGCAAGGGGAACTTCCCACCTAGGCTGGTAATCACAGGGCTGTTCATTTGATTGCATCGCTCATTTTCATATGTAAATCAGTGAAATCTTCCAGCTGAGCTCACGTCTAGAACATCTGCAATATTTCTAGCTCCTGAGTGCTCGAGGTTACAGAGAGATGGCTTCAGAGCCAGGATCCCGAGTGCTATTCCTTATATTCCTTCCATGGGTGTGCTCTTAGTAAGTCTTGAAAAATAACTGTGTCCCTTTGGCCCGTGCAGATATGGCTACAACGACATTGTCACCATCCCTGCCGGAGCCACCAACATCGACATCAAACAGCGCAGCCACCGAGGGGTCCGTCACGACGGGAATTACCTGGCCCTGAAGACCCTTGAGGGCAAGTACCTGCTGAATGGAGACTTTGCCATCTCAGCCATGGAGCAGGACATCCTCATTAAGGGCACCATCCTGAAATACAGCGGCTCCATGACGACTCTGGAGAGGCTGCAGAGCTTCCGACAGCTCCCGGAGCCCCTGACCGTCCAGCTGCTGACGATTGCCAGCGAGGTCTTCCCACCGAAAGTCAAGTACACCTTCTTCATCCCCAAGGACGTGCCTTTCAGCAAGCAGAAGGCCAAAGAGAAGAAGTCGGTCAACGTCATCCGACCAATGCTGACCTCCCAGTGGGTCCTGGGTGACTGGTCTGAGTGCTCCAAGACGTGTGGCTCCGGCTGGCAGCGGCGGACGGTGGATTGCCGGGACGTGGAGGGTCAGACCTCCTCTGCTTGCAACAGATCCCTCAAGCCCGAGGACATCAAGCCCTGTGGAGACGTGCCCTGCCCTCTGTGGCGCCTGGGTCCCTGGTCCCCCTGCTCCCAAACGTGCGGCGAGGGCGTGCGGACGCGCAACGCCTCTTGCATTGATTACGCCGGTAAAATCACCGTGCCGGAGAAATGCAGCTCGCCAGGGCCGCCGCCGGCCACCACGGCCTGCGTGCTGCGCCAGTGCTGAGCCGCGCGGCGCTGCTCGGAGTCAAGGGAGCCACGGGCTCCCACCGCACTGGGGCAGGGCAGCAGGGGTGCCGTGGGCTCCCACCGCACTGGGGCAGGGCAGCAGGGGTGCCGTGGGCTCCCACCGCACTGGGGCAGGGCAGCAGGGGTGCCGCGGGCTCCCACCGCACTGGCGCAGGGCAGCAGGGGTGCCGCGGGCTCCCACCGCACTGGCGCAGGGCAGCAGGGGTGCCGTGGGCTCGCTCGCCAGACAAATAACCACTGTCCAGTGGTTCATCCCCACCGCATCGATGTCTACCTCAGAGGGGAGAATAACGGCGGCAAAACGGGGAGGAATCACTTCTTTTCCTTTCTTTCTTCCTTTTCTTTCTGGCTGGCTGCTCGCAGGCAAGTTGTAACTTAAAGGGAAAAAATAAGCGTATCCTTAGGGTGTTTCCGAAGAGCTGTCGTTGAATGTGGCTGCAGATTCCTTTTGGAAGGTTCGCTGGGGTTTGGCACTGGAGAAGATGTGGGGCCTGGTTTTGCCGTCGCCCCATCCCAGCTGCAGGTCCAGGGTGAGTGTCTTCGCTGATAAAACTGGGATCTCTCCACAAAAGGCATGGAATGGGCTGCCATCCCCTCCCTGCAGCAGCGTGGGTGTCCTTGAGCATGAGGAGTGTTTTATCAGCTGTGGGTTTAACTTGGGAGATAAATTGCTCGTGTGGATGGGAGAAGGAATAAGCCAAGGGCCAGATCCTAGCATGAATTAGGCAGGAGGACAGGTGAGAGGTGGTTTCTGCTGGATTTATCATCTGGAAGGTTACAAACCTCTGTCTCCAGACACCCTCAGCATCTGCAGTTATTCCTAGAGCTGTTACCCCACACTTCTGTTTCCCCAGCTATAAAACCAAGGCTTAATTACACCTGATCTGTCTTACAGGGCCACTGTGAGGATTAATTAATTCCTGACTCTGCAGTGCCCCGACTGTGAAATGCCTACTGCAATGCCCTCTGGAGCAGGCTCTGTGGTGTGCCAGCGTTTCCTTTCCCATCCTTGGCTTTCAGTCCCCTGTGGGCTCATTTTTTCAGCTCTGCTCTAATTTTAGCGATAATTCACTAACCTGGTTTGCATCAGGGGTGAGCCCAGGATCTGTAGATCATGCCAGAGGTGACCAGTGCTGCTCTTCCCCTCTGCTTTCCTGGGATATGTGAAAATGCTCCGATCTGGTGCCAGCTCCAGCCTTGCTTGAGCAATTCTCAGACCGAAACCGAGCGTGGCAAGGCTGGAGCTGCTCTTTCCCAGTGGGAAGCAGCCACATCGCTCTCCCCAGCCCAGCTGCTGCCTGGCCCCAGCACAGATGGCTGTTCAGACTCTGAACTTTGCCCTTTCCGAAGCAATCGCTGGCCGTGTGCTGGCAGCAGCCAGTGCCTGGGGAGCAGGGATGGAATTTGGAAAGATTTTGCTCTTGCTGCATGAGCAATTCAGTATCTCCAGGCTCCTCCCTCATACCCTGCCTTGGCTTCCTTTTTGGCAGCAAAATGTTGAGTTTCCAGTGGGATCTGCCTTTTTCTCATCGGAAGGGGAGGAGGGCTGGAATTTTTGATGTTTCAGATTCCCCATTCACATTTACGGAGCGAATCCTTTTCCTTGTCCCTTTTGCCTGAGCGAGCCAAGCTCGTGTGAGGCCCTTTCCCCGCTGTCCAGACAGGTTTGGAATGGGATGGTGGGACGAGCTGCTCCAGTGAAGACAGAAACCCTACTATTTACCTGAAAACATGAAATATTCCTGTTCTATCTCCCATACATGATTTCTATCAAAACCTCAGGAGATACAGCCCAGGATTGAGGGTTTTGAGGGCTTGGCTCCTTTATTTTTCTTAGGAAAAGAAAAAAAGCTAAAGGCCAGCTGCAGAGTTTGGATGCAGAGCTGTTTGGGCTGTGGTACAGACCTACCTTTGGGCAATGTTCTGCATCTGCTAATTAATCTCCAGGAATTTAAGTTCTAACAAATAGCTGGATGCTAAAGTCATGTAGCCTTGCAGGGGTATTTTCTTTTTCCCCTCTGAGTCTGCAGGGGTTTTAACTCAAAGCCAGCATGTGTTTCCTCTCCGGTGTCACCACCAGCATTCAGGATGGGTCAGGAATATCGGTCTGAGACAGTGCCAAGGAAAACGTCTGTGTTTATCACACAGGAGTCGTGCATGCCAAGGGGCTTTTCCAGTTTTTTTATAATCACTGCACAGCTGCTTCGCTGAAGCTTCCTAGATGTAAAAACTCCTTGTCGAGGGCAAATCCTGCCGCTTTTCCAGCGAGGAGGAAGGTGGGGATCCCCCTGGGAGGGGGGGACCAGAGGCGGCGATGCTCTGTTGAGGTGTGGGGTGTGGGTGACGCTCAGTGGAATTCCTGCCCCAGGTTTCTGTAAAAACAAGTAGCCTTTACGCTGATTTAAGTCAAAGAGGTTATATATTAGGCTATATATATGTATATATATATGTTTCCCTTCAGTGAAGGATTGTAGCAATGTACTGAGCCTCTTGTTGTTAGGTATTTATTATAAATTTCTGTTTGGTTTTGTACAGTAGCTGTCTGGAAAGGAGGAAAAAGAGAAGGAAAAAAGAGATTAAAAAAGACTGTTTCAACATGCTGCTCGCACATCCCCTCTCTGAAAGCTGCAGTGGGCTCGGGGAAGGGATGTCTTTGCTCGTTGTTTATCCATTCTGGTATCTGACTGGGGTTCCCCTCCTCCCTGGGTACCAACCAAGCTGTGTAAGCATAACAAATCCAACCGAAATGAAGCTTTGGAATTCATTTTAAGGAGAGGGGGGAAAATACAATTTTCTGATTTTTAGCCTCTTTGTTTGTATTTGTTTTTAATTTTGAAAACAGTCAGTTTGTGGCTCTGCCTTTACCCCTTCAATAAAGGATTTCCTGCCTTTTATCTCTTTGCATTTGTCTTTATTTGCACTTTTCTCAGGATTAGACATTTTAAATCTCTCTTTTCCCTATCTTATTGATAATAAATGGTTCATTCAGTTTTAAGATGCTGAACCGAAATATCACACGAGAGAACAGACAAAATCCATGGAGCCGAAATTATTCTGCAGAAATTTTGAATCAACTCTGTTTTGCAGATGCCTTATGAGCACCTACCTCCTCTCTATACATACACAGTCTATCTATATATATTATATACTTATATTATTATAGAATTTTATATATTATATATATTATATATATTATAGATTTTATAGATTTTATAGATTTTATATATATTATATATGGTTCTATGATAATGTGTATCTCTATATATACACATATATATTACAGTGCATAATATACATATACACAGAGTATCACAGAAATCATATTTATATATACATCATCTATTAGATATATTCATATTATATACATGTTATGTGGTTATATTCATAATATATACGTTATATGGTCCTAGAATCCCTTTTTTCTATGATAATATATTTATATACATTATGTCATATAATTATATATACATAATATATAGACACATATATTGTCATAGAATTTTATAACTATTATGTAATATATAATTAGTAATTATAATAGTCTATCTAATGTATCTCTATATATGTAATGTGTATTATATATACATAATATACATTATATACACATAATATAGACATGATACAGACCCAGTATATCTATATATATATCAACTAGAAATCTGTTCCTACATATAGATAATTCTGCTGTGCACCAGGAGGACAGCCAGCCTCAACAGGACAACCAGAGGGGACTGTGACTCCTTCATTTACGGTGCAGTAGCCACAGGCAGTGGGATTGTGTGCTGCCTCTGGAGCTGTGGCGAGGTTCTCTGGAACACAGGAGGGCGGAATCTGCTATTTGGCAATGGCAATTCTGGGGCCATCCCCTTGGAATAACGGTGGGCTCCTTACGGGGCACCTGGGCACCTGCCAGCTGGCCTGGGTCAGAGCCCACCCTGACGTCGAACAGCAGCTCTGGTTTACTTTCTATATATTATTATATATTAAACAAT
>VWPU01000073.1:0-18768 GCA_013398955.1 Callaeas wilsoni | reverse complement strand
AAAAGTCAACCCATACAAACCCATCACACTTCTGCAGAATGAAAGCCCTTTGTCTGCATGTAGGAGGAGTGCTAGACATTTTGGAAAGGCTGATTTTACTAATAGAATGGCAGTGAGTTTTCTGATTATTTACAGCTTCATCTAAATTGTCTAAGCGTTCGTTTGGCCTTCAGAAACCTCTTTTTCTGTGCATACCCTCCTCTCAGCTCCTACTGTGCCAGAAGTTGGAAGTAGTCTGGAGGGCCATGGCAAGAATGACTAGAGGACTTGAAAATATGGTTGGGATGACAAGCTAAAGAATTCGGTTTATTAGTTCTTAAAAAAAAAAAAGAGAGAGAAGAGTGCATGGACAAAGAGTTTGCAGGCATGGTGTTGAAGAGGATGGTAACCAGTTGTCTACCAAATTTATGAGAGAAGAAAGTAGTATGAATGAGTCTAATGTGCAGCACAAGATGACTGGATTTGGAAATTTTTCCCCTTTCATGGGTGTCATGAAAACTCCAGGCAGAATGCACACCTATAATAGCAATTTGCATGACTGTCCCCAGTGAGTTCTTGTTTTGTACGAGGTCTTGCCTCCAAGAAGGCAGCCAGAGTAGATGTCCAGGAGCTTCTTCCAGCCCTATTGTAACTGCTGTTGTATGCTGCAGGGAGCATGCACAGGAGCAACCTAGCAATGTTGTTGGATCACTTAGGTAGGGAGTCAGTCAGGTAGCCAGCAGATCGCTTCACCTCTTCAAGTGCCCTCTGCCTTCAGCTGTAAGTTAAAGAACACTTGTGTTTGGGTGTGCTTTTTTTGCCACGCACCTCATGCTATTATTGGTACATCTCACAAATTCAGGCATTTGCAAAAGCAGCAGAGGCCTTTACTTTTCTGAACTTACTTTTCTGAACACTTTTTCAGAGTTAAATGAATTCACATGATGCCACTGACCTCCATACTGTGCAACCTTTACATCTTGATGGAGTTGGACTCCCTGTTTTGCATTTAATTTCAGTGTATTCTGTGAGACTAAGTGGAACTTACTAGGAAATTGATTTTTTTCTAAATGTTTTTTCTAATTTATGTCTCCTGTTCATGTTTTCCATTTCATCTCTGATTTCATAGATCTCTATGTTCTTGGTCTCAATTTTTCCTGCTGAGAAGTGCTGACTGCTGTGTAGCATGCATTTTTCTTGTAGAAACACAGCTAAAATAGTAAAAAAATAGAAAAAAGAAGAAGACTGTCTTCATATTAATCAGGAAAGGACGTGACCCCAGCAGCTTCTCTTCAATCTCAGCCTGACTTGGAGGATGATATAACAACCTGCAGTACTGATTTAAGTGCCACATCTGTTACTAAGAAATAAAAACCTGGTAAGTGAGCTTTTGTCAAGATCTATTTACACATCTAAAAACTCAAAGGCATTTTTAATGTATAGATGTAGATTTAGATGTAAATCAGCATAGATCCAGCCATGCAGTTTTACACCACCTATTGTGTTTTTGCACCAAACACTGTCATTCATATTAGCAATCTTACCTCTAGCTATGTAGGACTATAATTCATGGATATGTGGATTGGCATACGTGAACATGGCTAAGCAACCCTCAGCAGGTCAAAAGCTCTGGAGCATGGTTTTATTTCAGGTTGGCCTCATTCTCTAGATCCGCATTGCTCAGTTTTGATGATTTAGCCTCCCAGGATCATTCAGTGTGAACAAATTGAACAAATGTACCTTCTAATAAAGCTTCCAGTACTCATTTTGCTGAGGTCCTCCAAGAACCTAATGCCTCTTCAGACTGCTTTCAGAAAATTTGGAGGAAGTGAATTTCAAGCAAGGGATTTGCGCCTATGGTAGCCTGATGTCTGTTACACCTACGAGTCCTGGGAGCAGGTCCTGTCTTCACATAGCTGAGGTGGGCTAATTAGAGTACTCTAAGCCTAAATGCAGACCCTGCTTTGGCCTGAATGGCTTATTTCAGCATAAGCTCGTGCTTCTCTGACCCAAACCTGATGAAAATACTGGGTTTAAACTAAGGAAGGACTGGTTTTTGCTGGCTTTTGCACTGAAAAAACTACAAGGTTTAAATCACTTCTTTGAAAGAAGACACCACAACTCTGCATCCAGACAAGCCTTTAAGCTTCAATTTGTTTGTGTGATATACAGAGCAGAGAATACAAAGGGCATCCTTATTCTCCCACCAGCTCTGATCCACACATCTCTCTCTTCACTTGTTGTTCTCTGCTAGACCCATGAGGTCATCTCAGTTTGACTGTTCGTTTGTGACTGCAATAATAATTTTTTAGAAGATGACACATGTGGTGAGAATACCTGTCCATATGCCGTTAACAGCATGGTGAAAGACAGGCTGATCACCTGGCCAGGGCAGAAAGTAGACTCTAGAAGTGCTGTTTTCCATACCTGGGGCTAATTTCAGTCTCAAGTCTATTTGCCAGTGTAACATGCCAACATGCCATCAGATTTCCAGAATACTCAGAGGAAGGATTTGCACTTACAGCTGCACACTGATGAGTGCCCCTTCTGATTTCCCTCCCCCAGCTCATTAACATGCATGTCTTCCCTTATTAGTGTTTGTCATTATGTGAACAGCTGGTAACTGTTCTGTTTTTCTTCTCATCAAAAAGAGGGCTTCACAGCCATGAGGAAAATTAGTATTAGGTACAAGCAATTTTTAATACTGACTCCAGGTCCATTAATTTTTTCATTATCATTCTCATCATCATCATGGCAAGGGTGGGCAGGTAGGCTGCGGGCCTGATTCTCATCTCACTGGGAGGAGTATGAAGGGAGAGAAAATCTTTCAAAGGCAGCAGGCTTACACCAATGACAGCTGGGGTAAGTGCAGATCAGGATCTGGCTCTCATTACATTTTTCATGGCTGCCTTTAAAATATGAGTAGTTTCTCTTCCAAATCCATTTTAACTGTAATTAACTGTAATGAAGATTTTTTTCTCTGCTTGTATTTCTGAAATACATGCTCCACCGAAGATTTTAAATGACCCCTCTGCTACATATCTTATAATCAAGGTTTAAATTATTCCTCTCATGTATTTAAGGAGAGATGAGAAACTGAAAGATAATTGGTAACTAGACACATTTGCTGGGGTTCTCACTTTGGTTTTTCCCTCAGTAGATGACTGGTTAAGAAGGAATATGTATTTTTAGTGGACCATCATGGCTGTATTCAGGACTCTGAGCAAGGACAGGTCAAAATATTTTGTGAGCTGTCTGAAATGCTCCAGCATTTAGATCTCCCCCTTCGAGGCTGTTGACCATTTTGGAGTGATATTTCGCCCTGGATTTTTAAATTACTTAGGAGAGTTATTGTCTTCCATTATTTTCATCCAGCACATAAGATATTTTCCATTTTCTCTTTTCAGTCCATAGGAACTCAAGCAGTATATGCATGAATTTTTTTTTTTCTGGTGGGGGAAACTTAGGTAAGCTGTAGTAGAGGTAAGAGAATATAAGAGCTGGACTTCTGTCTGACAGCACTAGTCCAACTCTTTCTAACTACAAGTCCCTTTACTACGGCAAAGTCTCCAGGAATAACGTCTGGTGGATCAAATATATGAAATTTCCATAGGAAAAGAAGGTCTCATGCTCTCTCAGTTAAATTTTATTTTTCTTTTAATAGTGTTTTTAAGTCCAGGTGGGCTTGAAACACCATGCAGCTGCTCCCTCAAGCACTCCTCTCTTCCCCTTCCACCGTGGTGAAATGGGGAGGAGAATTGAAATAAAACTTGTATGTTAAGTTTAAAAATTGAAAATTAAATTTCTATTAAGTTAATTTTTATTTATATTAAATTTTAATTTCAATTTAATAATTGAAAATAAAGTAAAACATAATTATTATGATAATAAAAATAACACTAATAACAATAGTAACAATAATAACAATAATACTAATACCAATAATACTAATACTAATACTACTAATAATAATAATAATGGTAATAAGAAGGAAAAAAAAAGAGTGCTGCACTCTGCAATTGCTCAACACCCAATGACCAGCGCCAGACCACCCTTCCCAAACCCAGACTGGCCTCCCTTCTGAGTAACTCCCCCCAGTTTATATACTGGGCATGACATTCTGTGATGTGGAGTACCCCTTTGGGCAGTTTGGGTTACCTGTCCCAGCTACGCTCCCTCCCACTTTGCTTTTTTAATCTCCTCGCTGGCAGAGCACGAGACAAGGGAAAAAAAGTGTCTTTGGCTTAGGATAAACAGGACTTAGCAAAAAGCCAAAACATCAGTGTGTTATCACCATCATTCCCATTCAGAATCCAAAACACAGCACTGTCACAGCTACTGAGAAGAAATTAACTCTACCCTGGCTAAAACTAGGACAAACAGTAAACTGTTTTTACACTTCTTGAACATTGAACCCAACTGATAACAGACTGTAAGTCAAATAATTGTGGAAAAGAGCAAACATGAAACATATTCTGTACATATGTAAAAATATGTACATATGTAAAATTCAGTTGAAATTTTTCCTGAAAAATATGGAACTATAAAGCTGTGATGTATGAACAGTACAGATTAGATCACTCTCCACTATTTTTCCAGGTTAAATACAAGGGCAAAATAGAGAATAGCCTTGCATTGAAACCAAATAAATTCAGTATGTTCTGCAATTAAGTTAAAATATACTTTCATGCCACAGGTATATTGGAAATCAGTTCAAAATTGACTTCTGTTCCCTCCATATCTCACTCCCATATTGTTATACTGTCTTTATTATTTTCCATTTGATTCTAAACTCACATTCCAAACAAATTGGTAGAATAGTTTTAAATGAACAGAAATTTTTAACTAGTCAGATGACATGAAAATTAAGGAAATTCTGGGAACACAAGACAAAAGGATAAATAATTAAATTGAGTTTGAATGTTGAGTTGTTGCCCTGTCTTCCAATGCAAACGCGGATACAGTGATCAATTGTCCAAACAAAGTCAGTGGGACAGTGCGTTCTTCTGCGTTCCTCCCCTTGTGGGATCACGTTTTCCTCTCTGGACCTGTTTGTTCTCGGCCACTAGGGGGTGCTCAGATAGTAGTATTCCTGGGAATTTGGAACTCGTCCTTTCAGGGATTTGGGGCTTTCATGCAGCTAGCCATGCCTTTAATTCTCATGTTCCTACTTGTTCTGGCTGGTTTGCTTATTTGCTTGTTTGTTTTCTCTGTGTCTCTTTATTTAGAGGTTCTGCAAGGTGAGGGGTTCTTGCGGAATGAGTTAGTTCTTTATCATCTTGGTGTTGTTTTAAATTTTAATGACAAGCACAGCACAAATACTCTTACTGCATCGCTCCTCATATGGCCAGACATGCCTTACTACTCTGCAAATGCGAAATCAGCATTAAACAACAGCTTTCAAGTGATTTAAATAGATGTGATAGAATCCAGGAATTCAGGACCACTGCAGGGTAAGCAAACCTGTAGTACATGGCTCACTCTCTTCTCTGTCGCCTTCTGAGAAATAAGCATATATGTCTTCTCCAAACTTACCAACTTCCATTTCGCCTGCAAGGAGACGTTCCATGTCCTGAAACTATTCACTCTGTCACCTGTACTAAAAATCCTAAGCAAATGCACAGAACTTGCATAAGCCTCATGCATGATGAGCGTTGCCTCTCTTCTATAAGTACATTTTACTGCGCTATGTCATCCTGTGTTAAAAATCTCCACGTGGTGGGAGCCTTTGTGGTGACTTCAAAACCCTTGTGTGTAGACTCTTCTATACTCTCCAGGGACAAAGATAGGGAATTTTACATAATCAGGATGTCTGAACAGCTAGCAACCAACCTCTCAGATTAACTAGGCTTTAGCAGTAATTGAGTAATCTGTGGAACACCACATACCCAGACAGTGACAACAAAATCCAAACAACATTATTTTTATTCCCCATTTCTGCTTCAGTCTACAAGATAGGCCGAGAAACTGTAAAGAACTGTTATTTAATTAAAGATAGGTTTGAGACATTTTATGTCAAAAGAACACCAAACCAAAACCAAGCCCACCTTTTAGGGGATTCTTGTAATGACTGGATTGGAAGGAAAGAGAGCACCCAAAGGAGAAGAAGAAAAGTATGTATGACTGTAGGCTATAGACAATTTTCAAAGAAGGGTGAGGAAGAGGAGTCTCTGTAAAGAAAGCAATCCAGAAAAGTGCCTGACCACTCTGTGGATACAGAATTGAGTGCCTTTGCTGTATACAGCTCTGCAGGCATATTGTGGATGAAATTGTTCCAGAGTAAGCCAGAGTTTTTAGTTACTTGGGTTAGAATGTAATTTTTCAAGGACATAGTCAAGGAGTTTTCTCAGAGTTTCAATGAATTCACTCCTTTTGAGAACAGATTGTATCTCTGATTCTCTTTTTCATTGTCCTGTGTAGAACTGGGTATCACCGTTTCTTCAGGGAGGTTTTGTTGACCTTCTGCTGAAGCAAATATATCTGTATAATTGTAATCTTATTAAGTACTAACTGATGCTAAACTACTCCTTGTATAAAGGACGACAAGATAGTCATCCATTTGCCTTCACTATTTTTGATCAATATTATTTCAGAGTTGTGTGAGTAAAAGAGCAGTAGTAGCTATAGATGAAGATCTTGCAATGGGCAGAACTATCGTATGTATGCAGTTAGATTAATTTGATTTTTATCATCCTACTACTCTTGGTCAAAAGACGAGATGAACATGTGATGATGGTCACAGATAGGAGAAGGCAGAACTACTTTGCGATAATTTTTCTCTCTTGGTTTTTTTTGATAATTTCTTTTTTCCAATTGATCTTTTTTGTATTTAGAATCATATTTCTGGTTGTGCTCAATCAGTTAGAAATCATGACTGCCCTGTGAGTCAATGGTCACTGTCATTGACTCTTCGGAGGACTCAGATAGACAGGAATATCATCAACGTTTAAAAGAACCGTTTGATGGATTAGCAAGAAAGCATAAAGCAGAAAGCTGATTTAAGGGGTCACCACTTAATTACAGGAAAATTAGGCAGAGAAAGCAAACAGCATAATCCAGAATCTTGGAGGTGAGAGAAAGATGGTGTGAGAAGGCAGTATTATTGCTGAGGAAAAGGTTTTTTGAAATAGAACGCGAAGGTGTGACCCTGTAGACAGGTGGGGCAAAAGAGCAAAAACTGTAAGAGAGAAAATGCTCACAGAGGTGAAAAAAGACACAGGGAAGGGAGAAGCAATGGGCTGAATTTGGATGTTTGAAGGGAAACTGAGGCAGGGTAGTCTCTGCAAAAACACATTAAAAATTAATGGGTACTGTCATAAATCTAAGGCAGCATGATTTTTCTTACTGGGGTTTGTTTCCTTCTTTAGCTGAAGTTGTGGCATTTGTTAGTATCTGAAATAACCCACTATGGAAAAATAATTTCTTTCATACAATGCACTGAGAAACCCATTATGTCATTTTAAAGGTCAGATTTTAAAATGGATTTGAACGTGGTTTATTGATATGAGCCTGTAAACATTACACACAGTGATTTGCTGCTGCAAATAAAGAATATTTTACCTACCTGACTTGCAGATGAAAATGGTCTGGGTGAGCAAACATGTTGCAAGGCGTTGTATATTGTTCCAAATGGTCTTGCTTCCCTAGGTTTTTCTAGGAGGTGTTTTCCAGAAGTAGGTAGGACTGCCCTCTGACCTGCAATGTCATGTGTTTATTCTGTTACCAGAAATAAGCTGGAGAAGAATGGTAGCTTTCATACCTTTTGTTCTTGCACCAGAAGTTGTCACTCAACTGAGTAGTACCTTTGCCTTTGTCCATGAGCTCTGTGAGGAGTTCTTTGTGTCTGGAGAGCTCACAGACTGTGCGGTGTGATTTTTGAGCCTAGGGGGGCTGTGAGAAATCAGCCAGTTTCCTAAAGGGGAGCACATTCAGCAGCTGTAAGCACAAAAGGCGCTACACAGTCATGCAGAGCACATACAGCAACCCAGCACAATAGCAAAGAAGGTGGCAAGATAGGTGGAACCTGGTTACCACCCCTCTAGCAATCCATCCATACCCCTGTGGAGTCTACAGGCTGGATGAACAGCAGACTGCGACCGGACTGGAAGTTCTTGGCTTGACAGATATCATGTTGCCACTTTGTGAGTAAAACTACTGGTATGCAGCAAGCAGTTTAGTGACTCTAACCCCCAGGTTTATGAAATTTCAGGCTGCCTTCAGGACTGAAGTGCAAAAGGGTAACTACCTCTTTGTTGCTGCCCTTAGAGCATTATGCCTTGAACACACCACAGCTTTTTATACTCTCATTTGCCATGTGAAAAGGACTTCTGTGCCTTTTGTGCAGATGTGTTTTTAACACACCTACTACCACAGCTGGGAAGAAGGTAGTGAAGACGCTACTTGGATGCTTCTTGGAGAGCAACACAAGTCGTCTTCATTGCATGCGGAAATAAGTAGATTGCAGCTGTTGTACTGAAGACAGGACCGTGCAGCTCAGAGAGAAATGTGTAGTTTTGCCACCACCAGATCCTTCACAAATTGGTATGTTTTATTATGCTCTTTATGGGGTTTTTTAAAAAGTGTTGCTGCTTTTCAATTCCTGCTCTGGAAATTTTCTCCAAGCCTGACATAACTACCCTGAGGCTAGTGTATGCGAAGGACATAGAATTTTAATGTTACATGAAGTAGAATGGTTTGGTGACATTTTTTTCTGCAAATTGCTGGACCTAAGGAACCTTCACTGTATTTCTAAAATTAAATCACTTTAGTCATTCCTAGAGTAACTCATTCTTGTATGTGCTACACTAATTCATCCATATGTATAATAGAAAGCAAAAGTGCCAGAAAGAGGGTCAAACTTTCTAACCTGAGTCTGTTTGTAGAAAGCCATGACTTGCACATCTGTATACACTATTTTTTGGTGTAATGGCTCTGTATTAGACATTATAACATGCAGCAGAAAGGATTCTTTCTGCTGTGTCTGTCTCATTAGTTGTTCAGGACTGATTGTATTTGTGTGTGTTTGTTGCATTATTGCAAAGAGATGAAAAAATTAGATTATTTCTGTACAATGATCTGGGTAGTGTTTTCTTAAGCAATAACACTAGTGAGTTTTCAAATGCACCTGTTAAAATATTTGTATTCTAGCAGGTGCAGAAGCATTCATTTGTAAACATCATATTAACACACGTTTTGCACAGGTATATTGTCTTTTGTCCCAGAACTGATGAGTTTTTAAAATGTCAGTGACTCATGTGAAGTTTGTATTCATCGTAGTTACCTTGGCATGAGCCCTGTGCCTGTCCATCCATGCATGGATGTCACACAAGTACACAGTCTGTGATGTAATAATAATCTTTGACAAAGGATTGCTTACAACACGGTCCTGCTGTGGAGTGTTCTAAAATAGTGAATTCATGTTTGTGTGTTTGAAGCGTTACCCTGAGAGATTACAGGCACAGAATGATTCATGCCGCTTCCTTCTTTTGTGCCCCAGCCAAGTAACAGGATTCTGCCAAGTATTTGTAGCTCTTGAAAGCCATGTTCATGTCTTTCCAGGATGGAAGATATCCTAAGTAAGTACACAGCCTGACAAAATGAGAAGAATTTCCCTACAATGGCAAAGATGAATACTCCTAATATTATTTTATAGCAAAATTTATGTCAGTGAATACTCAACAGCAAACTCCCAAAGCTATTAGTTACTGTTCATTTGTGGGAGACAGCAGAAAGTACAAAGAACTTTACTTGAGCTAGAGAAAAATTTTATTTTACACTACTTTTAATATGAGTTTGCTCTGCAATTCCTTATTTTTTGAAGAATACAGTACAAGTGAGGAAATACTGAGTTCCTTTAAACTGTTTCCCAATTAGAGAATGTCTCCTTTCTCTGATTCTGTTAGTGTCATGGCTTACTACAGAACCAGGAGTGGACCATATGATCCATCAATGATGCATGATGATAGAACAAAACAATGTTCTATCAGGCTGGCCAAAGGACCTGTCCTTAGGTGTCCTAAATGTACTTGAGAGTGAGAAAATCTCATCTGAAATATGTGGTGAAATGTGTGTTCCTTATTCTAGACAAATATATCTTAGAATGCTTAATTCTGCTAGCCTGGCTCCTTGAACTGGGCATTTCACTATCTGTAGTTCTTCTTCAGTGTTGTGTAGTGTTGTCTTCTCATTTGCACTAAATCTAGAGAGAAGTAATATCCCTCATGAGTATTGCCTTGTGTAATGTTTGTGGCTTTCTGGGTTGTAGTTTACAAATTTTGCTGTGCTATTTTTATATCTAATTACTTCTTTTACTTCATAAGAACATAAAACAGTTCCATCAGACCACATGTGTAACAATAAATGGATTATCTGTCAACCAATGAACCACTCCAAGACAAGACAAGAAGCTACTGTATATATCAACTGATGCAATTTATAACATCAGCTGATATGTACTTAAAATATTATGGCATTGACTGCATACAAAGATTACACTGTGAAATATTAACTATGGCAAATTAAATAACTGATACATTCTGAAGCCTATAGATAAGAGAATTACTGAAGTATCCTGCATCCTTTCACTCATGTTAGCAGTCCCATCAAAGCCACATGCTATAAGGACTGTCTGAAGTCTGCTGGAAACTCTTTGAACTGACACCCCTCACTCTCAAGTGACCAGCAATGCCATTTCATCCCCCATGGTTCTGAAGTCCAGGCTCAAGAAGTGGAACTGGGAGTGCCCAACAACCAAGCACCTAAAAAGCAGCGTAAAGCTCACAGCTTTGTCACTTTTATCTTTTCTATAAAATGGCAATGAATTGTCCAGGAATGTAAACCTATAACTACTGTTATTATTTATTAACATTATTATTACTATTACTGAGTGACACTTGCTCTCTGAAAAATGGTTCCTTCTTAGCCACAAGCAATACTTTTCTGAATATACATCACACGATAAATCTTTGTCATGCAGTGTCCTGTTCATCCAGCTGTGCTCTACTAGACAGTATTGTTAGATATCTGTTTCCTTCAGCTTCTAACATCAACCTTAATGATTTTTTTTTTCTGTTTGTTCTTGTGATGGTCTGAAAACCTGAGGAGGGATTAAATTCAAGCTGGTATATAAGGACTGCATTAAAAAAAAAAATGAAGGAGAAATGCAGGGAAAGGACTGTGAGGGAACTGCAAAAAGTCGATGTTGCTGTATCCAAAACTTAGTGCTGGGGGCACTTTTGAACCCCTGTGTCCAGGTGAGCACCCTGCCCTTATTTGTGTTGCCATGTCTGGTAAGATACTTCTTCTGGGTTTTTTTTGCAAAGACAGCATGGCTGCACAGAATGGCAAGAGTAATTAATTAGTCCCTAATTTGTCCACCGGGAGAAGCAGGGTACCAGGGCAGACTGTGATGCTTTCTTTTTTGACAGTTATTGGAAATAGCTGGGCAAAGCTGATTCTGAGATTTCTGGTTGGCTGATTGACACCTGGCACTTGTGCAGAGGTTCTGAAGAAAAAAGTCTCCTCTGAGACTACATCAGGGCTGCAGTCCCAGGTGTCCAAGAATACGGCTGTGTGCAGCTGAGGCTGTAGCTAACGTCCCACTCAGCTCATCCATGCAGGACCAGGACCTCTGAGAGAGTGTCAAGGACATGAGCTCCCAGACAACAGCTCTTGCAGATGTATGGCCACAAAAAGGGGGATATTCTGACCTGCTTTTGAGGACATTTCAATAGGTGCATTGTCTAGCATTTCTGGGGAGCTCAAGGATTGTATTTGCTGACTGTGTGTCTTTTTCTCTAGAAATAGGGCAGATCTTCACCATCCCTAGCCTCAATCTGACATAACTTGCTGACCGATGCTGGTTCTGGTTCTCCTGTCTAGAACTAATTTTCTGCATAGGTTTAGTGCATTGGGTTTATTCTGTGTAGTAGCTGGTGGGGCTTTTGGTGGTTTTGGCTAGACAATTGCTGTGACTTCACCACTACTTGTCCCACAGCTCCCAGTCATCTTTAATGTTGCTCTGCTTTTGTGACATTCACAAAAGGCTCTTCACTGCCTTGTGTGCAAGCTTTGATTTTTTTGGAGCAGGGATTGTTTTCTATGGTGTCATCTGAGTGTCTCATGGAGTTCCCTCATTGAGGCCATGTGTACCTCTACAAAGCATTGACAATATCAATGAACTCTACAGAAATAGCAATACTCCAAAAGGAAGAACAGACATTAGCTGTTTTTAAGGCATGGGGGGAAAAGTAACAAAGTGAGAGTCAAGTCAAGCCCAAACATATCATTCCCAAAGTGATGCTTTCCACCTAACTCGTACTTACTATGTACTAGAATATCTCAAAGATTAAAGTAGGCTGTTTGAAGTATCTTTCCAGTTCCACCTGTGGCAGTTGAAGGCTACTCCAGATCATGGTTATGCTACTCTTTCAAAACTCCAGACAATTTGTGTCCCTTCTCCTCGAGTGTGAGGCTGGGTTTTACTGAAGGATCCTGAAAAGCACCAGTAACCAGCTATCAGCTCTGCATGTGGATTTACCACTCTCTCTCAAAGGCTGCGTAACTCTCAGCCATGTGAACCTTACTAGGCTCAGGGCGCTTGGTTTCCCGTACTTTCTCCGGACGTTTTACCCCATTACTAAATATTCCCGATCAGGGCAAACAGTGATGACTACAGCGCAGGGGCAAGAGGAGACGCCCGTGGGGCAGGATAACTCGGGGAAGCCGTTTTGCACTCCTTCCCCAGGGGAGGCTCAGAGGCGAAACTCATCTTTCTGGAGCGCTTCCAGCACAACGGGGCCGGCCGCGGGGCGGTGGCGGGAGCTGCGGGGGCGGGCCGGCCCCAGCGAAGGTGGTGGCGGCCGCCGTGCCCGCCCTGCTCACCTGGGCAGCGGCGCCAGCGCTCCGACGCCGCTCCCTTCCGCTCTTTGGAGGATGAACGGGCCGGGGAGAAAGGTAAGGGGAAGCCGGACGGGTCAGGGGCTGGCGGGGCGACCCAGGGGCTGCGCCCTGCTCCGGGGTGCCCGAAGCCGGGACACGACGGCGTCGGGTGCTGACACTTTGCGGGCGTTCTCCCTCTCCGGTCGCCGGGGCTGGAGGAGATATGTCCCACCGGCGGTGCCGCCGCGGCGTCCGCCCGGCCCCGTTCAGCGCGACTCGGGTTCGCCGTGAGTTGTGCTCAGCAGTGCCCGGAGCCCCAAAGCCAAGGAGCCAACCTTTCTGGTGGTGCCGTGACCACCCGAGAGGGATTTTCTGTGCAGATATTCCCGGAGAGGAGTAAATCAAGGGAGAACGGTTCTGTTGTTGAAGTAATAACGAGCAAAGAACAAACTGCTTGTGAGGAAACGACCACCGAAATGCTGGGGGGGGGACCATTCAGTGCTGGCAGGAGAGCTGCAGTTGCATTTGAGTGCTGTGAAGTATTTGATTCCAGCCATCCCAAAGGCAAACCAAAGGGTTTGCTCGAGAGCAGCAGCCTAAGCCTTTTAAATGGAGTGTGATCACTGTTGTTATAGAAAATTTGTTCATACCTAGAAGTATGTGGCCACTGTCCTGCCAGAAGTTGAGCTCCTCAGGTAAATGCTAACACCTATTGCTACTGCTAGTGGCTGAAGGCTCTTGTTGCTATGTGTTGCTATATGTTACTCTTCAAAGCAGTGTAGTAAAGGTTTGTGTCTCTCAAAATAAAGCTGGTAGTAAGGACAGTACCATTTTGGCCCATTCTACGGAAAATGACTGCAGGTGTCCATCCCCAGGAGACAATCTGCATCCCTGAGGCAGCACATCACCTCTCAGCAGTGAGGAGCAAAATGCCAGGACCGCATCTTCTCCTACCCCTAGGGAGGGAGAAACAACTGCGGACAAAGAAGGGCAGGAATCAATGCACTTCCTGGCTCGCACACCAAGCGGTGGAGAAGGTAGAGAGTGAGGGAAGGCCACTTGCCCCTCTGCACTCTCAGAACAATTTGTGCCTGGCAGCTTATACAGTGGCATGGGCTGCTAGTGAAAAGGAAACCAGACTGAGCTTCCTCTTCAGCTTTGCTCCCTTGAAAAATGCTGCTTTCCCCACTTGTAAAATATCCATAATGTAAAGTATTTTGTGAACTTGCAGGCAAAACTGAACTCAGTGGCATTGTCCAAGCCCGTCAAAATCTGACTGTTAAAGGAAGATCTAAATCAAGTTCTATAGTGAGATTAGCAAGCAATTCCAGGAACCTCATTCTATTGAACAATACCTACCAGAGGGTATCTTTTTTGTAGGATTTTGGGACTGGGAAACTGTTGTTCACAGCAGTCACAGAGACAGTGTAACAAACCCAAGGTAAATTAAAACACAGTTTTGCTGCCATGAGTGATTTTTCAAACTTATGAAATTAAAGGAATTTGGGGCAGGAATTTAAAAACAAGGATTATTTTGCTTTTCGGTTCCATTTGAGAGAGGTTATTGCTGTCAGTGATGTTCCTCTTTATTTCTTTGTTGAATGAGTCATTGGATTTGTGGACTGAAAGCCACACTTTGCTCTTTCTCAAGCAAAAGTAACCTTCACCACTTGTATTTAATATCTTTTTGATTTCCAAGTGCAATGATTTCTTGTATTGTTGATGAGTAAAAGCATGACATTAGCATTTGATAATACATATTATCAAAGTACCATAAAGATGGGGGGGTTTAACAAAACAGAGGTACAGAGAAGAGTTCTATTCTAGATGTCATGATGATTTTTCTCATATCTAGTTTAAGTTAAAGAAAGTTCATGTAGCCTGGATAATTTAAATAACTTTCAGGTATTGACTTTGCTGTAATCTGGGTGTACAGGATGTTAGTTTTTACTGTACTTAAGAAATTTGTTGGACCAATATGAAAGGACTGAGAAACTGTTGAGCCTCCTAAAAGCCTAGTAAATTTTTTTTGTACAGGCTTATTTATACATTCTTAAACTAGTTTTACAGTAAATGAACCATGAATAGAGGTAACTGTCTTCAATAGCGGGTTGTCAAGTACCAGATTTTCAAGTCTCTGTAAAATACGACCTCTGAAGAAGTATATTCTTACTGCAATGAACTGGGATTTACAGATGATACTTCCAATAATGCCAACATAAACTTAGCAATCTACTTGTAGCATAAAGCCTTAATATTGAGGTCAGAGTGAAGCCTATGACTGGCTTTGGAAGGGATATAAAGTTTTGAGGAGTATATTTTCCTCATTCTGGAGGGATTTGCAGGTGTAAACACTATAGAGAATGTATATCCACTGCTTTCTACTGGGAAAAAAAAAAAAAGATGCTTCAGGGTTCCACTGCTGGCTTCCATAATCACTCA
Organism: Callaeas wilsoni; assembly: GCA_013398955.1. Taxonomy (NCBI): domain Eukaryota; kingdom Metazoa; phylum Chordata; class Aves; order Passeriformes; family Callaeidae; genus Callaeas; species Callaeas wilsoni. The sequence goes on along the minus strand of VWPU01000073.1, from coordinate 3,468 downwards.
TATGCTTAAATTCATCATGCTGAAATTAGTCATGTGTAAAAAATTGGTTTCCTGTGGGCATAAAATTTGTTAGGATTTATAAAGTTGCAGTTAAAGCCAGCAAAGGCTCTTTAGTAGTGGAAAAACTGATACATGTGAATATTTTCCAGTGCTTGGATGCACTGACTTCTTTCTGGGGCCATACTAAATATGCATTTCTGAGGGCAGATTCTACTTCAATATATCTGTCCCTTCTTTAAGTCCTTGGTTGGCACATGCTGCTCACAGTAAAGCCTTCTGCTTTAGTGGTCATCAGACAGGGCATACTGCAGCAAGATGACTTCAGGAGCATCACTGGAGTGTGTTACAAGAGGTAGTGCAAGTGTGCATGCATGTGTTTTAAATATTCCCTCTTTCTCCTTGTAAGTCCATGATTGTCTTCTCACAGGCAAGATGCAGGAAGAGCACTGATGGTAGGAAAAGGAGTCTTTAACTTTCCTTCAGTTCCTAGTTCAGTGACAGACACACTTCCCCTCTGCAGCCACTCACTCAGCTCCACTCCAGCTTTGGTCATGCTGATCATCACTTACTTGTTCTAAGTTCCTCCTGAGCACCGTGCTTCTGAGCAGAAGCTGAGAGTTGAGACTGTTGAGCCTGGAGAAGAGCAGAGTCAGGGTGTTATCTCATCAACGTAAAACTGAAGGGAAGGTGCAAGGAGGACACACTCTTTCAGTGGTGCCCAGTGACAGGTCCAGAGGCAATGGACATGGAAGAAACTAAAATGAGAGATTCTCTCTGAACATTGCCAGGGAACTGTAAGGGTGACTGAGCACTGGAATGAATAGGTAGTCCAGAGGTGTGGTCTTCCTACTTGGAGATACTAAAAAATACATCCAGATTTGCCTATCTCAAGCAACCACCTATAGATGGCCCTTCTTGGGTGTATGGGGGATTTGACCAGATGACCCTTCCAAACTCAACCATCCTTTGGTTCTGTGATCCTGCTGTTAGGCAAAGCATTGTTACTCTTCACACTTTTCTGTGGCTTTTCAGCAGTCCACATAGTTCCCCATCCTGCAGCCTTCACTCCTCTCAAGCACTCTGGCACATTGCACAGAGAGGCTCATCCTCTTTAGTTGCGCTCTTTCACCATTAGCCTAAAGTAAACAGCATGACGATTGCTGCTTGAGGGCTGCATTTAGCAATGCTTCTCCAGAATTGTGACTTCTTATTCCTACAACTTATTTTCTGGCATCAACTCAAATGTATATCTAAGCAAGGGAAATCCGTGCGAGAATGGGCAGATTCCTGCAATGCTGTGTGAAACCAATAGCAAAGTTGTCACTGAATTCAGTAGGAACAGGGCAGAAACTGGTATATTAGGATGTTAAGGAAACCTGACTGACTGACTAACAAAATAAGTTATCTGATAATTGATATCAGTTCAGAAAAAGGGACTGTGGATAGCTAGCAACACAGTTTAGGGTATGACATAATGTTTTCAGCAAGCTCGGTCTGCAAAGTCAAAATATGGTTTATGTTCACATCCTTTATAAAAATTCTAAATGCTGCTGATAACTGGAGTGGATAAATTCCCATGAAAAAAGTTTCATACTAGGTAGTCAACAAATCTTAGAGGTCTTTTGGGTAACACTGCTTACCCAAAAGCCATGGGTTTTGGGTGTACCCCACAAGTGTATGGGTTCTGAGTGGCATTCCCGAGCTCCTGGCTCTCTTCCAAATCTCAGTGGTGGTGTAGGGCAGGCAGCTCAAATCCCCAACTTAAATTTCCCAACCATTAATAGAAAGGAAGAGAGACTTTAGAGTATTGCAATGAATGCATAAAACTGATTGCGCCTCTTATTAAGTGAAGTTTTAGGACACATTCATCTGCAACTAAGTGCATTATGCTCTGGGAGGCAGTGAGGTCTCATCCAGAACTGCAGTCTAAGCAGTAAGAAAGGCTGCATGGTTGAGTGATGAAACACAGTCTGCTTCACTTTACTTATACTGAGCCTATCTTCAAGGTTGTCCTCAAAGATAGCCACCATCAGAGCACAGTGGCAGTGGGCAGACATGCAAATATGTAGCGTATGCAGGATGTAAGCCACAACTTGATTTGAGTGACAACTAGTGGGGAAAACAACTACCTAGAAAATTATGATTACCAGGGCCAACACGGGCTCACTGTGGTAACTGGAAAACTGAAAATACTTTGTTAAACAGATTGATGTTCTCAGTTCAGTTTCTTGATGGATTAGTGCCTGTCTATATTGCCGTAATTGCAACGACCAGTGAACTGGATCAAGAGAGACAGACACTAAAGGCTCAAAGTCTCTCTAAACTGAGGCATTTTAGCTGTGAAACCATCACTTATGAATAAACTGATATCTAATTCATGAAAGTGCTTCAAAAGCATTAAGAACCAAAAATGATGTATTCTGACCATTTTGTCATTCAACATCACGATCCTTGCACAAACCATGCTTCATGTTTCTGGTATTTTTACATCACTCACTAAAACCAGGTGGAGAAACAGTGATCAAACATCAAGTTCCAAGAGGAAGAAAAGGTATATAGACAAGTGTTCCTTGGTGACTGGGTTTCAGATAAGTGCTTTATTAGGCAGGAAGCGTACTGCTTGGATGACATTACCAATTCTTGAAGGATTTATTATGTGCCATTTAAAACAGACAGATTTAAAATAAAATCTTGCAAAGACTTAAAACCTCCATGTTTAGCTCTCCACCTCCTACATAGTTTCACTGAGGTCAATGAAACTCTTCACCATGGAAAGGTAAGAAGGTGTGTAAATCTCTGTAGCATTAAACATTTTTCTTGATTATCTCCCCAGGGACTGGAAACAGGGATTGTCAGCTATCAGACACCTAGGGTAAAATGTCAACTTGTGTCATTGAATATTGGCTTAACTGAAAAGCAGCATTAAAAATTGTGATACAATTCTGGCCTTTTTTCCCTAACTTGCAGTGGGTGCTATGTGGCTTGAAACTGCTCTCTTCAGTACCCCCAAACAACTGAGATTTGCTCACCCATGACTAGGGCACATCTTGACTGTCAAAAGAAGTATTTGTAACTTTTTCTAAAAAAGTATTTAGCACAACTGGGGTTGCAGGGGACGTGTGTTTGTGTATGTGTGTGTGTCTAATGTCCGTACGGGAGGCTTGAAAGCAGACCCTCTGCCTGGGTCGCGAGAGGGCTGCATCACCGATGATGATCGTTCTCCTCATCCTTCTTTTCATCCTTCTCCTCATCCTCCTCCTCCTCCCCCCACCCCAGGTGGACACAGCCCGGTGGTCGCAGGCGCTTCATAAGACGCTGCCGAGCAGGGGAAGGGGCTTAGCAGGTCCGGGGACCCCGCCGGCAGCGCGGGGAGCGAGCGGGGGTGACGGGGAGGCGCCGCAGGGGCGGGAGTGGCCGGGGCAGCGCCAGCGGCGGGGGGAGGCGCCGGTGCCGGCGGCGCGGGGTGCG
>VWPU01000072.1:0-83120 GCA_013398955.1 Callaeas wilsoni | reverse complement strand
AGGAAGGAGGTGATGAAGAGGACTGTGCCGTGGTCAGGCAAGATGGAGCCAAGCTCCCCAACACACCGAGCAGTGGGTGCCACACAGGGGACAAGGCTGAGGGTGCTCCTCTCCAGCCTAGTGTAGCAATTTCCCTGAAACCCTCTTGATATAATCAGGGATATTTTGAGACCAGCCATCCCACCCCTGGCTTCCCAACGCATCCTTAAAAGCCATCCAGGGACTCCAGTGTTGATGGCCGCCAGGTCTGCCAGAGCAAACACCATTTCCAGGACCTGGCTTCTGCCTTCGTCCCATTCACAACCCACAGAAGACCTTTGCTCACTGCTTGGCCCTGGACCATCTCCACACCCTCAGCAAGGCCAGTCCCTGCTTTCAGGCACCTTTTCTCTGTGCTGGGTTATTCAGTGCATCTCATGTCTTGGGGAATTATCTGGGCTTTTCATAGCACATCCAAGAGTCTCACGCAAAGGGAAGAAAATAAGCACTAGTGCTAGAAAATCTTCCTCCACATCCCATTTCTTTACAGGACATTGGCTTACTGTGCCTGGTTAAGGGCCAGCCCCATGGGTGCAGCAGGCCCCATGCATCCACCTGCCCAAGGAAGCCCTTTGCCAGGCCAACACCAAGGCAGCCCAGCACTGTCCAGGCACCAAGACCTCCCTCGGCCACCAGCCCTCGGGGGGAAACCAAACCATCCCAGCTCCTCAGCAGCCTCTTGGTCTGGCCCTGCTCATGTTTACTCTCAGTGCCAAATGCAGTTTTTTGCTCTTTTCTGTCAAAAATCGTCTTGGCCCCGGCTGCTGCTCCAGTGGCTCTGGCAGCTGTGACTCACAGGCTCTGCCCTAACCTCAGGCTCCCACTTGCCTCCTCCTCTGACTCAGGCAGCCATGAGCACCAGCCCTGGTTCCTTTCAAGTGGTTTGGGGATCCAGCCAAGGCACCAAAGCAAAGGGATTTAGGCACCATGCTCCCTGGAGCATCCAGCCTCAGGCTCACTCCAGGGGGCTCAGCAGGCTCAGCTCTGGGGTCACCAGGAGCAATCACCAAACAGTAACGGGGTCCAGGTACATCACCCCATACACTTTCTGCCTCCAACACAGCCAGCTGGCCCCTTTGGTGCACCCCCACTCCACATACCTGCATCCTCAAGGCATCACTGGACACCCCCTGCCACGGGATGCCCCTCCTGCATTCTCCCAGGCTGGTGGAGGGAGCTCACAAGCAAGACCATCTCTAAACAAGGCACCCCCTTCCAGAGAGGCAAAGCCCACAAAATGACACTGAAAATAAGCCACACGCTGCCCTCCTTGGTGACGCTGGCTGCAACTCTCCTCACTCCATCTTCCCCTAGCACCTACAGCTGCTGGAGCTGAAGGAGGGCAGAGGCTCCTCCCTTCCCTTTTATAGCATCCCTCCGGTGGCTCCATCAGCTTCTCCCTGCTGCCTGGCTCAGGGACCGGCCAGCTGGCAACCCCACCTGCTTCACAGGCAGTTGATTTACTCCCCAGGTGGACTTGATTCTCAGGTGAAGCCCCTGGGACAAGGGCCTGCAGTGCTGCCAGTGGGCTCCAGTCCCAAAACAACATAGGTGAAAAGGAGGAGGACGGCAGGGCTAGCACTGAACCAAAGCTGGGGCTTGAACAGACAGAAGCAGACCTGCCCCCTCCCCAGACAGGATCCATAAAGCTCTGAGACACGTTCCCCAAGCCCCCTCCATCTCTGCTTGCAGGCACCCATGGGAAGGGGAGGCACACTGCCTCCCGGCTCCGGACAGCGGTGAAGCCGGCAGGAGGACATCTGTTCCCCATCCAGCAAGCAGTGTCTTCCTGATCTGCCTCTTAAAAATTACAAGGCAATTTGGAGTTTCTATTTTGTACTTTTGATTTGCCCAAACACCTGAAACATGAGCTCTCAATCCAGGATCAAAGGCTCTCTCTGGAGCAACACAGACGGCTATATCCACCGCCGTATTTATGCGTGATTAGGAGCGCCTGCGTTGGAGAGGGGATTTGGCAAGGGTGGATGTGCTGCAAAGCCTGAAACTCCATCCCTGGGACAGGGAGGAAACCGGGGGGTGATGTCCTGGCAGGTCAGGTTTAGTCCCAACCCCATGGGCGCAGGGCAGCGATGGGGTGATGCCATGCAGAGGGAGTGTCTCGCCTGTGTCACCTGTCCCCCGTCACTCCTGCCTGTAGGACTGAGACCCACCCAGCAGTGGGTGGGATCTCTCATCCTTGCTTTGCTCTGTCTCTGGGGGTGGCTGGATAGGTGGACACAAAGGATGCAATCCTGGATGCAGAAGGATGCTGCAGTGAGGACGCAATCCTGGTGCTGTGGGATGAAAGGCGCTGGGGATGAGGCCAGGCCATGCAAGGGGTTAATGGTAATCAACACAGTCATTAATGAGCTGGAGGGGAGGGGTCTTCCCAAGCTCTTTTGGTCCAACTTGTCCTACTTCGAAAAATCCCAGACCCCTGTGGGCTGGGATTTTGCATCATCTAAATAAAGTGGGAGAGGTTCAGGCCTGTGAACAGATGTGGCCAAGCTGCCTCTCCCATGGACGAGTGTGGCTGAGTTGCTGTAAATAATCAATTTTAATGTCAGAGGATCTGCCCCCTCATCCGATACCACTGACATGGGGGCAGGCTTGATCCCTGGAGAGACCCTGCCTCTGGATCTGTGTCTCCGATGGGTTCCTGCTTCCTGCCACTGTAAACTGCTTCGGAAGAGCTGGATGGCGTTCCCAGGATAAAGGAATAGTGGCAGGGCACTTTGCTTATGGGAAAGGCAGCAGTAAAATCAGGAGGCTGTAAAGAAACCTGCCCTTTCACAGGGAGTGGGCCAGAAGGCATCCTCGTTGTGCTGAGGCGTAAATCAGTGCCAGTGATGGGTGCATCGGGTGGGTAACACATGTCAGGATCGTCACGGATCCACCTCCCCGAGTATCATCCCCCGTGGGGATCTGCTCCCTGCTGCCATGGGGGAAAGCAGCAAGGCAGCCCATCACCCTTAAACATGAGCACCACGGTGGGCAGGAACACTCGAGACAGCAAAACCTCCGTGAAGTCCTTAACTTCTAAGCAAGCCAAGCTGATGGAGACAAGTCCCACCTTCCCATGAGATCACATATCTATTTATAATCAATAAATTTCCGTCTAAAAGTCTGAAAGTACATGTGATGCAACCACGGTGCTCCTTTACTGGAAAATTTGTTGTTTGTTGGTTTTTGGTTGGGGTTTTTTTTGCCACAGTTTCTTCACACATGGAGGCACCTTCAGAGAAGTGCTGGGAAAAGCCACCCAGGAGCTCTGCAAATCAGGGCGTGCTCACGCCCTGCCAGTTCACAGGCATTTAGCACTGGGAATGAGCTGGGAAGAAAATTTGCCACAAATATTTTCGGCAAATTATGAAGTCTTGGAAAAAGCAGATTTTGGGTCTACTGAGAAGTTAATGTTTTTACAGATGTTTTAAATATTTTTTTAAGAATTTTATTTTTTTACTGAAACTGAAGGAGGTCCTGAAACCAAAGACTGGGCCAAGAAAAGAAACCTCAGAAACATTCTGCTTTGAAAATGTCTCAGTAAAACATTTCCTTTTTTCCCTCTTCCCCAATTCAACAATTTGGGGAATGGAGATGAATTCACAGAATTTCATCTTCTCTGAATCCAACCCTTCTTGCCTGGAAAATGTTTTGATAGAGAAATGCCTTTCCTGCCCCATTGAGTCCAAGTCCTCTGAAGGCCTAAGAGCGAAAGGGTCTTCTACCTCCAGCATCCTGGAGTGGTTTCCATGTAAACTGTCTGAAATCAGAGATTTCCAGAAGGTCAGAAATTTTATAAAACCTGTGGGCTACCCACTAACCACCTGCAGAGCAGCACCCAGGGCAGTGGGAGCACCCACGGCCTCCATCCCCGGCGGGGAGGAACCGACGCCACGATCCCTGCACGGATCATCTCAGCCTGGGTTGTGACCGGGCCGCTCGCCAGCCGTACCCTGCACCCCTGGCTGGTCACAGCAGTTTGGGGGTTTTGGGGAGCCCAGTAAAAGTTCTGAGGTGTCAAGGCAAACCCGCCAGCTCCTGAGCACCTCCCGCGCTCGCCGCCCGCTCGGCAGCGCGGCACACGCGCTCCTGAAAGGAAGCCTTTACAGCCTGCCGCTGGAAGTGGCGCGGTGGGATCCGGCGGGGAGCTGCTTTCCTTCAACGGGCCATAAAAATCCCATTTGGGACTGCAGTTGCCTTGCTGCCCTCCTGCATCGCATCGCTGTTTAAAGAGGGTGCGTCCGACGCAGTCAAACACGCGCAGAAAGCACCGGGAGCTGCTGACCCTTAAAACAACTGTTATTCTTCGGGATAAGGCGCCTTCCAACACTAACATTATTCCAAGATGCAGGTAACATGTGACACATTTTCTTTTGCTCTCCAAAGTACAACACCCTTCCCTTCTTCTATCCTTCCTTACCAAATATCAATCATCAGCAAAGACAGGGCAAATGAACTTTTAATCAATAACAGCTACTGTTTCTTGTACTGGGACTGTTTATGATTTAAAAGGGGGAAAAAAATTAAATCAATCCTGATGTGAACGTTTTCCCACTTGGAAAAACAGCCCAATCCCATATCAAAAGGTTGGGGGGTTTATATGTTTTTAAAAGGTTTAAAAGCTAAATTAATTTTAAATTGTTTTTACATATCTTGCCTATAGACAGAACCACATCATATGATGAGGAAGGGTGGTCCATGGTGTATTAATGTTCCCAGTAAGTGCTTTAGCACCAGTCTGTCTGCTTTACACTCATTTAATACCGTTGCCATCTCAAAATCAAGACTGCTGTAACCACAGCGTGTCTGTCCAGGCGCTGCAGCTGGCAGCCTGTCCCCTTTCCACCCAGACCAGGTACAACAGACAGCTTCTGGTCCGTCTGCACTCAGACTCCACTGTCTTCATCCCAGTGGCCAGCATCCAGGAGGTACCTGAGCCTAAAGGATGGTTTTGTCAAAAAAGCACCGAGAAATGGCCCAGTCCTCCTGGCTGGTCAGGACAATGCAGAGTAAATGCCCTAAGAAAACAAAAAGAAAAGAAGCAGGAACTCATTCCTGCATCTAGGGAGTCCATAAAGGCTCTCACAGTAGATGGACTTATGTTTGTGGAGCTGGGCATTGGTACCTAAAAAAGGTGAGACTGCAAGTAATGCTCCTAACTTTATTCTTCAAAAGCTTTCTATTCCCAGGGCCTGGACAGCCAGGAGACTGATAATTCATTTTCATCTTCATATGCTGCAGCATTTGGAGTAGCTCAAATGGCAGTGTGCTGGCTCCAGTCCAGGTTTATCTGAACATGAGACACAAACCCAAACTCTGTATGCAACGGCATCCACCAAGTCCTTTATGGGCCTCAGCTGGGTTCACTTTGGCCCTCTGCAGTGGCAGGTTGCCCTGCTGGCCATTCCTCTGACCTGTTTGTGCATCCATCCACACAAGCCGTGGCTTCTCTGCTGTCCCGCCTTCCCCAGTTCAGGCACTTTTGAGGGTCCTCCTGCTTCTTCTCTTTAAGTGTTGAGATATCCCATGGCCACATGCAGCTTCCTGTTTCTGCCCAGTCTCTTCCCATGACTGATTTCCCCAGGCCCAGATTTGGGACAACAGGGGAGTAGTTTCTTTCTGTCAGGGTGATGGAGCAGTCCAGCCATGACTGAATCCATGCAGGACAAGCCAGGAGCTCTGGACACAGCTGTGGAGGCAGAAGGCAGAGGGATACCATGTGTGGGTGAGCCTGAAGCAGCAAAGGACACGGCAGGCTTCGGCCTCATGAGGATGACTTGTGGGGAGAGGATGCTCCCCAGATGGCCGAGGGGAAGTGGCTCAGACACGCATCCCCGAGGGCCTGAGTCACTGGCCAGGGATGTCCCAGCTGGAGAAAGCAGGACGTGGCCAGCCTGGCCTGGGGCACGGCGTCAGCACCGCACGGCTCACAGCCCTCCCTGCTCGCCGCTGCCCAGACACAGATCCCAGCAGGGAAAATTATTTGGTCCCTCTGTCTCCCTATAAACCACATTTCCTCCTGGATTTTCTGAGTAGATCCCCTCTGCCACCACCGTTATACAGTTTTTGCCCCCGCCCTACCATCTTGACGTGCTGGGGGATGGGGTGTGTGGTTGGTGGCACAGATGCCCACAGGGCTGTGGCCATGCCTGAAGTCCTCTCCTGCCCCTACTTGTCCTGCAAACCGGCCCCAGGAAGACAGGAAGGTCCTTTCCTTAGTTCATGCCCAAAGGAGAGTCAGGAGGGAAGACAGAAAGGCGAGTTCTGATGTTTTCCTTGGTACCATGGGATCAGTGGCTGAACCAGGGCAGGGACTTTGTGTTTCTTCATTTCCCGCTTCCTCCGCAAGGCCTCCGACCCCTGGGGAACATCTCACACTCTTCTGTTCTCCAGAAGAGAACTCTTTCATTGTCATCCCCATGATGAATGCAAATACATTCCAGTTGCACTCCGAGGTGAGAACCCACCATTCCCCTAGTCTCTCCTCCCAGCTGAGAAGAGACATCAGGCAGCTTTTTAGGATCAGGATAGAAAAGAATAGAAGTTTCTCCACTTACAATTTTGCCAGACTTTAACCGATTTTCCATGCTGGATTTCTGCCTCGGGCTGTGTTTTGTTTTGTATTTGTCAGAAGTTCCATGACTCCATTTCCACCAGCCCTTTGAATGAGTTTTAGGGAGGTCTTTTCTTTCTTTATTTTTTCTCTTGCCCATGCTAAAACATTATTACAACCGTTTTGCTGGGAAGCAGCACTGCCTCCAGGCCTGGCAAGAAGTGTCCCTTGAGTGAGAAGACGGGCCTTTCTCCATCCCCGTGACAGCACCCGGAGCCGGTCCGATCACGAGTCTGTGAAAGAGCAGAGGCTGGTTGGTTTTTGGCAGATGGATGGAGCCCAAAATCCGTCTGTGCCGAGCGCTCCCCATCTTCCAACAGGCCTCAATCAACGGTTTCACAACAACACATTGGCCAACTGTGTAAACACAGGGCACGGCTTAAATATAGCCCTCGCCTTGATGAACAATCGGCGCTGAAAGAGAAGAGCATCTTATGCAAATAAACAAAGGTCCTGCCGAGCTCAAGTATTTGGACCAAGGTCAAAGGAAGGAATTCATGATAGGGGAAGTTATTGAACCTAAAAGCACACGCAAGTTTTCAGATATGGGTTTTGTCTGCAGGGAAGTACTAATTCAAGCGGACTGGACCCCTCTGTGGCTTTGGGTTGAATCCAGCAGGTCCTAGGCCCAAACGGTTGCAATGGGAGAAGAGAGGAGGGGATGGGGAAGTGAGGAAGGCCAAACCAAAACGCTTTGTTTGGGGCAGATCGATTAACCTGAAACTGTTTTGTTTGCTTCACTGGGAAGATGGATGTGTTCTGCTGGCTTGGCAGGGCCTTTTCTTCTTCAAGGCTTTGGCTCCACCGGTGAAACTAAAAAAACCCATCATTATTCCAGTGGCTGCAGCTGCAGAATGATCCAGGCAATCTTCATGCCTGCAAAACCTGTGGGGCCCCATGGTACCATCAGCCAGGTCTTGTGCCTGCAGGTCCCTGAGCATTGTACAGACCTCCAGAAATAACCCCTCAGGATCACGGGGGTCAGACCCCCTGGCACGGCTCCGAGTGGATTGAGAGTCCAGTTTTGGCTGGAGGAACTAAGGTCTGAAATTAGAATTGCCTGGTGATGTGTAACAAAGAGGAAGAAAAAGCCAAAAGCAGCAACAGCAGACAAACCAACCCCAAAATTCCCAACTTGTGGCTCCAGGAAAATTAAAAGGGAAGAAATGTGCCTGCCTCAAGGAAGGCTGAGGGAGACCTCTTCTGAGGGGCTTAGCAGTGAATGGAGGAGAACAATGGAGGCAGGAGAACCACAGTGCTTGGAGACAGGCTTCTGTGCAGCAGAGAGCAGCCAGGTCCTAGAAGGGATGGCATCCTCTGGTAACAGCCCCCTCCCTGGGCCTGCTTTCAGTCCAGAGGGTCCTAGCTGAAGCCTGTGTTTGTCAGTGCACAGACAGGAATATTTCTCCGCTCTGCTGGAGAGGTTGCAAAGTGGCTGGAGAGCTGGAAAAGCCAATGGGTAAAACATCTGCAGCCTTACAGTGCACGGGAACACAGGGTCATGTTGTGCCTTTAGAGCAGATTAAATTTAAGACCTGTCAACCCTAATGGTGTCTGGGTGAGTTTTCTTCCTCTGCATTGACAGGGAACAAATTTGAAGCCCTGAGGTGTCATTTCTGCACATCATGCTTTGAGTTGCTCCCTTCCTTTACCATGATAGACCTGTTCCTTTCCTGAGGATGATCATTTTTCAGCCAAACACGTGGTGGTTCCCATTCCTGAGTTATGGAGCACACAGCTCACCAAAGCAAAGGGAATTTGGTTCCCTGTCCTGCTGACCCCAGAAAAGCGCCACAGAGCTGGATGGTCAGGGCCACTGTTCCCCAGAAATGACATTGCTCCTGGCCAGGCCATTCCTTGGGGGAAGGAGGTCACCCCCAGGGAGATGCTGTGCTAGGTTAGTCACCTTCTTCTGACCCGACTTTCCCCTTGCATTTTCTCCCCAACGTGGGCAGATGTGCCCCAGCCATGCACGGAGTGGTATCTCTCAAATGTCAAACTGCCAAAAGCCCCAGGCTCAAAGGCACTGTGTAAAACCCCAGCTGCTTCCCAGCCTGACCTTCTCCATGCCCTGCAGGGTCAGCAATTCCCTTTTTTAAACCAGGGGCTATGACCTGTGCCCCACGACCTAGTCAGGACACTGCAAGCCACTCCTACAGTGAATAAGGAATGAGAGCTCGTATAAGCTTGGCAATTGCATGCAGATTGGAAACGTCTAAAGGGAGTCTTTAATGCTCAAGAAGAAGATTCAGAACTCAAAAAAACCCCCATAGTAGGTTGAAAACAACAGAGTTGGAATAACTGGGCTCAGGTTCCATGAGGGTTTGTCTCAGCATTTCAGCCCCTGTCTCTGGGTGCGAGCACTTGATTGTAAATAAGCACTGTTGTGGAAACCTGGCTGGAGGGAGCGGACAGACTGTCACACACTCTGCAGCAGAGACGATCCTTATCACTACTTGAAGGGATTCAGGGGCCTGACGGGGAGCAGCTGGTTTGGAGCTGTGGGGCAGCCCCAGGAAGGATGCACAGCCCTTGCTGTCACACGCACCTTTGCTCTGGCTGATGGATCCTGTAGCTCACGAGCCCAAGAGGCTGCTCCGAGGGTCTGGGCTGACTTGCTGAGATTCCAGCTGGCCAAACCTTCCAGCTGCAGAAGACCCTGCACGCAGCTGGGTTAAGACACGCACTGTTGAGGGGAGTCCTCTCGGCCAAGGGACCCAAGCTGTGCCTAGATGAGGTTATCCCAGAATGCTTCCCAAATCTCGGATCTGGAGGCATGCTTTGGCTGCATCCCAGCTCCAGACTGGGTATGTACAGCAACCCCAGAGCCTTGGAGAGAGGAAATCCAGATGGGAATGCTGGCGCATTGCAACAGCTCCCTCCCCTGCAGGGGCTGGGGACCATGACACAAGGACTGGGGAGCACAGACAGAGCTTAGGGACCTGTGTGCCCGTGCAGAGCTCCAGCCCCATCCTGACTGCCTGCCCGCTTTTCCAGCAGTGATTCTCAGCCCTCTCCTTAATCAGAGCCCTGCAAGGTCTCGTAAGAAACACCCCACCAGACGACATCTCCACATTTCCAACCAGCTTGGTTATAGGGGCAGTAAAACCAATCCCAATGGCACTAGTTTCATACAGAGGTGATTTTTCTCCCTTTTTTCTCTTGAGATGTCATGCTGATGTAAGCCAAGAATCATGCAAAAACCTACGTGGATGATGCCACCTTGTAAATGAAGGTCATTACCCCGTCACGGACAGGAAAAAAGTCTTTATTTTCTGCAAGCCGCAGCTGATTGGTGTTAATTATGCATATGTGAGTCCATATGGACTGTGTTCCATAAAGGTTTTTCCTAAGATCATTCTTTCTGGATCCATGTCCTGCCAAGCACTGCTTGTTTTCATGGCCCATCTTATTTACTGCCTTATTAGTCTGGTGTTAGATTTTTCCCCCAGTCCTCTGGAACTTCCCCAGAGTTCCCAGATTTGTTTAAAAATTGACACTAATGGTTCAGAGAGCTCTCAGGCCAATTTGTTTATCCTTTGATGCAAGTTATCTGATCCTGCAGAATGTCTAACTTTAATCACTGCTCTTTAACATTCGGCTTCATCACTGGTAGAATACAAAGTATTTCATTATCTCCATAAAGTATGGTTGTGTCATCCCACTTCTTTCCAAAGCGAAAAATAAATGCTGAACAAATAACTTTGTCTCTTCTACACACAAAATGAATATTTTCCCGTTACTGTCTGGGATCTCATTCCAGGATTTGGCTTTTCTTGATACATTTAAATAATTATCATTAAGTCTAGAGGCAAGAGGCTTTTCTCTCCAACCTTTAGTTTCTCTTCCCTGGTTCTCACTGATTTCTACTCACCACTGTCAGATTCCTCCTTTTGTATTTATCATTAGCATCAATATGCACTTCACTGCCACATATTTATGCCCATAATGCTATTTATCTATGTATATATAGATATATATAGGTTAAACCTACAATACTCCTGCTTCCACCTCCCCTCCTAGCTGGGCTGGCTTCTGCAAAACAGTGTTCAGGCTTCCAGGACAGCACTGATCCTAGAGCATCTCACCAGCCTCAAACACTCCCCGATTATCATCCGTTCAATTTTGTTTAAATAATTCCTTCCACTCCTTAATTGTACTCCTAATTATTTTCAGCCCACGGAAGCTGTTCTTTTTTCCAGAACCAGGGGCTAGAGCTGGGCACCTCTGTGCTTTTAAAAATCTGGTCCCTCACCACTTATAAATAGCTCTGGTCAGAGTTTTCTGTGTTTGCACACAGTGTCATGCTCGCCGCCAGGGAGACAGCCTGGGAATAGGTTATGGAGTCCCTGCCCATCACGGGACCAGAGTGCTGCATACCTAAAAGGCAGAGGAAGCTGGTTTGGGGTTATTTGGGGGGGGATGTATCCCTTCTCTGCTCCCAGGCTCACAAGACAGGGAAAAAGCCACTGGGGACCAAAGACAGCTTTCATCAATTGTGATGTTTTATTTTGTGTTGGCTTTTTTTCCTTAAACATCCTTTGTTTTCGAACAATAAATCATATCCTGAGGCAAAAAGCCTTTAAAGAGAGTGGGCATGGAGTCTGCTTCCGTTCCCTGGCTGGCGAGGCAGGCCACCAGCTGACAGCAGCCATCAATCCACAACTCAGCGATCAATCCATCTTTCTCCGTCACCGCAGGGACGGCGCGGGAGGCCCCCGGCGGTGCCAGCCCGCTGTCCCCTGCCATCCCCGCCAGCCCTGGCGGCACCCAGGAGGGTCACCAGCGCCAGACCCAACCTCCCTTGCTGCCCGTTCCCTCAGAGCGGTGTCCCGTTATCCCAGGCACCATCCCCTTGTGCTCCCCAGCACGCTCTGCAGTGAGCTGAGCTAAGTCACCCTGGAAGTCTCCTCCCGTGATCCATCAGAGAGCGGGCACTCCACCTCCTGCCCTTCCAAGAAACCAACAGCTCTAAAGAAGGCAATAGCATCTTTTCCAAGCAGAGGGTACACTAAGAGCTTACTGGTGGATAAGCCTTCCTGGGAGGTTTCATAAATCCCAAGCCGTTCGCCTTTTTTGCCATCAGTGGAGATTTCCACCTCCTGTTGTTTACTGCAGGCTTCTGGGTTTGCTTTTTAAACGTTTGTGCTGCCGCGACTCAGCAGTTTATGGTGGCACCTACGTGCTCTGTTTACCCTCTTAACGCTGTTCCCCAAAGATGTTCTATTAAAACCCTCTTAATTGCTCTACCTTGTTTGTTATCCAGAAAATGAGTTGCTCTCCCAGAGAGATGGAGGTGGTCCAGCTCATATGATCCCTCAGGAGGCGGACCCAGTACTCCATGACCTTCCATTCTACCTCCATTTTACGCCTTTTGCCCCTTGGTGGTCTCCTCCCCTGTCTGCTTTTTCTTCCAAGACGCAAGGTGGGGTCTCGCTGCCGACCATCTGAACTTTCCTCTCCTTCAATTCCCCCCTGAGATCCCTCAAGTTCTTGCTGATCTGAGAAGTATTTTATGAGGCAATTCCATTCATGCCAAATGTGTCATAACCAATGGATCCCTGCCTACAGCCCTGCTCAGCCTCTCGGTGATGTGTGCTGTGCTGGAGCCAAGGAGACCGCACACGGGCCTGTTGTCTTTCTGTCCCCCTCTTCTGCTGGGCAGAAGATTTGTTATCTGTCTGCGCACATTTGGTCCACTGCCATCACTCGTGCTCATGCTCCCCTGAAGTCTGCAGGGATCCCGGTCAAAAGGGGCCATCAGAGACTTTTTGTGTCTCCCTCACGCTGGTCCGGGCTCAAGAGCTGTGGTATCTTGGCCGCCCTTCAGTACCTCATGTCATCTCCACCAGCACAGGCAGAGCTTTGGCCTCTGCCCGCGGGTTTCCATGCAGCAAGGAGAAGGTGGTGCTTTCTCCCTTCATCAGAGTCCCCGCTTGGCCCCCATCCTGGGGAAATGGCCTCAAAGCTTTGGGGCACATTCCCCTGCTCCCTTACCCTGCTGGCTGACGTCACCTCCCCAGCCACAGCTGCCAAAGCCACCAGGACTGCATGTCCTGGCCAGTCAGGTGTGCCCAGGGGCAGACCATGCCCCAGACAAGGTTGCAGCAGACAAACCCCAGTGACTCCATGAGGCTACCGGTGATCGAGATCTGCTCTTGCAATCCTCAAGTCTTTTCCTCCCCATCAGAGCAGGGCTGTGCCCCAGGAGAGGCCTGGCCCGCTTGGAGAAGATGGGGCAAAGAGGCCTGCCCCATCTCATAGCCACAGGAGAGGGATGTGGCCACCACGAGGTTTCCTCTGGCATTTGCTCTGTGCCAAGGCTGGGGAGGATTCCAGTGCCACAAAAGCACATGATCAGGGAGGGCATTCCAGGGCTCGGGGTGGAGGTAGCACAAGGGCGGGAAGAGATGGAGGTTCCTTGAGGAAAAGGAGAAACCTCCAGCCTGGAAACCCTTTTGCTCCTCCTGGCACAATTTGGGGCACGCAGCAAGGCAGGGGGGAAGGTGTGGTGGGATCTTGACATGGAGCCGCCTCAAGCCGATGTCCCAGCCTCTTTTAAAACGTCCTCAAGCACTTGGATTTGCCTCAGATTAAGTCCAGTCGCCTGGGCTGGCGCGTACCCATACATGGTCTAAATGAGAACCACCCGTAACACCTCCTGTCCTCCCTCCTCCTCTCCCGCGCAGGTTCATTAAGGCCTTCCCCAGCGAGAACAGGCCGCGTTTCAGGGGGAACGCCGGAGCGTTTGATATTTTCCACTCTGCGTGTCAAGGGCATTTACAGTCGGCGTCAGGCTGTTCCGTCAGTCTGAGGGAAGCACTTTGAAGTGTTTGTGGTAGAGGCCACATGTGCACTCAAGATGTGCCGCTGCCTCTCTCGCTGCCTCTGCATTCCCAGCACCATGTGACAATCAACAACACAGCTTAACCCTTTCGCACCGCTGCCTTGTCCCACTTGGGGATGGGGAACGGAGTCCTCATCCCCCCGTGTGTTTTGGTGGCCATGCCCAGGAAGCTTGCGGCGATCCTGCTTCATTCCAGGGAAGTGGCAGCTGGGGCAAACGCAGCTGGCGAAGGTGACAGGATAGAGCTGGGAGACCTCGAAGCTGCTGGTCCAAGTGCAGGATCTGCCACTAATCCCCACAAACGCTGCCAGAGATCCTGCTTTGATGATGAAAGCATCATTTGCCACAAGCAGCTGCAGAGTCGGCTTCCACCCTTGCCCGTCCCGCAGCGGGTCCCGAGGCACAGCACGGAAGGAGCCCCGGTGGCTGTGACACACCAGGGCTGTCCACAACGACATGACTGCCCGTGCCTCCAGCGTGATGGATGGCACATGACAAAATGGGCAGCACTTGGGCCGCGTGGCTGCTGCCCGGGGACCTCTGGGCACAGAGAGAACAATTGCAGCTGCTTCCCCTCGGAGGCACGGCTGCAAGGCCGGCAGTGTTTTGAGGAGCTCTCCACGGGGGCAGCGGTCAGGGTGAATCCCATTTCTTTGCACAGTAGCCATGGAGTGCTTTGCCATAGCTACAGGCTTTAGGGCATTTTCATGCACCCACAGCCTGCCCTGGAGTGGATTTTGTTTTGGAATGAAATGTGGGGATCAGCAAGCACAGCTGCTCTTTGAGGGGGCAGTGGCAGCCACCCAGGCGTTCGCCTCTCCTCAGCTCCCTAAAAAGAGTGCTGGGACAGAGCGGAGAAATGAAAGATGTGGTGTCACCAGGTGATGATTCCCTGGTGCCTGAGAGGCACCTTCTCTGCGTCCCCAAAGGCAGGAGGAGAGTGGCCTTCTCCAAAGAGCCCCCTGCCAGGCTTCAGTGCCTGCGGGTGGATCTTCCATCTTCTGTCAGGACCCCGTGGATGGTTATGGGGAGCCGGGCGTGGCTTGCATCTTTGGAAGTCACACAGGATAGAAAAACCTCTCTGCCCTGCAAGCCTGCCTGTGCCAGGGGCTGAGCTGCAGCCTCCATGGGGTGGTGTTAATTCTGAGCAGATTCCCCGTCTGATCTGTGCAGCCTGGACCCACTGCAGTGACAGAAAGGACAGGGAAGGCAACAGGGGAGGAAAGAGCGCAGCGGGAAAGGCAGAGCTCAACGACTGTGAGCTAAGGGGACAGAGATGTGAGCTGCAGAGAGGCAGCTCCCACCCTTTGCTGCTGTCTCCAGCACAGCAGTTTTTGGGGGCCAACATGGACCCACCCAATTCACCGACCCCTGCGTTCCTGAGGCTGCAGTGCATTCCCCCACGGCACTGCTGGCGTGCCCTGGCAGCACAGATCCAGCACAGGAACGCTGCTCCGGCAGCTCCAGCGTTAATGTGTGGCACAGAAGAAATCATCTTCCTTTTCAATGATTGCATTGCAGTGGGTGGGGGCCTGGGGGAAGGGTGTCATTGTGCTGGCCCTTGTTTGGCAGGGAAAAGACGTCTTCTGGGCTGCAGCTTCCTAGAAAAGTTGAAGCCAAGGCATTATCCAGTGTAACTGACCTCTCCTTCTTCCATGAAAGCCCCCTCCCTGCAATTAATCTGAGTCCTGGAAACCACTGCATTCCGCTCTGATTTCCCAGTCCCCGGCAAAGTCTCTGACTCATCCTGCATCTCTCTGGCCATGGCTCCTCCTTGCCGAGGGGACTGACTCCATCACCCAGGAAGGTGCAGTCTTCAAGAGAGTCGGTCAAACAGCCCTGGACTTGCATCTCCATGTCTGCATGTGTGTGTTTCCATGTGCTGAGCTGGCACCAGCAGGAGAGGTGGCAGGAAGCGACAGTCTGTTTGGATTTGTCAGACCGCTTTGAAATCCCAAATCCTCTAAATCTGAAAGGTCAGAGTTCTACAAGTGACTCCTGGCTGCCCGTGGTGCACCACCTCTGCATCCTGATAAAAGTAGGACCTGCCCACAAAACTGCAGCCATCCAAACCTCACACACCCAGCCTGAGCTCATCATCAGCCCGCTGGTGAGAACGGATGTGGATGGTTACATCAGGAGGGAACAACTGCCCAAAACAGCCCTGAGAACATTAGGCAGAGACACCACGTGAGCAGGAGTTCAGGTTTTCTGGTGTGAGGGATCTTTCTGATTAGGCTTGCTTTCCATTTCTGCTGGGGTAGAAATCAGTTTCTTTGGAGTTTCTTCTCCACCCCCATTGCCCCAAAGCCCCTCCACTCCGACGGCAAATTCGCAGACCCAAGGGCAGGTGGATCTCCTTTCACCTCGCCAACCCCCAGAGGGGCTGATTTCGTAAGACCTGAACGTGCCATGGACCCCAGCTGTCCATCACCTTCCTGGAGTGTTGAGAGATTAATCCCCATCAGCCTGCCGAGCCAAGCTTCCACGCCAAGGATAGGTGAGATGTAAATGGGTGGCTGTGGATGTCAAAATGCTGTTAGTAGGGAAATTTTCTTTTCTTGCATTTATTCTATGAGAACTTTTCCTTTGCTGTGTGTTATGTAAACAATAGATAGGGTTTTTGTAAATAGCATTCATATCTGGTATCTTCTGACCTTGTGTACATTATATTAGGAAAAAACATTTCTAAGTGAGTGTCTCAAATTTTGACCAATCACCCTAGGAGAAGTGTGAACACTGTTCAATTGCTTTATGGAACTAGAATGTATAAATGGTATTGTAAATTTAATAAATAATTCATTCCTCACTCTGGACTCCTGCCTCGCTGCATCTCTGAACCCCTGCTTGGAAGCCCACAGGTGGCAGCTGGGGAACGAAGACAGCTTCTCCTTTCTGTGCCCGTGACACACGCAGTGCCTGCTGGCAGCCCCAGGGGCACACTCGGCTCTGGGCTGGCCTGGTCTCACACGCCACCTCTGCCGAGGGCAGCACTTCACCCCTGCATAAACCCTTTACTCAGAGGATCACACGGTGCTTTCCAAATGCCTGCTTATTAATCCTCACCACGGTCCTGGGAAGAAATAAGAGACACAGGGGAATCACCTCATTTGCTATGGAGTGGGGGCACTTTCTGGGGTGAAACTGAGGCGTTTAACAGATGGGAACAGTGCTGCTCCATGTAACACACCAGCCAGAAATTAAATGAAAGGAATTAAAATCGTGGTGATTGCGGGGAACTTTAGGCAGGAACAGTGTGATTAATCACACAAACTTGGCTAAGACAACAGTGAAAGGCACCATGTGATTTTTATCAGGCTCTGTTAGGGCTCCCCTAACACTCCAGTGTGACAGGTAATGCAGCATCCCAACAGAACGGGCTGGGATGGCAGGATCAGTGCTTGGTTTGGGAGGGAAAGGGCTGGACAGAACTTCCAAAAGCAACAGTGTGGCTGAGGTTGCTGGACATGACCCACAGCTGCCATCCGGCCTCAGGCTGGTTGAGTTCTTCCTCCTTGTGAGCACAGGGACAAGTGGCTCTCAGCCCAGAGCCCAGGACACCGTTGTCCCCTGCTGTTTGTGCCAAACAAAGTCCCCACCCCTCGCCCCGAGGTGCTTTTTGCCATTCCCACTGCTGAATTTGTGTTTTTTTTCAGGCAGACGAGACAAAGGCATGCCTGATCTTTACGTGCAGGTTTATTTTCCCATTTAATCTCTGTACCCTGGACTCTCCTCAAACCTACCATTCCTTTGGAAAGCTCCTCAGCTCAGCCATACCCTCCTGCACGCGCAGCCAGTGTGCATGAAAGCAGTGGCAGGCACAGCTACACAACCCTCTGTCCTGGTGGTGACTCTCAAGGTGCTTTACAAACAACCCAGAAACTGCTCATCTAAGTGGGATTATCTGAAAAGCAAACTCTACTCAGTTGCAAGCATACATGCCTGGTCCCAAGCCCCAGACAGCCCAGATGACAATCCTTGCCAGGAAGAAAAGGTCAGTGGAGCTCATTTTCTCTCCAGGACTTCAGGAGGCAAGAATTTGCCAATCCTTCCATTCTAACAACTCATTTCAGAGCGAGCTGCACAAGACTGAAGGATACTAAAAGGGACTGGGCACGCCGTGTGAACACATCTCATTTTGCAGATGCTGTCCAAGATGATGGCAGGAGGTGGAAGATGAGATTATGTATGAACGAAGCAAGGGATCAGAGTCTTTTTTTCTGGGCACTGATAACTTCGGTAACTATCAATGCCAGCTCTGCCAGCCCTGTGCCTCCACCCAGGTCACATACCACTGTGAGGTGGCTTTTGTATCCTCATTGCAATGAAGGATTTTATCCTGCTAGGGTTTATTATTCTTTTATAGACTGAAGGGCTTCAGCCTAATCTTTCAACAAATAAAAGGAATCTTTCAACATTTCAGTGTTGTTGTGATTGGATCCAAAAATAGCACCCTCAGAGCCACATTTTTTAAACTTCTCAAGTCCAAGGATTAACCTTTTTCAGAAAAAGCACAGTAATCAGAAGTCCGACTTGTATATGTTTTATATATCAAATCAAATAAACAAAAGACTTACACTTGAAAGCTAATCTATAGTAGCTTTTATTTTCTCCCATTTTGTTTGTGTGCTTGCTTCTGTGGCTGCTGGAGGGGAGAGAGGGGGTTTACTATTGTTTCATGAGCCACTGCTGGATGTTTTATGGACCACCAAAGGCCCGTGGATCAGGGTCTGAGAAACATTGCTCTAGAGATAAAGAGGCTCATTGACAGGCAGGCTCTCTGCTCTGCCTTCTGGCCCGTGCTGCAGCAGGCTCCACATTCTCTCTTCAGCTCCCTTACCCACCCAAGGGCGCTGGTTGCCTCTCCTGCACAGCTGCCTTCGTGCCACCCCGTCCTGGCAATTCCTGTGCCTTCAGTTTGTACCCCTGGATCCGCGCCATGCTCCGTGAGCTCCTCCCAGCTCAGCCCCATGGCAAAGCCCCGTCGCCCCGGGGATGCAGAATAATGCCAGCTCGCCCTGGGTATTAAAAAAGACAGTGCATGCCCCCTCACAGAGGATGGGTGGGCTCCAACTGCTCCTCCATTACTGCAAACGGCTTTTCCTGCCAGGAAAACTGGCCTTGGAGCAGCCCTTTCCTTGATCCCCCCCTCCCCACCCCCAGCTCTCTCCGAATTTTTCAAGCAGACACCTTGGCACCTCCCGTCGCCTTTGGGCTGTGTTAGTGTTGGCCGGCTGAGAGTGACAGCTTCCATCTTCTTCCTCCTTGTTTCATTAACTGTCACGTTGGGGGGTTTTGATCTTCCCTGGAACCGAGCCCTTCCCCCTGCCAGGGAAAGCTGTGCAGCTGGTAACGACCGAGGCGAGGAAACGCACTCAGGAGATGGCATTCCCATATTGTACTTTCATAAAGGTATAGCAATGGAAACATTCCCTATTTTGATTGTCCCAAAGCCACAGGAAAAAGGGAATTAAGGGAATTGATATGTCTGGGAGAGATGCCAGCTCTGATTTACTCACATTTTTACCCTGATGTGAAATACCTTGGTCAGAGATGGAAAACTTTTATAGAAGACATGAACCAAATCAGGCCCTGCAAGTGCTGGTATCCAGCTAAGAGCTGTCTCAGCTGGCACAGCCCGAGAAACACTAAAACAAAGGAACTGGGAATCAAATGGACAACAGCAGCTCTGTAAGAAATTTCTTCTCTTCCTCCAGAGGGTTTGGACATACCCACATTTGCAGCCTGCCTTCTGACCACAAAGTGCCTAAGGTACCAGAACACCAGTGAGTTAGGATGTAGGGGTTGGCAGGGCTCCTGGAAAGAGGATGTGCTTTATCATCAAATCCCAGCATGATTTGGGATGCAGAGGCACAGAGCGGTCAGGGCAGAGTGGTGAGCCCAAAACAGGGTTGCCTTTGGAAGCAGGATAAAAAGAAAATATCCTTGCTAACATAACCTCGCCCTCCAGTTTAACCTCCGCGTTCCCTCAGAGAGTGCAAACATGCCTGCACATATTTTAGGCGTAGCAACCCATTTAGGAAGACTCAGATGCAGGGTAAGTCCAATTAAAGCAAAATGGAATGAAAGTCCCAAATTATTTCAATGTGTCAGAGTGAGAAGTTTGCAAATCCACTGGTTATTGCAAAGCTGTTCTGGGAAACATAATTTCTGTACAGATTCCACCCCACTTTGCTGAATTCCGTGGGAGCTTTGCCATCAGCTTCAATGGGAGAAGGACCAACACATACTGGCAAACTTCAGGCAATGCATTAATTGTGCTTCAGGCCAAATGCATTTGCTCTCACCTGCAATGAATTTTCTGCAGAAATACCTCTGCCCCTCCAGTGGCGCCCACTGAACTCAACACCAGCGAGGTCCAACTGCAAGATCTCATCTGACTGTCCAGAAACCCCTGCGAACATAGATCTGCACTAATCTTGCTGAGACTAATATGAGTTCAATTAAGGGCAGAGTTGGATGAAAATATTTCGTAACAGATCAAGCTGGAGGGTGGATCAAAGCTTTTTTTTAGCTCACTAATAAACCAAAACTGAAATAGCACTGCAGAGGAAGTAGCTCGTTCGCTTGTGATGGCTCCCTTCTTTGGGAAGGTGACTACAGAAACCACAAAATCATTACTGCTAAAATAAACAAAAACCACAAAAGTAGGCGTATTTTTTTTGTTAAAATACAAACCCTTAAATTAGGCAGGATATCACCCGTAATTATTTCTCTCCTTAAAATTCCCAGACACCAAGCAGTGGGATGAAGTGTTCTGCCCACATCACTCACCTCCAACCTCTGTTCAGAGCAATGCAAAATAGTGAGGGTCCTTTCTTGATTTATGAAGCACGTAGGGGGCTTTTGCATGTATTTAAATTTTAACAGGACCCCCAAAATTCTGGTAGCATTAACTAGATTTCCAGCACCTCAAAAGATGTGCCCGTGGTTCCTCCAAGGTTGTGCTCCTCAGCTGAGCTCGTTGCTCTGCAAGGCTCTCTAACACAGTTACTAAAGGGCAGATACTTGTTTTTGTAAACTTGCTAAAAAGCCATTTGCTCCCTTAAAAGTAATTTATGTCATTCAGCTAGAAAGTTTGTTTTTAGTAGAAAATACTTTTTAATCACCTCTGTTAAGTCTTTCTACTTCATTTCATCTGGTTCCTATAGAAATGGCAAGTCTTCCAGAACTGCAAATTTTGTTTCCCAGCCAATGTTAGGAAAACTGTTGCTTTTTTCCCCACTACCTTCTTAGACAGTATTTGCATATAAATACTGTTCAGATCTCAGAAAATATTTTTGAAATTATTGTTCATCACGCTGGAGACCTTCCATGTTTCCACAAGCAGCTGTCTTATTTTTTCTCCCCTTCCACATAAGCAAAAAAAAATCTCCCGTTTGCTTCTTCACTACATGCAGTTCTTCTCTACCTGAATTCTTGTTATATTAAAAAAAACCAAACTAAACCCAAACCAACAGAGTTTTTTGCCAAAATAGCACTTCCCAGCCTTGATCCATGGTTTGTTGGCGAGGTTATAAAAGTCTGTAATTGGTCTGGAGAACCAACTATTTTTAAAAACTCTCTATTCAAAGTTGAACAATACAAGTGTAAGTGCTCCAAAGGACACAAAGAGGGTTTTCAGGGTTCTTTGCCACGGCTTGGGAGCCTCTGTGTTGAGGAAGAGAGCCAGAGCATGGGGTTGCATGTCTTTTCTCTGTGTGACAAGCCACAGTGAGCTGAACAGAGAGCGATGGATTCCTTGCTGGGGTGAACATCTCACACTTCAGGACAGGGAGAAGGGAGCCACTGCCTGAGTCAGCCAGAATCAGTGAGGATATTCCTGTCGTGCCTTGTTTCACAAACACACAGTGATGCTACCTGCTTCTGGATCCTCTGCACATCCTGGGCGAGTTGCTGGTGCTTTTTTTCACCTCTCCTATTGATGCCTTGGAGAGGCTGCCCTGGAGCAGAGGCTGGGCAGAGTGAAAGGATAAAGGGCAGGGATTTATTAAAAGGCCTTCCCAGGGCACACCTTGGGCAGTGCAGGAGTCTCGCAGAGACTGCACCCAGGATGGACACAGCCACACGTTTTTGGGTCAGATAGAAGTTCTGTCCATTTGCATATCAGAGGTTAATTGTCCAATTCCAGCTTCAGGCAGTGCAGTCCCATTCTCTCAGTTTGCTCCCCCCCCAACTCACTTTTGTTTCCATTTCTCAGGGCCTGAGACAGTGAGGTGGCCTTGATTCTCAGGCCTGGAGAGGAATTGTTGTGTCTGACCAAAATGGGAAAAGCAGTTGCTCACACTCTGTATGGAGCTCAGAGTTTCACACTAAAGAATTGCAGGATTACAAACATATGGAAATATAAAAGCTAAAATCCTAAGGCATCACTGTCTCTCTGGGGTCCCTCTCTCTCATTTCAGGGCTCCACCTCACGACTGTGCCCACATTTGGGATGGCTCTTCCAGGTGTAAAACAAGCCTGAAACGCAGGAAGAGACACCACCATCCTCTGGGCAGTGAAAGAGCAGGGCGTGACTGCAGGCAGTCAGTGCAAGTGCTGTGCAAGCCTCTGCCTCCAAGCCTTGGGAAGAACCTCTCCTTGGAAGGAGGACCCAGGAGGGGAGGTGGAGCTGGAGCAATCTGTTCAGTCTGGGCAGCGAGGAAAACAGGGCTGCTCTTGCTGTCCCCCCCAGAGATCACTTTTGAAACCCCCACTTGTTCTGACACTGTCCCAGGCAAGGAGCAGGCAGAACACGGCACCAGGTGAGAGCCACGTGCTGAGGTCAGGTGGGGAAATCGTTTCTGTGTCTCTGCACTGCTCCTGCAGGGCACCTGAATACCAGATTCGTGAGAAGAGAATTTACTTTCTCAGTAGGATCATTCTTGATATTAGCATAGGAACTTAACAATAATATAAATTTTAGCTGTCCTCTTGTTACCTCCTCACGCGCCTTGGAACTCTTCAGGATCTTCTCAGTTGCTGACAAGGAAGTTCTCCTTTAAAAGAGAAGAAAACCATGATTTATTACTGTTTGCACCAGGCTGTGGCATATACAGAATTCTTAATGAGATCATCCCCTCTACCCCTGTAAAGCAGCTATGCACCAGCAAAGAGCCTGTGTCTTTTCATTTGTTTCATGAGCTACAGTTTGGAAATTTTCAGGACTTGGGCAGCTGGGAGATGGCTAAAACAGTGCTAAGAAGGGCCACGGGTCTCTGGTTTTGCAGCCACACCAGCCATGGAAAGAAGGCCTGCCACAGATGCTGGCAGCCATGGGCAAACCTTCTTTCAGAGGAAATGGAGATGTGCTGGGGAGCTCCCAGGAGAGCAGAAGAATGCTCCCAGACAGTCAGGTGGAGCAGCCTGCTGGCTCCATCAACCTGACGGACTTGGCAGCCTCTCCTGCTGCAGCTGGCCAGGATCCTGGAGTCTGCAAAGCTGCAGGCAGAGTTACTGAATTATTGGGAGAAAACAGATACCTGCATAAGCTTGCTAACAGTGATACACACACACATACACACACACATATATATATATATATACACCCACACACATTTATACATCTCATGAGTGAGCTTGCAGGATATATGAACTCCTAGCAGGACTATGCTTTATCCTGTCATGACTAAGCTGCTCTCTGTGTTAGGCATATTAACTCTGCAGGAGAGCTCTGACATCTTCCTGGACAAGATTTAAAGATTGCATTTTTATTAGCTTTTGTAGGAGAAGCACTGACTAAAAGCTCCTGAAGCTTGCTCAACAAACTCACATTCCCTGGGTTCCTCTAAGCCTGAGTCCTCAAAGTCTTCACAGCAGAGGCCAAATCTCTCTTCCAGCTCCAGTCTGGGCCCAGGCTCTCTTGCAAGGCTTGTGACTGCTTTAGCCCAGAACAGAGTTTCTGCTTACGTCAGCAGTAGCTGGCCAAGAGAAAAAGAGAACAATACAGCCTTTATAGATTAACAATATTTCAATTTATTGTAAATTATGCAGCATATAACATGGCCCGGAGGAGTAATTTGTCATTCTTTTGGATCCTTGCTTTCTCTCTCCTTTCTTTCTCTTCACCTTCCCCTTTTCACTTCTCCTCCATTCCACTTCTGTCTTTTTGCCTCATTTTCTCTCTCCTTTCTGCACTTCCTCCCTTCCAACAGATCCCACTATTGCTTCAATGGCTCTGCTCCAATCTCTGCCTCTATGTTATCTGCTAAAATCACTGGCAGCAGAACATCGAAGTGGAAATGCATTTCAGTGTCCAGGAAAGGGATGCATAAAGCAAAGAGAGCAGGACTTGAGGGAGCAGAGGACTGGGATATGCAAGAAGTGTTACGGGCAGGAAAGACCTGGGGTACATCCACTGATACAGGCAAAGTAGAGAGCTCACCCCCAGCAGCAGCTGGTAGAATCATCTACAGCACTTCAGTCCAAGAAAAAATACCCAAGAAAAAATATGTTTCATAATCGTAAGGATAAAAATAAATAGAAGTGTATCAACTTTGGGGTGCTGGATAGTTGATCGTATCTGGAACGAGTGTGTGTGTACACGTGTGCATACATCACTGTTGTGATTTTATTACGGAGTGCTGTTATGAAACTTCCCTTCCCATTCTGCATAGATCTTCCTTTTC
This sequence comes from Callaeas wilsoni, assembly GCA_013398955.1. NCBI lineage: Eukaryota > Metazoa > Chordata > Aves > Passeriformes > Callaeidae > Callaeas > Callaeas wilsoni. The sequence continues at coordinate 58,987 of VWPU01000072.1, read as the reverse complement.
AGACGTGTGGTCGCTGGTTAAGGGAATATTTACTGGGAAATGCTTCAGTTTTTGCAGACCCAACTTTTCTTGGTTTCATTCTCAGGACTCCTCAGCATAACCAGAGCTTTTGCCACAGAAGTCTCAGTCACTGCCTTATAAAAAATTATCCTGACCAAAAATTGGTGCTTTGGTCTGTGTGAACTGCTAAACATCATCACAAAGCAACAATTAGTCTGTTAGTTACTTACAATCTTTGCCTCCTCAAACCTTGATGTTTGGGTCACGGGGTAAAGTGCAGTTACGGACACAAAACCAGCACTCACTGGTTGCTGTTAGTTCAAACTCATCCTTGGTTCTCTTCCAAAAGCCAACCTCCCTGCTGACATTTGAGGTGTTGCTCACCTCACCTGGATGCCTGCTCAAGGAAGGAGAAATCCCTTCCCCATGGCAAGTAGAGACCTTCCTCAATTTTGTCCAGAACTTGAACCTCCAACACTCAGGAGTCAAACTCCTCCAGCCCTGCAAAGGCCCAGGTTCCCCTTGGACTGGCCATCTGGGACACCAAGGTGCTGCTTCCCCCAAGCCAGGACCCAGAAGATGCTGTGCAACCTCAACAAAACTCGACTGGCCCAGCTACATTCCTGTCCAGCCACCACAGGACAGCTCCTGCCTTGTTAAGTTTGCGTTCTCTCAAGGTCACCTGACAAACAAAAACACTTCCAGAAAAGAAAACTCCCTTGAGCTCATCCCTCCTGTTCTTGGGATCAGTGCCAGCCCACGTTCCCCTTTGCTTTCCCAGTCACAGACAATAGTTCTTTGCCCCTCATTATGCATAAAGTCCAGGTCTCAGAGGAAAGCTCAAACACACAAGGACTTCCTAGAATCAAAGGTATTCTGCAAAGCACGGAAAACCTTTGGGACAGTCAGAAGAGAGAGCAACAGACAAGATTAACCCCACAGTCTGCGTTTCCCAGGCCCTGAGTGCACTGAAAACTCTGCAGCCTCTCCCCTGGCCTTGGGGTTTGGCTGCCTGTGCTACAGGCCAGCTCTGACACCGTGCTGCTGCGAGCTGGGATCACCCTGACACGAAAAATAATGGGAAATACCATCAAGCAGCCTTTACAGGCCTCCTCCCCAATTCCCACCAGAGCAGCCTGTAAGCTCAGGCTCTTGGTGTTGCAGGTTTGCCTGAGCTCATACACCCTGCTGATCCTGGATGTGGAGGGTGAGGTGTTCCCCACTGTCCCTGGAAGCAATCAGATGCAGGAGCTGGTGCCCACATCCTGGCTGCAGCGCACTCGCCCTGCCTGCTGAGCACCAGGACAGGCAATGCAAGCAGCCCATCACAAGTGGGTGATGCTCTTGTCCCTCAGGCCATCTTCTCATGTTGGAAGTGAGCCCAGGCACACCTGTCCATGACACAAACCACCTTACATCTTCTCCAGTGCAGGAGCGAGCTGAAGATCAGACTGCTGCATTTTAAAGGACAAAAACAGGGAACCACGTCACAGTAAATTCACAGGAAACTTAACTTCACCCTTATTCTTCCTAAAATCACAGGGCTCTTTGTGCCAATGTCATATTTTAGCATAATTTTCCTTTCTTTGCAATTTTCTGTTCTGTATAAAGTGATGTGAGAGCACAGGAAGCCATTGCTGGAGAGAGTGAAAGCCTTCCTGGAGCATCTGTTTCAGAGCAGGTCTCTCTCTATCCCCCAGTTTTCACTCGCTGGAAAGTTACCCAGCCATATGTTTGCAATTAAAGTCTCAGTTCCTCACAGGCTCATGGCAAATAGTCTGCTTCACCTGGGTCACATCTCTAAAGGGAATTCCCCCAGACTGGATTTGCAGGCCATATTCGGTGGCAGCTCTGACACAGGTATTAGCCATAATGGAATCCATGTCAATTATGAGTTCATCCATTCGTTTTTCTATCCAGGCCTCCCACTCAAATTTCAGAGATCTCCTTCTAAAATGCAATTTGACCCATTTTGGAATGGAGAGAGTTCCTTAGTCACTCCATTTGAGACCAATTAGCCTGTTTGATTTGGGATCCTTTCTCCCTCAGTGCTCTTAGCCTGTCTGTTCCAATAAACATTGCAAAAAATCCCAGTGTCTGAAATCCCTGCATGCTTCATGGACCCTATTTCCTACCCAGTAACCGTACTCCCTTTGCTCCCCTTTCACCAGCCTGAGTCAATCCCAGACTCTGGGGTTACTTCGTGCCATCTCCTTGAAATGCCCTTCAAATCTGTGCCTGTGGAGGCCATGAGGATGAGGAGGCCCAACTGACTTGTAACCCCTTCTCCTGGCTGAGGAGCTCAGGGCAATCCCTTTGGAGGAGAACCCACGATGTGAAAAAGCTCTCAGAGTTCAGAGTTCACTTTTAATCAACCTCACTGATTTGGTTTGAAATATTGATCAAATCCTAACTGCTTCCTTTCCAGCGATCTGATGGATGGTCCAGTCAGCCCATGAGTTTGGAGAGAACTCCAGCTTTCAAACCTAGGATTAATCACAGATTTGCTGTGATTATTTGAGCTCAAAGCTTTTGTTTTATGTGTCCTTCCTGGATGTTTCCAGCCCCTCATGTCCCTGCAGACAAGTCAGTGGTGTGGATTCAAGGCTGATAAAGGAAACAAGGTCACAGGTTGTGAGAAGACATCTTCCTGCTTTAATTCATGATCTTTAGAAGTTCTCCACGTTTCAAACCAGAATAGGCTGAAAGGTTTGTGAAATGAAGGTGCAACCACGGTAAAAATAAAATAATTTAAACCTGATATAATGTAAACTTTTGATGGAGGAATAAGCCTGAGCACATATTTAACTGTCAGCACAAAGAAGACAGTTTTCCCCATTAGGTGCCCAGATGAATTGTTGGAGGAGAAGGGCTGGAATTGGCTCTTCCTTCCTGAGCCTCTGGGATTGACCCTGGACTTTTGGCAAGGGGGATGTGTTTCAGAATCCAAACCTGAACCTGACTCTGAAGTTGGCCACTCGCCCCCTCTGCACATGGCAGACCTAACCCAGCTGAAGGCCCCCATGGCCTTGTGCTACACAGGGAATTCAAAACCCAGATCTGGATTTTCCAGCCAGGGATCATCTCCGACTTTCCCAGCTTCAGAGCCACATTTCCGCTTGCTTTATGCCACTTGCCTGTTGGCTTTGGGGGAAGAAAATAATATTATAAAAAAACCCAACCAGTAACAATCTAAAAGTCAGCAATGCTGTCCCAGGAACATTCCTCCTTGCACAGCAGGGAAGAAGACAATTAAGCCCAGCAGTACTCACATCCTCAGCCTTTTGGGCCTCACAGCATTTTCTCCCTCTTTCCTCTGCCTTTGTTTTGGGGGTTTTATTTCAATTTTTATCACTTTGGCTCATGCTGCCTGAGAAGCAGGGGACCTTGTTTGTGTCCTTGAAGTGTTTACTCAAGATTGGAGCACACCCAAGAGGTGATTTTCAAAGCCCCTGCAAGTGCCTGAAACCCCACAGCAGCGTGTTTTGTGGAAGGGGGTGGCTGCAGCCGGCTCTGCAGAATTGCCCTTGGGGACAGGTTTGCCTGCCAGTGACAGAGAGGTGCTGGAGGCAAAGCAGGTCATCTTCATCCTCTTCCTCCTCCTTTGTCTGGTATGTGGCTGTGGAGAAGTCCTGCTGCAAGTTAGACTCTGCCCCAATTCTGGATGATCTCCAGGCTCCCTGCAGTGCCCAGGAACGGTGTTCTTTGGGTTTCCTGAGCCACCAGCGCTGCCTCCTTCGGGGGCCTTCCCTGCACATCCTGAACCCAGGAGCTCTGATACCATCCCACAGAAACCAGACCCCCAGGCCTGTGTGTCTTGCTCAGGCTCTCCAGTGACACAGGACAGGCAAAGCCCACGACATGCGNGATACCATCCCACAGAAACCAGACTCCCAGGCCTGTGTGTCTCGCTCAGGGCAAAGCCCACGACATGAAGGTTTTGCAAAAATCTTTGGTACTGTTACTTTTTATGGTAGGTTGCATAAAACTTTAAGATAGATCCAAACAGAGCAGTACAGAGCTCAGCACATCTCTGTCCTCCTTGCCATCACCACCCTTGCACAATCTCTTGAACTTGGATCAAGGCCTGTGAACTGTCCAGAGTCGCCCTCCAATTCCCTTCTCCACACCAGGGATTCTATTCTGCAAGCAGCTTTATCCTGCTTTTCTCCATTTTTAACCCAGGTGGTTCTTCACTGAATGCCCTGTTTCCTTCCTAAAGTCTTCTCCTCTGCTTCTCTTCATTGCCATCTACCTTCCTCTTCTTCCTGGTCCTCCATCTCATGAGCTTTTTCCATGATTTTGAATTCCTTTGCTCTTCCAGAGTGGATAAGAACATTTTATATTGGCAATAAGGAAATATTTTAGAAATAAACTTCTCATAATCAAACTGTATAAACAGATATATTAGCACACATGTTTCAATTGGACACCGGTTTTCTGTAACATTAAAAAAAAAAGTAACCAAATACATTTCATATTAGAAAATGAGAAAGTTCAGAACAATCAAAAGCTGTGGAAACAGAACTTTCTCGCGTTATAGAAGTGTTTCATTTTGGGGAAGACTGGATTTTCTTTGCTTTTCTTTTCTCCAGAAAAAATATTCAAAACAGGTACTATTTAAATGTTTGCACAAAAAGATAACATGTCTTGTTTAAAAAAAATTTCCAATGAAAAATGTCCAGTGGGTCCCGGAGGCGGGTTCATTCCATGGTCATGATCTCTTTTGATGGTGGTGAGGTTGGTTACGCTCGATAAGAGACACAGGGAAGAACTAACAAACATCCTTTGCTGCTCTGGGCCTGTCCCAGCTCTCCTCTGCCACAGGCCTCCCCCTGCTCTCCAGCCTCTTGGTAGGAGGCAACGTGGTATTTGTTGTTGGTTTCTCACCAACCATGGAGCCTCATTTCTTACACAGCCTCTCAGGACAATCCCAGGTTCTGATGTGCAAATGAAATATGGCTCTGTTGGTGCAGGCTGACGGGCCCTCTCCGCGGGCAGCTTGCAAGGAAACTCACCCGTGGCATTCTGGCACCATCCTGAGCCCATTAGCTCTGCTCCCGCTGCTTCTGCTTCCTCTGGCGCTCTCGGCGTTGCTGCGGAATGAGGAGCGAGCCCCAGAAGAGGCACAGACCTAGAAACCTGTCACTTGTCCTGCCACTGCTAATGGCTACTGACACTTGGGCTTCCACACCTCCAAATAGGTGAATGGAGTTCTCTTTGTTGTGCAGAAGAGCTCGAGCCCAAGGAGCGAACAGAAACCGAATGCCGGCGATGTTTGGATCTGAGGCTGGAGCTGCACCTTGGACACCAGAGCTTAAATCCATCTGCACAAACAATATTTGCTTTCTTCTCGCTGCAGTTTTCTGTGCCTCCAAGCCTTACTATTGAATCAGGAGGCAGCCATGAAAAGGAAGACAAGAAAGGAAAAGAGAAAAGAACAAGAAATGTGGCCCGTTTTTATTGAATTTCTAGGTTTTGTTAGGCTTTCAGGTGCAGTTGTCTCACTTTGCTAGAAATTTTTCTGTAAGATGGCCAAGGAATACAACCATGGAAAAAAGAAAACCTGAGAGGTTTGAATACTCACGTTCTACCACTGCCTAGTTCCCCAAACCTGGTCATCAAAGCAGTGTCACAGAATGGTTTGGGGTGGAAGGCACCTCAAAGATCCTCTCCTTCTGAAATCCTGACATAGGCAGGGACACCTTCCACACGACCAGGTTGCTCCAAGCCTTGTCCAACCTGGCCTTGAACACTTCCAGTGATGGGGGGGTAGCCACTGGGAAACTCAGTGCCAGAGTCCCACCACCCTCAGGGTGAAGAGCTTCCTCTCAACATCCAACATGAATCTCTTCTCTTTTAATTTCAGTCCATTCCCGCTTGTCCCATCACTAATGCCTCTCTAGTTCACAATATCGGGACCTGTAACATTTCCCCATCCCATCAGGGAAAAATATTTCCTGTTTGCAGAGCAAACTTCCATCCCTGAGGTAAGAAGCACATCTTAACACAAGGGCTGGGAAACATTTGTCAGTGATGTCTCTTTTAAATAGAAATCAGACCATTGCAGCAAATGCCACAACCATCTTGCTGAAAAACAGAATGATTTATGACACTAATATGTAATAATTGAACAATACTCATAGAAATGGGTTGTGGGCTGCTCTTTACTTGGGTAGGGTATTTCCCAGTTGGATCAATGGGATGCTCTTTAGGGATGCAGCAAGCTACAGGGAGGTCCTGGTCTTTGAACAAGGCTATGACTCTTTTGTAACAACAAAACATCACAAAAGTAATCACATCTCAGCAAGAGCTCCAGTTTTCTGGTCAGAAACACTAAAAATCCAGAGCACCCGTGGTCCAATTTCCACAGCCACCTTGCATCAGCCTGACTCTGCTCCCACTGTAAAATCAGTCACTGCTGTTAGGAAGAACAGCCAGTACTTCTGAAAATCCCCTCTTCCAGATTTATTTCAGACTGCTGTAAAATGCTTCGTCAACTCTCGTATCAGTCTAAACATCCCATCTTCAGAAATGGCTTTGTTCTCCATTGATCTGTGCCTCCCGGCCACTGGAGATGTGGAAGCAAAGTGGTCTCTGGTCATGCCTGCCAAGATTTTGGCTCAGAGCAGATCCCTCACTCTACCGTGAGGCCCCGGCAATGTCAGCTAGCGCACCGTGCCCGAGTTCCCGATCTCACTTGCTGGTGCAAGTCACTGGGAGCCCACCGCTCCCCGTGGGGCCAGGAATTCACACACTGCATTTAAGCTACCACTGAGTTCAAAGGCCATTCCTCTCATTGTCAGACTAAAGCCCTCCTAAAGAAGCCACGGGCGGCGCTAAGGAAACTCAGAAATCTCAGCCTTTGCAAAACCAGCAGAGGAATTTTCCCTTAGTAACAAACCCCTTAGCATCTTTTGTTTTGGAAAGTATGAAAAAGTTTCCATAGATTTTTTTCCAAAATGCAGCCCTCAAGAGTCTCGTGTTGCTCTGATGCTGAGAAAACCCTCTGCTTGCCCCAGAAAAGGAAAAAAAAAAAAAAAGGACAGCCCATGGAGTGTCTGAAAGATGGCAGCATCCTCAAGCATCCCTAAGCCTTGTTATCCCTGTTTTGATCCCAGGTTCCCAGGGCTTCTTGCCAGGTTGTTGGGGGTCTAGCATCTCTGGGGGTTTTGTCTGGATTCTAGGGCAACACTCCCGAGTGTCTGTGGGCTTCCTGTCCCACAGCAGGACTGAACAGAGCACAGGGGCCCCAAGCCCTGGAAAACACCGCATCCGTCTGGCAGGAGCGCGCGCTGAGCTCCCGCGGACTCGTGGCCGGGCTCACCGAAACAGAACCACTCTCGAGGATTTCGGCAGTGACGAAGGATGACTTCCCGACAGCAAGGAAAGATTTCCATTACCCACGTCCCAGACAGCCCCAGCCTAGAGTCAACATGGTGTGCTGCCAGAGGTGAAAATGTCCTCTGAGCAGCCCAGCAGCTACACCGCAAGAGCCGGGGGCTCAGGACCCTGCCTCAGGGCTGCTGCTGGGCAGACTGGGACCTTTGCCAAGCATCCCACTGCCTGCCCAAGCCCTGGGGTCGGCTGTTGTTATTCTGGCTCCCTCCCTGCCTCTCTGCAGGGCTGCTGCCTGCTGGGAAATGGGTCACACCTTACAGAGAGGCTGAGGAGCCCTCCTCAGGAGTCGCCTGGGTGTTGGCTCAGAAGGAAGGAGATGTGTGTGCCACCAACACCAAATGCCTTGTGCAGGGGCTGTGCTGGGGCAGTGCCCGTGCCGTGCTGACCCCAGCGGGCAGAGGGTGCCCGGCCCATCCAGCCCACGGTGGAACAGCCTTTTCCCTCTCCAGCTTTTTCCCACCTCCCCGCGAGCCTGCGCTTGCACATGGACAGCAGGGCTGGCGGGTGGGTCCCCATCACCAGCAGGGCCAGACTCCCGGTTTGAGCTCATCACAGACGGGCCTCACGCTCCCCCAACACCCAGGAGAGCACGTGGGCGGCAGCCACCCCGTAGAGAAGGGAGTTTGCTTCCCCAAACCCGTAGCTCTCCAATAACCAAAAGTGACAGGCCAGGAACCCCTCCAGGCATCTCGGGTGGGTTTTTAATGCAACGCTCAGGCAGAATTTTTGTTCCAGGTTTTGCTTTGAATTGATTTCTTAAGCACACAGACATCCAAGTCTGGGCCTCCAGCTTCCCGACTTGTGCAAGAGCCCTTTTGCCTGTAAAGTCCTAAAGTCCATGTCACAGCTCTTCCACACCATACGAGGGCTCTGCACGACGCCTGGCAGAAAGAAAAGGCACAAAAACTGTTGATAGATCATCTGTGGAAGGCCTGTACTCCAGCCACGACAGATAAAAATAAAAGAAATTAAAACAGGTTTTTTTTTTTTTTTTTGTGTGTGTGTGTGTGTGGGTGTGTGTGTGTGTGTGTGTTTTATGAAGGGAACATTTATATTTTTAAACTAGGAGTAATTGTATTCTGTATCTGAAATGGCATCTGAAAGTGATTTAGTGGAACAATGTGGTTTCTGATTGGTGCTTGAACTAGTTCCAAAACATTTTTTATAATAAGCATCATAAAGATCCCAATTATCTGATCCTTTTCCCTAACATGGTCAGAGAGGATGTTTCCAAAGAAACGGCTTTTGGGTTGGGTTTTTTCTTCATTTGTGACACTGATCCCGCAAACATTAACACACACTCTTAATCCTGTGAGGAGTCCCAGAGAAATGAACCAAGGCAGCTCTCAGCAGCAAAGCTAATCACAAAGTAAACTACTAATGTTCAGATTTGCTAATCAAGGCAATCCTTAGCCTTTCAGGGAAAGGTCTGCTTGTTATTCCAAGAGCTGTTCAGGATGCATTTACGATTCAATAAAGGAGGCCCCAGCATTACCAAAATAATTACTTACTCAAACAAGCCTGTAAAACTCAAGGACTGCCCCAAATAAAAGGAGGCTTCCCCCCCTCCAGTTTAATAACATAAATCTAGTGAAATGCATCTTGCTGCCATAAAATCAGTTCTACATGCCTTAGAAACCGTTGATTTAGTAAGTGGGCAGGGAGGTCAGATCCTGCAAGGGACTCAGAGAGCTGAACAGATGGAGAGAAGTTTTAAATCTGAAAGTTTTGTCCACCCACAGGAACGGAGAGCAGTTCATATCTTGCCTTGTAACTTCACTCTCCAAAACAAGACGCATAAAAGCAACGCTAGAGATTAAATGGAGCCATTTCGATGACTGCTCAGTGAAGGGGATAAATAACGACCCGAAACCCCACTGTCTGTCCCGGGGGGACCCGGCCTGTCTGCGAAACTCTGCCTTCCCTTTGGCAGCATCCCCCCTTGCTCTGGGGCCCCGCAGGAGCGCTGGCTGTCGCACCCTGGGCACTGCCTTTCGCAGGCAGCGCTCAGGAGGCTGCAGGCACAGCTCCAGCACTCTGCAGCACTCCAGAGCTCCTGCCAGGAGCACCGCAGGGCAACGCCAGGCACGGGCAGGGATGGCGGCGGCTGGGAGCAGCCACAGGGCCTGCTACAGGACAGACGGTTCCTTCCTGACAGACGCGAGAGTCTCTGCCTTCTTAGAAACATCTCTTCCACTTTCTCCCCTGCAAAGAAAAAGCCCTTCTTTCCTGAACTCCCTGGGTTTGGCTAGGTCCTTCCCGCCACACACCACAGCAGGGGAACCACGGGCGATCCTGGACGTCAGGTTTCTGTTCTGCTTTCAGACACCATCTCCGTTTTCCTCTGTTTTGAGCAACTTGGGGTTTAGTGTGCTGCAGAGGACAGTTGGGTGCCACCCTAACACCACATGTGGTGACTAAGCTGCAGAGCCCCTTGTGTCAAAAAAGGCTGCGTGTGACATCACCCTCAGGGTCGTTTTTCTCCACCTAGTCCTTGTCTGGTAGAAGGAAACTCTCCTCTGTGCAACAAAGAAGAAATATCCGAGCAGAGAGCAAGGGAAGCTGCCAGGCAGTCGTCCTCATTGAGACTAGCTGCAGTTTGGGGAGGTGTGAGGGATGGAGCAGCCTGCTCAGCCTCGCGCAGCAGGGCAGCAGAGCTCCAGCGGCAGGGCTGCATTTGTAGTCAGGAGGAATAGGAAAACAGCTTTAAAAAATGCCGGCTGACTGCTTGTGGGTACGAGCTGATAGGGACCATAAACCATTCCTCACAACACTGTTCCACGCTCTCCGCAAGCTCGCACTGAAGCTGACTGTGGTTTTGCAGTACTTCAGCCCTATCCCACACCCACCTCACCTCTAAAGTGTTGTCAGACCAATCCTGGAGGTGCTCAACCTGTGCAGCCCCCAGCACTGCGCAAGGGTAATTAGCCTGAGTGTTTGGGTGGACCTGGAAGTGTCACCTAACTGCAGCAGCCACCTCACTATCGGGTGCCCGTGGTCGCTTGGATCATGTTCTGATGATGTGTGAACACAGAGGTGGCCAAAAATAAATAATAGAAGACGCCTTACTCCCCTGAGCACGGAGGCTCTCATGCCAAGAAATATTCTCCCTTCTTGCTGCCTCTTTTTGTGGTGGTTTTCCTGAGACTGAAAATGCTCCTCCACTGCAGAAGATGCAAAAAAATTCCTGCTGACCTCAGCACTGAGTTTCATCTTTTTGAAGCTTTGTTGCGCCTCTAAGATAATTTATGAGGTGTCAGGATTTTCCGACCACAAATGTCTTGGACGAAAACCGTTTTTACACTACAGATGCCATGAAAAAGAAGCAATTTCAGTCTGTTTTTTCTACAGCACTGTCTGTGTCCACAATGAAGCGCGGGTTCAGAGCTCCTGGAGATTATTTGTGTAAGACTTGTCCGGGCCAGAGCTCCACTGAGACTCAGGCTGGGTCTGATTCCCCACCTTTGCCTCATTGCCCTGATCTTCTCTGTTGGGAGGGGAACTCCCATTTCCTGGTGCTGTGCCACGAAAACACGCTCTTGCCAAGTTATTCTCTGTGTGTGTGTTTGTGTGTGCATGTGTCGAACGAGCCAGAAGCACCAGAAGTAAAAAGATCCATTAACAAACCACATTTTTCAACGTCCACCAGGATCCCCAGATTTCTCATCTGTGCACTTCTCTTCCCCGTGCTTTAGGTTTTCGAGGGGGAAAAGGAAACCAAGGGAAAAAAACACAAGAGCCCAGCTTAGCCGCCTCTAATCCAGAATGCACCTCAGTCTCCATGAAAGTGTTCTTGGGACGACAGCAGTATTTCCCTTGGCTGGGATGCCCAGCCTCCTGGCTCCTCTCGAGCTGCAGAGCTGTAGACATTCCGCTGAGTAGTTTGCAGCCCTGCCTGCCAGGAAAACCCAATGTCTCCATGGAGAAATCTCAGCGGAGAAGTTTGATACTCAGTCAGGGATGGAAAAGAAGGGAGTTTATGCCTCCCTGAGACCAATCCCTTCCCTAAAAAAAAAAAAAAAGTTAAAGCAAGAGGGGAAAAAAGAGAAAAGGGATCATATTCTTATAGACATGGGCCCAGACATGCCAGGAGTGTTGGTGTGTGCTATATTGCTTTGTGGCAGGATGGGCCCAAGTCAGGGGGACTCGAGCCAAATGTCTGTTTGGGTCAGTGGGAGTCTATCAGCTTTGGATCAGGCCTACGTTTGGATCTGGAGCTGAACTTCCAAAAGTCTGGGCATGCTTGCATCTTCTGGTGAGGGGGAGCTTGGTTTGGCCTGGTTTTGAGATAGGAACCAGCTGCAAATGTAGACCTCCAAACATGTTCTAGGAAAGAGGTTATAAAAGAGCTTCTTCTTGCTCAATGCATTTATTCCCCGTGGGCCAGATCCTGACATCTTCATTAACACTGAGCAGAACCTCACTCCAAGAGCAGTTATATTGACTTGAATGGAGCTATTCAAGGAGTCAGCAAGTACCTCATGTCAGCAAGGGCAGCACCATCTAAGGCTCACAGCTGTTTGCTCCCCTGACATAAACGGGTTTTTTCTCCTCGTAGCACACCCTGCTACAGACAAAGCGCGTCGGGTTCCCTTCTTCCTGGCACCTCTCCAGGAAAATGCTGATTGCAGATTCTTCCTTACTGTTAGTGTGATAAGAAGCAAAAAGTACAGGAGCTCAGCTTATAGCTCCAACAGCTACAAAAATCCTCCTGCGATAAAAAGAAGCTGTGATGAGAAGGTCAGGGCTCCTTCCTGAGCATTGCTCTAAACACCTCTTGCCTGCTTTTCCTCCTAGCTTTGAACTGGGCACTTAAGCTACTGGGCAGCTGAATGAATCCCACATTTAAACAGTTAGGTGAACCTGATTCACACGACTTGGAAGCTGTGCTCCTAACTCATGTTCAGTCTTTTGAAAATCTCACTCACAACACCCAACACCTGCACATTTCATTCTCTCCCTTCCAGCACAATGACCAGCTCAGAAATCCATGTTTTCCTTACTGGAAAGGAGGGGAAGAAACTTCACCCTTACAATAGTCAGGCTTCCTCACCATTAGCAGCAGTTAGCTGCTATGATTTTTAACTCATTCTGTATAAAACTCCTTCTTTCCTGCCATTTTATCTTGGATTTATCCTACACAGTGCTCTCAGATATTACAAGCAGGTATCCAAGAGCCTGCTGCTTTTCCAGCAGGCACTTCAGGGCTTTAAAGGGGGCAGCAAATTCTCTGAATCTCTAATCTCCCTCAGAAAGCTGATCTGACATTATAACAAGAGTAAATGTTAGACTGTTTTTTGTCAAGAAAGACCTTCTGGGAGAGGTTAAGAAGAGGACAGCCACTGTTCTTTTGGGTTCTACTCTGAATGGACTGATGAGCAGAGAGTTGCCAGTCCATGCAGAGGCTAGTCCACAGAATTAGAAGCTCTAAAAGGGAACAGCTGAGTTCTGGAAAACGGCTGGCAGCAAAACTGGAATTATTGGTCATTTATAGGTTGGGAGGGAACATAGTGGCAGGACAGAGATGTTGGTGGAATAGTTCGTTTGCATACATTTCACGTGCAAGAATGACTTTTATAGGAGCAAAATGTCTTCAGCGGATGGGTCCTGCTTTAGGCTTGAGATCTGTGCCCACTTTAGGGGATACAGAGGAATGGGATTCTGGTGTTAAGTCCTGGCCTGATGCTCCAAGAGCCCAAAGGCTTTGCAATGGAAGTTCTGAGCGAGCTGGAGACTAATATATGTAAACACAGGGAGTACTGGAGCACTTTTTGGAGAGGGCGAGCAGGTTAAGCTGTTTTGTAAGATACAGCTAATGAAAGACCATTGTTGCCTCGAGGAGGACGGAACAGAATTGTATTATTTATGCATTGCAATTGCAGCCACTGAGGCATAAACAAAGCAACTTGCACAAAACCAGACAAAGGAGGTTGCCGCAGAGTCAGCAGTTTCAACTCAGGTTTCCTGTGTCCCAAACTAGCACTTTAATCATCCTCCTTCCCTGTGAGAGAGAAACGAGTATCAGAGAACGCAGTGAGTCTCCACATTTTTCTAGCCCAAGACAGCACTGTGTCCATTGTTGGGACTAGCCCCCTAGGAGGAATTATTTCTATTCAGTTTGTGTGTGTGTCACAGCCAGATAATGCACTGGGTGGTATTTCCCTCTCTTCCCCCAATCTTTCTCTTTTATGACCACATGACTTCACCCCCTCGTGTGAGTGACAGTACCCATTAGACTAGACTCTGATGCAAAACAGCTGTGTGCAGAGAAGGGGAGGAAGGGAGTGGGGAACAGCAATTTAGAAAACAATTAAGTACATCAATTCCAATTCATTTGCTTGGCCAGGATAAGTAATTTCTAAGAGGTAACTTGATCTGTAGCGGACAGAGATTAAAGGCGCACTCCATTATCTCTAGTTTACAGTCTGGAGGAATTTGTTTTAACTGGTTACCAAGGAGGCTGCATGGAAAAAAAATGGAAAAAAAAGAAAGAACTTTTGCCTAAAAATGTCTAAAAAATCCTCTTGATTTCTTCTTTTAAAGAGCTCGCATGGATTTATTAATTCTCTGAAAGTATGGTTACTTTGCGTGGCAAGAGGAATGGTTCAGCTTTTGGAGACAGAATCCCTGCCTGCAAGAGCTTGGAGGTAAATTTTATCGAAACCAATTACGCCAGTTTTAAACAGCAGTTAGGATTTTGGTGTAGAGACAGACCAGAAACATGAGACATGGGGTGCAGAAGCAGAGGCAGCACTCTGCAGAGGAAGCAGAGGCTCTGGAGGAGAACGCAGTGAGCAGAGCATCAGGCAGCCTGGCTCTGACACTGCTGCACTCTCTGCTGTGAAAGGCTATTCCCTGTTTTACCACTGCTGTGAGCAAAGCGGGGCCGAAATACTTGGACACCTCTCAGAGGTGCTGTGGGACTCCATGAGTGAATATCCCCATGTCCCTCTGAACACTGAGCCTGATCTTGCCAAAGCAAGGTCTTGTGACCCAAGAACACCAAGTGTTCTGTAGTCACTCTTGTGTATGGGGTGACACCAAAAAAGGACTATCTGATGGGAGAGCCACTGATTCTCTGCCGTGGAAACTCCACACTCTGGAGCTCTCCCTTTCCACCCTCCTCAGCACTCAGCACTTTTCCACAACCCTGGGTCTGGTTTTGCCCCAACTCCTGTGGACCTCGATCCTTCACTCTTGTTTTGCAAAATACAGTACTGTGAAGAAGCCAAGATGCCTTGCAACTCCAGACCACCAAAACGCTGCTCAGACCATTGGAGTTATCATTTGGAAAGCCTTGGTACTGGTGGTGGGCATTTCTTCCAGGAACCCAGAAATGACAGCCCTTGTGCTTGCAGGAACATAGAGGCCACAATGTGTCTCTGGATCTCATGTGAGGAGCTCATGGGTGGGGTAAAAGCACACATGGAAAATACCAACCGTGAGCTGGCTCGAAGTTCAGAGTTGGCCTTGAAACTGCATTTCCTTGGCTGGACCAAGACTTCTACCTCTCCTGTGCAACTTTGCTTGTCCTAGGGACAAACGGCACTGCTGCCATCATGAGAGGGCCAGCCTGCGCTTCGTACAGCTGCAGCCCTGTTAGCTTCCTAAGGCTCTGGGGTGATGTAATCACCTCAGTGCAAATGGGAGCTGAAGAATGTGATGTGACGAATTTTCCCGGACCACCAAATAAATGAAAAAGTAGGCTGCCAGCCTAGAAAGGTTCCCCTCTCAAATAAACATGTCCCAGCCTCCCTCCCTCACACACACTTACCTTCTTCCACCCCAGGAAGCTGAGCTCCTCACAGACTCCATTACAGACCCAGAATGAACAGATTCTTCCAGTTGGCATCTCCCATACAGTAATTGCTTTGGTATGGGCATCTGAGAACAAGACACAACTGTATATACTAGAAATATTCCCTCTGCATAAACTTCTCAGTAGACTTACTTTTGTCTTGTTGCCAAAAAATGTATTTGGAGCCTCTTACTAACCTCACATTTCTTTGATTAGAGGGGCATGGCCAGTTTGTTCCAAAAGTTACAGGAAAAAAAGGAATGAGAAGCTGGAAAGCCCTCTGGAAGCACATCAGCTCTGCAACAGCACATGAGACCACCCCGTTCTGCCACCCTTCTTGTGGCAGCTATACTTCTAAGGGTTGGAAAAGAATGGGGGGAACCCGTCTCGCAAACTTGCTTCTCCAGAAAGGGGAATGTCACTGCCGGTAAGCTTAGAACCTGGGATCATTTATGCAGCACAATGCAGTGAGCTCCAGGGTGAAAGAGGAGCCACTCCCCAGCCCACGGGAGCAAGTGATGAGGGGAATCAGCAGATGGTCAAAACTGGTTGGTTGGGCGGGGCAGGAATATCAGAAAGTAAGAATGGAGTCGGGCAAATGGAAGCGTGGCCAGGAAGCGTGAGTTAACACCTTCCTTCTGCCAAACAAAGAGCACTGCTAGGTCCGTGTGACAGCGAATGGCCAGGCCAGGGCCTTGGCCTCACAATCTGCTTAAACACCTGTCTGTGAGGTGGGAGGTGCACATCCTGTGCCCAGTTCGGGTCAGGATTACTTTGCAGCACTAGACTGGCGCTTGGCTTCCCTTGGTCCCCGCTCTGCGTGCGCAGCTCCCTGGGCGAGGACTCGCCTCCCTCCTGAGGCTCAGCAACAATTTCTCAAGTGCCTGGTTCTCTTAAGAGGCAAGGTGACCAAGACAGTGCAAAGTACTCTATTTTTGTCCTGGAGAAGTCATCCTCCTCACAGTCACACTCATTAAGACAGCAGCCGTCGTAACCCAAACTCCTTTGATGGAAGTGGGGAGATTGCCAAAGGGAGGATTAGCTGATGGATGTCTTGAGCTGTAAGGGTGTCTCATATGGATTTGTGCAGGATTTTCACCTCAGCTGTCCTGGCTGGAGATCCTGTCCTTCCATACCAAGACTCTCTCCTTGCAGGCCCTGCTCCTGCTCTTGCAGCAGCGAGGCTGTGGCCAAGGGCTGGTCGTGTGCTCTCATTTCAGCTCCTTTGGGAAGGAAACCTGCACAGTATGTCAAAGAAAACCCAGCCCTAGCCTGTGAAAAACTTACCTGTGGTACACATAAGGAAGGAGCAGCTTTTTCTGGGGTCAGGATTGATTCCCAACTTGGCTGCTCAATGATCTGATGCTCTGGGCCATCATTTTCCCTTCCACAATAGGGATTCCTTTTGCTTCTCTCTGCACTGCGCCTTCGAGACCTATGCATGAAATCGCTGTAAGCCACTTTGTGCTTTTAGGCCTAACCTTCAGTAAAGACATTTAGAAGGCACAGTTCCAAAACATGTTCCTAGACTGTGTGATAGACAGGAGGTTTCTCATTATTCTCCAGGTCAAAGGAGTAGCACAGTCCTGTTTTTCTCCTCTATGACACTGCCTCTTCCCCCGTTTTGTCTTGATCTTTGTTTTCTGCCCCTGTGCGTCCATGGATAGATCAGGCTGCTTGTGTGCACTCACAGTTACGGGACAGAAAGGAAGGACAATCTGCAAAGGCCAGCTGGATCCACTTCTGCATTCTCGAGTTATGCGAGAATTTTCATTTTGAAAGAACAGTTCTCTAATCTTCACCGTGGAACTAAGCCTTAAAGGCTTGTGTTAACTACAAACACAAGGTAACTACTTTCTAAAATGTCATTATGTGAAAGCCATTATTACCATAGGGTGTTTGAGGATGAAAATACTCCAGCCTGTCAACTCTCCAGCTTTCTACATCAAAAATCCCCCTCTTTTCCCACCACCATGTTTACAATTCACACATGGCATGAGGCCACTTTTTCTTTCTGACTCTCAATGCCAGGGGATCGACGCTGTTCTGTCCACTCTGGCTGCCAAGCAAGGAGCAAAGCAGGAGGGGAACAAGGTACTCTGTGTGCTGCCACCTGCCCCGGAGCTTCTTCACTCCACAGGATTGCAAACCCACCCATGGGTGAGTATCCATTCTTCTGCCACAGGACCCAGTGGAGCAGAGTATAAGACTGCTTGTAATGTTATTATTAAGAGGTTCCCTTGGGTTGTTTTGAGCAGAAATGTGAGTTGCTTGTTTTCTGGCAGAGGGTCAGTTACAAAAACAACACCAAGCAGAAAGGTTTTTTGAGAGCAGAGGCTCTGTTTGCTGTGTTAATTTCAGGGAAAGTTATTTGGGAGGAGGGAGGAAGTAGTTAAAGCCTGGTTTACCATACTGGAAACCCAAATCCCCTTGGTTTAGACAAATAAGAGAGAAGAGGGCTCAGTGGCATGAGCACATGGCTGTGACCAAGGAGAGCTGGGTTTGGTCCCTGCTCTAACTCATGCAGCTCTCTAAGGCCCCTCTTCCCTCAAGATGAGATTCAACCCATCTTGCATTTGATCCCAGCTGAAGACCAAACCACTCATCCTCAGTGAAAGACTGGATATTCCCAAGGCAAGATTTGCCCAATAGCACTGGATGTACTGAAAAGTCTTGCAGAGGAACTGGCCCTGCTTCCTTGATTATTGGGCAGCTGTAACAACCCATTGGACTAAACAGCTTCATTATGACAAGAAGAATGTTCTGTGCTTTTTGGGCTTCCCATACATGCAGTGAAGCTACCTAGTCCTCCCCCACCTGACAGTGGGTTTGGAAAAGGTCCTAATTATTACAACCTGCTCTAATACTGAAATGCTAAAGGCAACAGAAGCCTGACTGTAAGCAGATCTGTCTGCCTGAGAAGGCAGTGGTGGAAAGTAGTCCACTGGCTCCTAAATCCTTTCTGTTTGGTGCATGCACCTGTCCTGGCTGTTGTAGAAGTGATTTGGATCTCCTTGGTGCTCCATGCCGTCTTTTGCGAGGTGGTGCTTCTCTCCTTGCTGTAGAGATTGCAGTCTGTTGGGGGAGGCAGGATGAAGCTGCCTGTGCTGAAAGAGCCCAGAAAAAGAGATAATTAGCTCCTGATCTCAGCTGCAAGGCCAGGTTTGCTCTGCCTATGGAAATCAGAATTGCTTCATGTTACAAACTGGAGGTGTTATCAGACATCAGCTCGAGGATCTACAGGACTGAGGAGAACAGAGCAACAGGGACCGAACCCTCCCTGGGCAGTGAGATGGTTTGGTGTGGGATGAGAAGGCTCTCACTGCTCAGGGTCCCTCTGCCTCGGCACGCAGACAGTCAGGGGTGAGACACAGACTCACCGCGGGCAGGGAGCACGTCAGGAAGCGGAGTGGCTCTACAGACACCGTCCAACAGCAGCCTCCTGCCCTTGCTAAGTGGTCAGGGCTGCCTCAAATCAAGGCAAATATGGTTCCTCTGGGAACTCTAATGTTTTACTGGATCACTTAGTTTCTCTTGATGAGTGCTGCTTCAGAGTCTCGCTTGCCTGGATCCCAGTGGGGATTTTGTTGATGGGGGTTTATTGACTTCTTGTTACCTTGAAGTTCCTGCGGTGGAGGGAGTAAGAGGTAACTCCTGGAGTCTGTTTATTTTACGGGTTGGATTTTTAAGAGTTTGCCAATGGTACCCCAATTTTAGGAGAAGTCACTTGTTTATTTAGCAGTGCACTCACATTCTGATCCATAAATAAAACCAGAGTGTTATTTAATAAGTCCCAACAGAAGGTCAGCCCTGGTTCATTGGTAAACTGATCAATCCAGAGGGCAAAAAGCACCTCTCAGGAAACCCATCATGTCTATCTGAGGGAGGTACCAGCCAAATATCAGTGTGATTTGTACTCCACTGGGTTTTCAGGAGTTTCCGTGCCCATACCTGCTGAAAGGAAAATGCCAAAAGGTCCACGATGGAGTAATTTCCAAGAACCTTTACTTCAGACCTCTGGAGAGACTTTCAGAGTTGTAAGAATTTTACAGCTGGGGCTGCAGAGAGAAGTTTGCATCTGTGGGAGAAAGAACAGACTTGAATGCACTGAAGTCTCCCAGCGGGGTCCACAAATTTCCACACACTGGAGCTGAAATTCACCCCACTTCTCTTAGACACCCAAGAATTACTTGTCTGGACCTAAGACAGTCCCCTGCAGTTGTGTGTATGGGATAACCTTGGGATAACCATCATAGGAGGGAAGCAGCTTTCTGGGAGGAGCTGGCCTCTCCCCAGTGACCATTGTGGGAAGTCTTGACATTGCCTTAACCCCAGATGAGTTTCTCTTAGATGTCCAGATCAGGTGGGAAGCACCTCCCCTCTGGTGTGCCCTGTAATCACGTGCAGCCGTGGAGAAGGGAGCCACAAGGTGCTTAGGTCACTTTAGGCAGAGCTGTGTCCCACATTACAAAATCCTCACATGACTGAGAGGCTTAAGGCACAAGCAGCATTAATTCAAAGAGGCTGGGACAGATCTGAGTGGCTTTTACAAGCGAGACATGTCAGATGTCACCCAGGGGACTTGCCATAGAGGGCTGGGAGGGGGCCAGGTTGAGCAGATGACATCCAGTGCTGATCCAGCAACAGCTCCCTTGGCAAACAGTGCTGGACCACTGTGGGCTTCCAAGCAGGGGTTCAGAGATGCAGCGAGGCAGGAGTCCAGCGAGGAATGAATTATTTATTAAATTTACAATACCATTTATATATTCTAGTTCCATAAAGCAATTGAACAGTGCTCACACTTCTCCTAGGGTGATTGGTCAAAGTCTCAGACACCCACTTAGAAATGGTTTTTCCTAATAGAATGTACACAAGGTCAGAAGATACCAGATATGACTGCTATTTACAAAAACCCTATCTATCATTTACATAGCTTACACAGCAAAGTTCTCACAGAATGAATGCAAGAAGAGAAAATTTCCCGGCTAACAGCATCTCAGCATCCACAGACCACTGCTTTGCGTGGCTGGGGATGCAGATGACACAGCAGTCCCTGTTCCACTGCAGCAGATGCCTTGTGAAAAGCTGGCAAGCCACCCATATTCCCAGGACCACGGGTCACCTTGGCCAGTACAAACTGCAGGTATTCTACATGTAGGGGTGTGCACAGGTGAAACTGTCACCGTGTGTGTGCACGCAGAGGGCAATAACCCAAACGAAGATTTCGAACCTAGATCTGTGAGTTTTGACTTGATGAGGGAGAGGGGAACAATCAGGCATAACGTACCTACAAATCAGTTCAATCACTGCCAAGAGGCACTGCTGAATGGAGCTTCCAGAAGCACTTTGCTGTCTCTGGGATCTTTGATGCATCCATTAAGAATGGGATGAATGTGTGGGCCTGCCAGGTCTCCTGCGTGGCCAGTTTTTCTCCACTGGCTGCAAAGAGGGCCCAAACAATTACCTTAGATGTGATATCTATATTTGGGTGCCTTCAGTCAAGTGAGATTATTTGTACCTAAGAGGCCTACATCTCCCTGAGGGGTTTGCAAAGACATGCTGGGGCTAAACTCAGATCAAACTGGCCAAATGCTTTAGAAATACCTCTAGATGAAACATCTCTAGATGCCTGCCTCCACTGACAAGCACTTAACTGCTTTCCAGCGTGGTGTCCTAGAAAATTCTGGAAATGTGGTCTTGTGTGAAGCTGAGGTTCCTACAAGGCAAACCTTCAGAGACTTACAGGCATCCAAAGACACCAGTAGGTATCTGCTAAGCCACAGCGCACTGCCAAGACTTCTACATCTTCAAATGACTCTAAAATCCTTAGTCTCAGGAGTCTGAAGACACCACAGCAGAAAAGCTTGCAAATTCAACACTTCTTTGAAGAGACATATGGGGAAGAGAGACTTTTCACCAATTTTGTGTTTTTCTTTTGCTGCAGGCACACACCAGGTTGCTGTTCCAATGCTTTGAAAGGAACAGAAGCTGTTAATATTCCTGAGCACAATGTTCAGCCTGAGCCCTCTCTTTGGAGAACGTTCCAGGTTGGGCAAGGAAGCAGGCTAACCACAACTGTGCCGTTTCAATCCGTTCCAAGCACAGCCAGTATCATTTTATGTCTGCCTGCAAAACATTCTGTAGTTCCTCTGGTGGCCTGGTTTGTAGAGGTGCTGCTCACTCACAGCTGCCACTTAGGCAAAGCTGTAATGCTGCCCAGATCACCCTTCTGTGCCTCAGTTTCCTTATCCCAAACACAATAAAATCCATTCTTCATGGCCTAGGGGTGTATAGTGTCATACAAATATTGTTATTTATGGTGATGAGAACGTGAGCTTTGTTTGGTGCAATGGTCTGGGGGTGCCTACTTGCCATCATTTGGAAAAGGCAGGAATTAACCTGCGTGTTTGAAATGCAGCGTGTTGTTATTGCTCTCAGACAAACAGAATTACCTCCTCTTAAAATCAAAGGTAATCTGTTTTCCTTCAGTGAGATGTGGTGATGTCCATGGAAAACAAATCATTTTTGGCAAGTGGAGGCAGGATTTTCTCTGGCAAGTTGGAAGAAGCATCAAAGGAAGGAAGGATGGGATGCAGCACAACTGGTTTTAATCACACGTAAGAGCGAAGTTCCTCTGGACAGGCTGATGCCTTGGAGAGGCTGCCCTGGAGCAGAGGCTGGACAGAGTGAAAGGATAAAAGGCAGGGATTTATGGAAAGGCCTTCCCAGGGCGCACAGGGCAGTGCAGGAGTCTTGCAGAGACTGCACCCAGGATGGACACAGCCACACGTTTTTGGGACAGATAGAAGTTCTGTCCATTTGCATGTCAGAGGTTAATTGTGCAATTCCAGCTTCAGGCAGTGCAGTCCCATTCTCTCAGTTTGCTCCACCCCCCAACTCACTTTTGTTTCCATTTCTCGGGGCCTGAGACAGTGAGGTGTCCTTGATTCTCAGGCCTGGAGAGGAATTGTTGTGTCTGACCAACATGGGAAAAGCAGTTGCTCACACTCTGTATGGAGCTCAGAGTTACACACTAAAGAACTGCAGGATTACAAACATATGAAAATATAACAGCTAAAATCCTAAGGCATCAAGGCCTACTGCCTGATACGCCATCGTAAATGCTCTGGGGAGCCTGGATGCTTTGGGGAGCTTGGAAAAAACTTGGCACACTCAGGGCTTTTGGTGGACTAACTGGCAAAGCTTTTGCCAGCTGGCCTTAGGCAGTGCTATAGTGTCCCTTTAACGGCATTAGGCAGGGCTATAGTGTCCCTTTAACGCAGTGCCCTGGTTCCATGACTGATTTTCAGCAGCTCTTTGGTTATCCAAGACCACAACTTCTTTCTGACAGCCACAGCTTCTCAGAACACACCGCACTCCTGTTTGACATCAGCAGTGAAGATGCTGAATTGGTTGTAACAAGGATGCACCGTCACTGCACAGCCTCTGGAGAGAGGGGAAGCTCTGATTTCAGTCCAGCCCAGCTCTGAGGTGCTCAGAGTGCTCTGGAGGTGTCAGCTGCTTCTTCTTGCCTGTCAAAGAGCCTACAGTGGCTGCTTCCTAGCCCAGGCGTGCTGAGCTGCCTGAGTGGATGGGACAAAGAGAACTTGGGGAAATGCTTCTTGATAGGGCTGTTCTCTTGAAATCAGTTTCCTCTGGAAACTGCTGACTTGTTTCACTAACTTTAGGGATAAGGAATGGGCTGATTTTATTAGTGTATTCTGTAGGAAAGGGCTGTTTCACTTCAACTGTTTCAATAGCATGTAATGTATTACATCTCACATAACATGTCAGTTCAAACTAGCTTATGTAAGCATCCAAACAAGAAAGTCAAGCTAAAAATATCTGCTATCATCTCAGTACTTCTGAAACAAAGCACTTCAGCACATCCATTCAGCTGTATGTTTCAAAACGACGGCGCTCTCCTCCAGTTGGGAAGGAAAGGACATTTGCAATGTCTGAATTGCCTTTGGAACACGAACAGCTTGAGCTGTGATGGCTGCTGGAGCTGCATGGCTGGGATTGCTGGCCAGAATGCTGCAACAGTTGTTCCCCTACATTTTGTGGGGTTGCAGTGGCATTTGGAGGCTTGAGGGTCAGGGCTTGAGGCTCACATTCCCATAACAAAGGTAAGCCTTGGCCTTCAGTCACACAGAATAGAAGCACTGGACCTGATATGGGGAAACCGAGTGACACCAGAACTTTGGTGGTGGCTTGGCAGAAATGAGATTTGCTGGGCTTTGGCTAAGCCTTCACTTGGTGTGGTTGCCTGGGAGAAAGATCTGACTGAAGGACAAGTTGGATATTTCCCTAATCACCTGTCAGTGGTGAATGAGGACTTGAGCTTGAAGGACCCTCAGTGTTCTCTGAACCTTGTCTCAGACAGGGTCTTGATCTTGGAGTAAATTTCCAGTAACATCAAGATCGGCAACAAGTCTTAAATGAGCACCAAACAAACAGGATTCAAACCCCCCCACAATCCATGGAGCTAAAGATTTCTTTAAATGCATGGTTTAAATAACCTGGAAGTTGAGGCAGAGCCATTGAATTGACTATCCAGTCCTTGAACACCAACAACTGATACATAGATGATTCCCAAGAAAATTATTATTATTATTGTTATTATTATTATTATTATATACTATTGGTAAAATGCAGACAGCCCTGAATTTCTAAGCCAAGAATGGCCCTTACCCAAATTAAGGAATGTTTAAGGGTGGCCTGTACTAGATGACTTGGGGTTCTTGAATTAAAATATGCCTTGGAAAGGGAGGAAACCAAAATATTATTCAGTCTGCAGCAATCTCATGCATTTAAGCTCCTGAAGGACTTGGTGTTTCTTTACTCTTGAGATTCATTATGTCACCAGAAAAGCTTTACTATTTTACTGTGGAAGCAACATAGCCATGAAACATTAACTTCCAGGAATGTGGAAACCATGAAATATGGGTTTTTCTACTAAATTAAGATTTTACTTTTCTCTCTTCTCACATAGCTAAGCGAACCAATTTTCATTATATATTTATGTATATGCATTCTGGAAATTCTAACAGGAAAGATACACAGAACACAGGAAGAACATTTTTACACTGAAAAATGTATTTCACTGGTAACCACACCAGTCATTTATATTCCATTTTTCATCCTGAACCACTTTGCATTCTACATCCATCTTGCAACCACGTCTCTCATTACTGAGCTGCTCCCACTCTGGTGTGTACATGACCAGCTGATACATGGTGCCCTGTAAGATGTTTCAGCTGTTTAGGTTTGTACAAAATGCCTTATTCCCCTGTTTCCACGATGCCATTCTCTCACCATTGCAGTGACCAGCACCACTCGGATCTGCCTGGCACAGACACCCCTGTACAAGGATCTCCAGCAGTGCCCAAGTGCTCTGCACCGTGGCAGATGTCTCTGGCTGGAAGAAGAAATGGGGAAGGGCAAATTAATTTGTATTCCGTGTAAAGGAAAATATGTAAATATTCCCCTCTTTTTGCTAATTGGGGTTACTAATTATAGGACTGATGCCTCTTTCTTGAAAAAAGACAAGTGACCGAGGCTGCCAGAGTTCAAGAAGCGTTTGGACAACGCTCTCAGGCACATGGTGGGATTCTTGGGACTGTCCTGTGCAGGGCCAAGACTCAGATTTTGATGATCCTTGTGGGTCACTTCCAGCTCAGGATGTCCCTCAGGCACACACTCCTGTACAAAGGAGTGGTACAAAGACCACATCNTTCCAGCTCAGGATGTCCCTCAGGTGTTTGCACACACTCCTGTGCACACAAAGACCACATGAGATTTTAGCAGCCTCCCCAGAATGAAAGCAATGTAGGTGGCTTGGAGGGAATTTGAAGCCTTTAGGGGGACAATTCCTGAATGCAAGTGCTCACCTAAGGTTTCTGACAATGTGACATACTCAATTTGCATCCAATACCAGCTGATCGGAGTGGAAGAATGAGTCAAAACATTCCAGGAGCATCTGTGTCGTGGGAACCATAGGTTTCTAGGCTATAAGACACGCCAGAATATTCACCAAATCACCACTGTGGTTTTCCTTAACGCTACAATTAGCGATGGAACATTAACAGAAGAGTTACTGGATAAGATTTGATGGCAGAAAGCCTTCTGCCATAAACTGGTAATTCTCAACATGTGCGAGCATATTGCTAGAGAAGATGAGTTATGCAATTAAAATCAAAATTGGAGATTTGTTATCAAAGGACAGCAATCTGTACTAAAATCCAGCTGAGAGGCTCCCTTATCTTGTTATCTTCAGGCTTCTTTTTTAGTTAATCAAACACAGCTGACAGCATTTGACACAGCCAATTGTGCCTACAGTCATGTGAGGGATGTTTTATGGAACTCCTTTCCTCCAGCACAGAGAGATTTGTCACAGTGCAGCTCTTAACAAAGTCTGAAAAGCTTTGCCAGAATTGCATTTCAGGGGAGTAAGGTGTGATAAAAAACTCTGACAGAGTCAGAACCTTTCTAATGTTACAATTAATTTCTAAAATTTTGAACAAGCCTTAATAACATTTTAAGTGTAAATTATGTTAAAAGTTCAATTCAAAAGAAAAATTTGATTTTGTCTGGATAAAAAAATTTAATCAATTGGAAAAATGTGGTTGTGTAGCTTTCCTTCATAACAAATTTCAAAATTCCTCCTTCACATCTTCATTTAGGAAGAAGCAGAATTCCAAATTCTGAATTTGTTTGCAAAATGATCTTCTGTCCTCCCACAGCACTTTCTGAGCCTCTACAAAGAGGACTTAATGTATAATTTCTGTGAGCCTCAAGGAGATGGGCTCCATGTTAGTATTTTCAAATCCAGGCTTGTACAGCTGCTCTTTGAATATAAATCATAGCTTTTGGGTTACACTAACACTCTCTGCAGTTTAGCACAGTTGTTAATTAATACAATACTGTATTAGTTCTTCTTACAGTCTTACTATTAACGCTCCGTGAAATCCCATTAGCTCTGCATATGGTGCCAGACTTGTTCTGAATGTGGGAAAGAGAGAAATGTACAGTGGTATGAATAATAAAGAGAGGCTTTCAAGTGGTTTCCACTGTGAACATTCTGAAAAAAAAAATATTTTCCAGAATGTAATATGTGGGGCAAGCTTTTCACAAAATTTCAATGCAAACATGCAGATATTTGTCAGCCAAGCTTTCCCCCGGAGTGTGAAATCCCTTATGCGCCACTATTGTTCTATGGCAGAAACATCAGGAAGATGAAGTAGCTCCTAAAAATGGAAGATTAACCAGGTTGTTTTATTGTCCAAATTGACAGAAATGCAAAAAAAAAAAAAAAAAAGAAAGAAATAAACTGCGTAGCTGATGTCAACAAAAAGATAAAAAATTTCCTTATATTCTTGGTTTAAATATTTTAAAGTACAAGTAGATAGGACAGTCAAAATTTGGGTGAAATTTTCCAGAAGTTACTTGAATTTCCTGCTCCAGTGATCTGACAGACCCTTCTTAAATTTCAAGAAGACTTGAGTGCCATAATAAAAATCGGGCTTGTTAACACCTCATACAGAACACCCCAAAATGTATTAACTACTACAGAAACCTCAGACCTAGTCATTTCCTATTAGATGAGTTTTGTCCACTATTGTCTCCTTAATGAAAAAGAGCTCTGAGAAGGAGGCTAGGAAAGCTTTTAAAAATGGGAAGAATGATGAAGCAGGCAGGATTTAGAAGCAGACTGCTCCTGGGAGGAGCTGGCTCCTTTGTCGTTGTCTCCGCTCCTTTAGGAGCTGCTGCCCTAGAGCAGCGCGTGGTTCGGAGGATTCCAGGAGGTGCTTTTCTCCTTCCCAGTGCCACGGTTCAGCCACAGTCCGGTCTCTGCAGCCTCCCGGGGCCGTCAGGAATGGCCTTTCTGCATGGCCAGCATCCAGACAGGCACACACTGCTCAGGGAAGCCCTCCTGCCTCTCCTCTCGCAGGATGGTGAGCCCGCTCATTTCGATGAGGCTGTGCAGGATGTTCAGGTCTCGGATCACGCTGCTGTCCAGGCAGTCCAGGGTGCAGCCCTCCCTGGCCACATTGTCCTTCAGAATGATAACGCCGTTATCCTTCAAGCCGTCCTGGCACCGGATGAGAAACTCCAGGAGATCTTTATCTGTCAGATATCCTACGGGTGAAAAGATGGAAAACACATCACTAGATCATTCAGGCTCCCTCTGTACACCGCGGAACGGTGCCTGGATCTGAGTCTCCACTGCCTGTTTGCTGCAGAAGTTCTGGTCCTGCCAGATTTAACTGTGAAATCTTGGGCAAATCAACGAGATCGACAAATACAGAATCCAATCAATATTTAGGATCCATACCGGTAGCAGCAACAGATATGGACAGAAGCCACTGAGGAGAGTGGAGGAAATACTGGGTGCTGAAGCGTTCTTTAATCTGGTGGTTTAAGTTATAATAAGAATCAGTGGCAGGAAGCTGGAGCCAAACAAATTCATATTGGGAATAAGTGACAACTGTTTAACAGCGCAAGCAATTACCCATTGGAAACTACCAACAGAAGTGGGGTTTACCACCTCTTGAAGTCCTCAAACCAAGTGTGGTTAAATCACTCAAGATATGTTTTAATTGGACACAAACTACTGGCTTAGCACAAGGGTAAAGGAATGAATAGAACAGCTTGTGATACAGAGTAGGTCAAACCAGATAATCCCAGGCCCCTCTGTCTTTTACTGCTGAAAATCTCTGCAATTTTGTGTAGAACTATGTAGCCATCAAAAGAGTTCTGGATCAAAGATCCAGCAAGGAATGCAAGGCCTTACACAATGCCAATTAAACTCCTTGTGTTTCTCCATACCCCATGGGATTTTTGCAGATATGTATATATTTTAAAATAGTGCTTTTTTCAATATGCGATTGAGATTCTGTTTCTTATCCTTCCTTCTCAAAGATGAGGATTTCTGCTGAGAATAGTGCTGTAGAGCTCAGAGAAGAGCAAAATGAGAACTCTCACATGTGAAACATCTAACATGAATGAACAAGGACAGGTGATCAGAGACCAAATGAAAAACTTGGAAATAATCATCGTTTTTATTTTCTAGTCAAAGTATTTCATTTTCTTGATGGAAGATTTAAACTTTTATAAATGGAAGTTGTCATTTCAAAACCACATTTGGGCATAGCATGTCAAGTTCCTTTAACCACTCTTAAAAAAAAAATTAAAAAGAAAAAAGCCCCAAAACCTACAGCTGAACACCTTTCAAGTTGAAGGAAAATGGTAATTTCTGTATGAAATGTAAGCTTGCACTTTTATTTTTTTTACAAAATGACTGCTGGGGTTCGCATGATTATGCATGTGTAAGACAAATCAAGTTTTCATTGGCAAGATTCATTGAAGCTTTTGAACACCTAATTTGGAACCTTTTTTTTTTAACACAGCTTTTAGTGCAGTTTCCTAAGAAAATGAGGTCTTCAAGGTGTTGCTCTCTAGCAGACAGTCCTGCCCTCGCTCCATCAAATGAACTTGTTGGCATATTTCAGCCAAACTCAAGATAGGAGTAGAAGTTTGATTCATGATTAAGATCACTCCGTATTTCCTCGGCATTGATGGAGAAAGAAGATTCAGATCTGTGTCTGTGCTAAGAATAGGATATGCTCCCTTGGTTAGGAGCCTCATATCTGACCAGCACAGCCTTAGACAGGGCTGAGCTCATTCATCCTCATTTTGACTCGGATTTGCTCAGAAGGTGAGGCAGAAGCTGCATTTACTGCAGTGACTCATTATTAAAGAAAAAATACAAAGGGAAATTGTGCTGGTCTAAAGCAATTTGTTCAGGCGTCCTCTCAAGTAATTCCTTCTGCCCTCTGAAACTGCACCGTGGACACTTGAGTTCACAGATTAGGAGAAAGCCTTCTTTCCCCTGCGGCAGAATTTTTGGGTTTTTTTCGTAAAGTACATAACCCTCATTATCTGATTGCCAGTCTGTTGCTCTAAATGCTGCAGGGCATTCACTGGGGTGGCTGCAGGGGAAGCAGCAGATGTTTCTTATAGGAGGGGCTACTGTGGGACATAGGTAAGGGAACCTGTCTGATAAACATCAGTGCATGCAATAAGATCTGACCTGATTTACAGGTATTGGGGATTCCACTATGGCTTTTTTCCTGATTGTTTCCTGAAATACCTCCAAGCCTGGATAATCAGCTGATTCAGAGACCACTGTTCACAAGTGAGGCCAGCCCCATGTATCTCTCTGCACCCTAGGCAACTAAGAAAGAGTATTCCTGCTCAAGAAAATCCATAATCTAAGGCCTCTCCCTCAGCTGCACCTTTGCATGCAGGCTGCTCTCCAGGAACTGGTACCTTTCTTCAATACATAACCTGAAAAATCCAACTTGATTTGTACCCACTGTTCATGCAGCTTGGGGCAACACTCAGAAGTCTCTTGCGATGTTTTAGGGAGTGGTCCCAAAGATTTGAGAAGCTCCTTTGACCACAGGCTGCCTATTCTGTGAGCTGTCGGGCTAGGAGAATCACGCAGAACTAACCTGAAACCCACTGAATCCAGATGACATCGTATCTTTGCGGGGCTGGTGTGAACTCCTGGAGGCTTTTGCAGTAATACATCTCCACTCTGTCCTCCTTGCCCTGCAGGTAGTTCGGGACCTCAGCCAGGAAATTCTCCATCATATCCACCAGTTCCACACTCTTGAAAACCGGCAAGAGGACGTGCTTGCTGATCCGACCTATCCCAGAGCCACAGTCCAGGGCGCGGCTGGTGCCGGCTTTCCCCACCCCCTGTAAGGTACAAGAAAATTATTTGAAATCTGAAAAAAACCCACCTGGAAAATCACAGCAAGCGTGTTAGCCACTGTGGCCTTTAGTCCAGCCAGCCTAGTGTCTTCTCTCCTTATCTCTGCAGGGCTTTTGGGAGACTGATGAGAATCAGCACAGCTTTGGGTACCGCTGCCTGAGCTGAGCTGGGCTGTCACATTCCCGGGCTGCTGCTGCTGAGGCTTCCCAGCACCTGCTGCTGGACAGTAAGTTTTAGCTTGGTGTGAGAAGAGACAAGAGTCTTTCACTCACTCTTAGCTTTCTCAGAAGATCTGCTACTCTTTGTAAAGTCCTTGCGTCTTCAAACGTTCGCGCCTCACAGGGAGCTACGTGGCTGGGTGAGCCCCATTCCGCGCCCTGCAAAGGCCTGGTGAGAAGGGAAGGGTGCACCAAATACTGCATGCAAGCAGCAGCTTCTGCAGCACAGAACTCCCGAGGTGCCCACGGGCGCTTCTGCAGGTACGCAGAGTCCCTGGGATCACAGTGCAGTTCTCAAAACAAATCCTGTCTGAACAAAGATCTTGGGGTGGTCGGTAACTTATGACAACTCAAGAAGTTTGGGCTGGAGCATATACAGGATTTCTCTTTTAGGCATAGAGACAAGAAAGGTGATTGACTAGATTTTGCCTGACTGTTCCTTTTTTCTTCATAAATGTCATCTTTGGACAGAGATCAGACATGAAAAAATGTGGCACAAATGTGACTGTGAGAAAATAATGAAGCGCTGTAAAAGAAGCTTTATAACGAAAGCTGTATTTCACCCCTAAAGCTTCCATTCTAGGTATAAAAGGGCTCTTAAGAGCCTGCTGCCCTTCTGTAAAACAGAAATCCTGAGTCTACACATGCACTGACGGTGGGATAGGAGCTCCCCTGGCCAAAGTTATCTGTTAAACAAATATATTAAAAGCAAATGTAAACACCTTTTCCCTGTCCCCTGGAACTGGGAGTTGAAGTGAAAGCTGTGGGCCAAAGTCCCTGCTGCAACTCCACTGCACTCAAAGGAAATAAGCCTGGGAAGAGTTTTGCTCTTCCTGCTTATTGGGAGACCCCCCTTTGTAACAAACCGAGCATAAATCATGTAACTCACACTTTTTTGGCCTGGCTTCAGTGGGTAATTCAGTGGATTATTAAGGTCAAAGGACAGCACTGTCAATGACATGACTATGAATAGCCCAGGCGAGCATCCGATTACACGGAGTAATTGTAGAAAGGGCTCTCAGCAGTCTCCAGGGCTGCTGCTCCCAATTTGTATGCCCGGGAAGATTGATCTCCTGAGGTGTGCAAGAGCCCACAGACCTTCAACCCTATTGGACTCTGGAGATTACCTGTTTGTAGCTGGCCAGAAAATGGGAGCCATTCTTCATCCACAGGCTGCACTTAGGAGCACGTGGCTTTTACTGAGGACCAGACTAAGGGGTAACAAGGAGTTCAGGAAAGGAGAGGGAAATGTGTCTCGGGTCTTTACAAGGTGGATTTCCATGTTGTTGGCTGGCAGATGCATACAGGTCTGCACTGCTGGGATTAACTAAAAATCTTTGAGAAAGCTGGTGAGAAAACTGGGATGATTTACCAAAACCACCAACAGAACTTGACAAAAAAGCCACATAACTCCTTCAACATTTGTGTTTCACAGAATCCACAGTCACAGCAGCTCACTCGAAACAGGGAATTCATCTCCCATGATACGTCACAGCGAGGACCTCTGATGGCACATCTCTGTGTGCCATCGAGAAGAAGGAAAGGGAACAGTCGTGGGAGATGAAGTTCGATCCCACACTTTGCTGAAAAGGAGCAAGAGCTCCGAGCAGTCAGTTGAGAAGCCCTGTGAAACACCACGGCTCCGTTTGTAATGAAAATGTTGACATAATTCCACGTTCAGCTAATATATTTTCAGTTTGGAAGCGCTCAGGGCTTTGACAGAGTATTAACATTTTCTTTGGAAGGCAAACATTTTCCCAAAAGTCTAATTGAGTTGAAAATCAGACTCCTTATTTAAAAAAAACATAGTATAAATGAAAACTGTAAGCCAGAACAGGCTTCAAAATTTAAGACTGACTGCTTTTCTGACTGCTTGCTTCCCATTACTCAGAATCAATGTCCTTTAGGACACATATACACCCCAAAATTGTTCTGTAAAGCTAACTAGGGCACTCATAAATTTCATTTGGAATAAAAGAGCTGTGGGATATGTTCCTGGTGCTACTTCAGGTCTTGGAAGAGCAGGAAGGCAGTGAAGCTACGCAGGACAAAAAAAGGAATCAGAGTTCAAGAAATAGATAAAAATCCCAGTGGTTTTCCTTCTAAATAAATAAAAAAAAGAGCACATTTTCAACAACATCTCTTCTATCATCCCGATCTAACAGGAGAAAAATCACTTTCAAGAAGTTTTCACTCGGCAAGAAACCAATCATGCAGGTGAGTTGGGGGCAAGAAAGGGAGAAGGCGTTTAGGGCAGAGAGGGAGCTGTAAAGTCAGTATAATCTCCATCTGTAGTGCTTTACACACCTACAGCTCACAATGGATTCCGAATTAATGCTTTCCTTGTTCTCTTTATTTCCTTTTTTCCTCGGCGCCTCCGGATTAGGCGCTTGGGAACACAGCGTGGTTGTGCGGACATCGAGGCATATCAGCAGATATTCCTGCCATAAATACGCAGGGCTGGAGCTGTGCTGGTGACCCTTCCCCACGGCTCCACCTGAGACAGCCTGGGGTTTGTCTGCACAGCTCTGTTGGCTCCAGCCCTGTTGCTCCTGGTTCAGGTTCTGCCCACGCACACACGCACACAAAACCTCTCAGCTCAAGCACAGTGGCACTTTCACCTCCCCTTGACTCGCCTGGGTAGGAGAAAATATATATTCTAAAATACATCTTAGAAGACTAAAATGCAAGCAAAGCCCTGAGTCCTCTCTGTAATTCCTTCCATGTGCCCAGGCAAGATAAATTCTCCAATGGTAAAGAAATCCATAGCTCAGTTTACGGCGGTGCTAGGAATCATGCTAGGAAATGCCATACCTGAAGGCATGCAACATCAGTCATGGAAGGGAAATGTCACTGGGTGGCATTTCCACGCCAGCCAAACTAACTCAAGAGGGGTAATTTGAGTGGAACCGGGCAACTGGTTTTTTTTAGGGAGCACTGGTTTTGCCAGAATATGAAGTTTTACATGAATAAAACTCTCTGCGAAACTGGTATTTCAGATCTAGAGAATAGTTTTTAGCCAAAAAACCATGGGAAAGAATGCTGAAAATGTCAAAGTACTTCTTTTTTCGTAACTTTCAAGGAAAAAAGAAACCAAACTTGTCAACTTTTTATTTCTAAAGAGCATTTTTTATTTTGGAACTGACTTGAGTTCTTGAAAACAAAGGGAAAAGTTTTTCAGAGGGTGAAACAATAAGAAATTGTTCAGTTGGTCTGAAACAAATTTTCCTATTTTCCAATTTTGCTAAACTTCTCTTACAGAAAGAGAAAGTATATTAGGGCGAAGCAGATTGGTTTTTTCTATCTTGATCACCTTATTGGTTAAAAAAAATATTCATAGAGCCATAAACTTGGTGAGACAGTTCAATAGCTTTATTATAAAGTCACTGCTACAGAAAGCCACTAAATATCTGTATCTGCTTAAGTGGGATTCAAATGTCAGTAGCAAGAAAGGAAAATAAACCGTAAGTAACATAACCAGTTGGCTTCATCTCAACAGGGACAGGCTTTAACAAACTAAATCAGAATAAGCAAAAGGTGCAGACTCCTTTCTGTTCCTTTTTTATTTTTTTCTCGTTTGATCTTGGCCATTCAGAGTATCCTTTCTACCCCTGGCTAATTATAGGGGTAGGAATTCTGCTCTGGAGTATTTTGTATCTGTCATCACACCTGATGCATTGGGTATGATTTCTCTTTGGCATGAGAAACTGTTACAGACTGTACTTCTTTCCTTTTCGGGTCTTGGAGAGGAGAAAGTGCAACAATGAGACACAAACCTGCTGCAGGAAACTGCATCTACCTGATGTCTAGGAAGGGTGAAATCTTCCCCTGAGCACACACTTTATGCACCACTTGAATTCCACAAATGCCCTTAAAACAAGACTTCAATGAAATGTAAGGAATGTGCCTCGACTGCATTTCATTTTTTTTTGTCTGAAAATGCCATTTTCAGAAACGTCATTCAGAAGCGTTGCCATCAGGTTCAGCTCCTCACCAAACCTCCTCTGTTCTCATTTTGGGTTTGTTGACAGCGTGATACAGCCAGGCTCCGAGAAGCCTTTTTTTGCATCAGCATTAACACAAACCTGTGCTGATTTAGAAAAATGCAGCTATTCATTGGTGTTTTGCTGGCTGACAGCCCCAAAGTCTCCCTCTATCAGGTACAGCAGACTTTGCCATCACTTGCCCTTCACTGCTCTGCATGATTTCTATCTGTTGTCAAGCCACCCTCATTTTCCATCCCAATCCATTTAAACCGTGGCCTTTTTTGTTTTTTTTTCCTCACACACAACATCTAATTAACCTATTGAGCTTTCTACCCACAGTAGATCGTTAAGGCTAAAAAAAGGTCATCTGGCTATCCCAAATTTGGATATTTGAGCAGAAAATTAAAGATCTATGGTAGTATTATATAGAACCAGTCATTTTGTCAGCAGGAGAATGTAACGAATTTGTTTTGCTGTAGTTTTGTGGATTCTTTAACATCTAATACTGTTATCGAGCTGATTTACTGGGCTCTTTCCCTGGGAAGAGGGAAGGGCAGTCAGAAAACCATCAGGCCACACTTCTAAAGATTTTCAGATTTCCAAATACAGTTTCAGGACTCAACAGGATTTTCAGAAACCTAAGGACCAAAGTGATTTTGCTCTTAAAATCCCACTCGGCATCTCCTTGCAATTCAGGTCAAAGCAGACCTTTGAAGATGTTTACAGACCTTCAGTAACCTGCCTGAAAAGGTGTTCAGTGACACTGGAATGTTTAAGGAAAAATATTTTGCCTGAAGTGTAGCTTATTCTATATACTTCCAATGTGTGGGAGATGGTGGGTTTTCTTGCAGCATTCTCAGAAATATCTATAAATAGGCAAACCAGAAACTGGGCATTTAGTCTCAGTTAGTTTCCCAAATGGACTGCAGAAATTTGTGCAGACCAATCTGCCACCGAAGCCAACAAGGATTTCATCATGAAAGGTCCCAGTCCTGCACTGAGAATTAACCCCTCACTCAAACCCAGCTCCAAGAGCTCCTCGCACAATCCTCATTGCAGCTTTGGAGCGTTAGAAAAGGACGTAAAACAGGTAAATAGTGATGCAAGAACAGGGCAAAATGTGTATTCCTGCTGGTGCATGGTCTGGCAGAACACACGACCACACCCACCCACAGTGGTGACCTGTGAGTGCGAGTCAAATGTGACACGTGGTGCCGTTTAAATCGGGCGTGGCCGGGCACCGCGCGCGTCACTTTTGACGCATCACCACTCTACTTCTTGGGGAAGACGAGATTAAACGACTCACCCCAACAAACTTCCTGAGGAATTCCCGGGAGGATTCAACGTCCGTGTTGGAGAGCTCGATGTAGTCTCCCATCATTCCCTCTTCCGTGGCCGGCACCTCCCGGTAGAAGTGTTTGGCCCTGGCGTAGAACTGCATCTCCCCATTGATGACTTGACTTGTCAGGGCGTAAAGTTTCACTGCAAGCAGACAAATCACTGTTTTATTGTTAATGACAGATATTTCTGGCTTAGTTAATTGCTCTGGAGGCACGCTGATGAAGACCTGTAAACTTCAGTTCAAAACATCAAATGTGTTTCTAAAGCAACGGTGGAAGGAAAGGCGTTAGACTGAATCCTGCA
Organism: Callaeas wilsoni; assembly: GCA_013398955.1. NCBI lineage: Eukaryota > Metazoa > Chordata > Aves > Passeriformes > Callaeidae > Callaeas > Callaeas wilsoni. The sequence goes on along the minus strand of VWPU01000072.1, from coordinate 23,155 downwards.
AGACCATGAAGGGATCCAGCTCTCCTCAGGCAAATTTGGTCCTTTCCAGTTCAGAAGTCGTTTCAATCATCACACTGTGTTTTCATGTCAGTGAAAAATCCCTTCAGGTTTGAAGTGAACACACATGCCAAGGACAGCAAGGGGAAATTTTGATTTTTCCTGGAAAACCTGTGGGCAGCATTTACCACTAGGCAGGGTCATCATTTCTGCTATCACTGACCTAACTGTTGTGCACATTTCCAAATGTGCTTTCCAGCTATTGACAGCTGCATGGACAGTGCACCAGGAAGAGAGTGGATGAATGAGGCACTTGCCCTGGTTTATTTTTAGTGATACTGTATGGTCTGTGGCAGTGCAAGTAAGCTGAACCAAGGAGCAGATGGTAGTCTCGGGCCTAAATGCGTACACAGGGGGGACACAGTTTAGAAGGGACAGTCCTAAATTTTCATCTGTCACAGGTCAAGGAGCAAGGTAATCAGTGGGTGATATACTGAAAGGTTCCTGTGTGCCAGAGGCTTGGATGTTTCTTTTCATTGCTTGGCTACGTTGCTGGTAACACACAGCAATCAGTGTTTTGAAGCTGTTTCATTTAAAACTGTGAGTTTTGCTTGGTAAAAGGCTATTTCGCCCTGTTCTTTAAAAACTGAGGTCTATCCTCCACACCCTGGGTTTTTCTGTACTCGACGTGCATCAGTGTATCAAAAGTATGGATTCAAAGCTCCAAAGTTCGGATTGAGGCAGGCTATAAATTTTGCTTGGAAATCATCACCTCTGACTGTGTGCACACAACTGTGCAGGCATTCTCCTGGGTGTATGACAGGCCCTCCACCAAAAACACGACTCCAAGCCTGACGGTGAAAGCCGGGCGATGGGGAGGGCCGGGGCCAGGCTGGGATCAAGCCTCTGCAAGCACCACCTTGCAGGGTGGGACCAGCTCCGCTGCAGCTTCCCAGCGCGCTCAAGGGACTGGAAATGAGCCAGCAGCAAACACCTCCTGAGTTCATCACGACAGAGAGAGGGAGAGCTCCCTGCCAGCTGCACAGGAGGACCGGGGAGCGGTGCTTCGTCCAGCATCTCCAAACTTCCACAGGAGCACTGCCAGCCGCTGCTGGGAAGGGGCCGTGCCTGGCTTGTGCAGCCTGGGGAACAGGAATTATGCCCTCCGCACAGAGGATGAGAGTAAGGCCAGAGGCCCTGAATATAAGCCTGGAATGTATTTAATTGAGGGCAAGCAAGCTCAGCGGGGAATGATAAGTGTGTGCCTGCCCATCCTCAGCAGGAGAGTGACATTTTGGAGGTAAATGAGGCGGGGGACAAAGGAAGTAGGATAGGGAATAATTACCACCAAGGACCACTCGGAACAGAATAGTGCTATTGGGTTACATAGAAGCAGCATGCCCAGCATAGCCCTCATCCAACAAAAGCAGCATTACCAGCCCCTCTTGTCATCACCTGCTTAAGTCAACTGCTGAACGGATACTATTAAAGCTTTAATCCATTACACATTTATGTTATGCCTGAGAAATTTATACCGCAAGAAGCACTGAGCCCAGCAAGGGTCAAACCTGGGAGTTTTACACACTCCACTGATTATATTCACATACCCAGAAGAAACCGTTCAGCTGAAGAAATTAATACAAAGGGGGCAGCAGCCAATCCCCAGCACAGCTTGGCCAGGGTGGCTCCCAGAGCCTGGGAAAAAGACTCCATCGGTGGCTGTGATTTTTCCAGTAAGGGATCTCTATCCTTATCCAGAGGTGGCACCATCTTGTCTTCCCTGTGTCTCCTTTTGCTCTGTTTCAGAGGTCAGCCCGTCTGCTGAACAGAACCAAATCTCTATACCTTGGCTTTGTGATGTAAGCCATGTAAGAGCCCAGTGATGATTCCAGGGGTTGTTTAATGGACCTGTCAAGGGGCAGTGATTTATCCCACTTTGCTAGATTGAAAGGAAAGGCATTTACAGGCTCTCTGCACACCAGGACAGCATGAACAACAAATATTTGGAGTCCTTCTACTCAAAACATGAGCCTGACCTGAGGCAACACATGGGGACGATATGCTGTTCAGGATGTCAGATCTGGAGTGTGCGCCCTCGCATTTCTCACTCAGAACCAATATCAGGCTTGCAGGATTCCTGCCAGGACTTGCATGCACACACCAGCTGACTGCAGCTCCTCCCGGGCCATCTGGGGCCCCAGAGCCCTGCCCTACGTGCTGGCACCCGAAACCAGCTCTGGGTGAGCATCCACAGGGGCTTCTCTAGGCATCAAACTGTGCAAAGACGTTTTTATGGATGTCTCCCACCCCAGGGCATGCAAGAACACGGGCCAGTGCAAAGAGTGGCACTGTACCCAAAGTTTTCTCCTGTGGACCCCCAGCCTCACTCGTGCAGTGTGAGATCTACACAGGTGATTTCCACCTCTTGCTCCCTCAGCGTTGCTCCTCCCTCTCAGGAATTTGCAGCACTGCCAACTCTCCCAATGCATGACTCAGTTTTCCAGACACAGCCAGTCCAGCTCACCTCTGATCTGCCTGGCAGCTGTGCCTGGTATGCAGGCTCCAGCAGCAGAGCCACAGGCAGGAGGAGGAGGAGGTTTGCCAGCTTGCAGGAATCTACCCCAAAAGAGAAGCACCACACGTCCTTGGTGGTTGCCAGTGCTGCAGCTGTGCCTCCTCTGCATCACAGGCATCCTCCTTTCCATGACCCGTGTGGGACTACCTCGTACACCAGGAAATGAAATGCTTGTGAGGGATGCTATGGGTACACAGCCTGCCTTCAATGAACCCCGTGAAGCAGGGCATAAGCACGATAGGACGACGCAGGCTGCGAGTTGCTCAGACATCACAGGGCAGGCAGCTTTCTAACATACGAGGTTTTCAGTGTTAAGGCAGGTAACTTGCAAGATTTAAGGTTAGAAATGTGTCTCCAGTAAAGAAGAAGCTTTTTCATGGCACACTTTGTCCCTCAGCCGAATCTGGTGGCAAGTCCCCAAGCGGAGATGGTTGAAGCAAACCCACTGCTCAAGCAGGCTGAGGGCACGAACTGGCTCCCTAAAGGTCACTCCAGTCATGAGATATTAATAATTTCCAGTCACTGCAAACACGGTCTGGATGCAGAGTGGTGATCTACACTTGAATGCCCACCCATGTGGACCAGACAGACACTATCCGCCTGAGCCTTTTGCCCTGCAAAGTTCAAAATATTATCTCTCACATTTTCTTACAGACCAGTTAAAAATGTCATTTTCCAGTGCATCTGGTCTAAATCTCTAAAGAAATGGACCACTTAATACGTAAGATCCAGTGCAATCCCAGCCTGCAGTACACTGACTTACAGTTCTTGACTGCAGGGTTTCCTCAACTGAATTTCCCTGGCAGAAGTAAATGTTACAAGTAATTTTTTTGAAGTTTTTATTTGTAAACATTATTTTGTGGCTCCAGTTGCTTTCTGCAAGATACTGAAGTAATTCCAGTTTGGCTGAGTGCTCCCTTTTAAATGCAACATCTGCTTTGTGCATCAGTTGAAAAATAGTTATCTGTGTGCATGGTAGAATCTACCTCTCTACTGTGGCCTGAGCACCATGTAAATTCTGTTTTATAGAGGATGAACAGCATCCCACCCCCAAAGCAGGTTTTGCTTACATCCACGTGCCTCACACGCAGGAATATCTGTCCCTAGGGGTGGATCTTCTCAGTTTTCCACTGCAGATCTCATTTCACTGGCACCGAGTCCCACAGCCCGTGCAAACACGTGCATAATTTCCAGCATCTGAGTAGCTCCAATAAAGTCCACTGGGCTTAAGGGCTCTCACACACATTTAAGTACATTGTTGGATCAGGGCCTAAAGTTACTCATGTCTTTTATTTATAAATGTTACCCTGGCCTGTAAAAGTGACATGTTTCTCTCAGCTGTGATACCAGATACACTCAGCTCCTAAGTAAACACGCCTAGAAGCGCTCCACCACGGAACCCAGCAATGGAGTGGGGGGATCGTGGAGTCAGCAGAGTTTGAAGGAAGCTTTGGACCTTGCTGACCCTGGGCAGCACTGCAAGATTCAGTGTGAGGCTTGGTTTTGGATTTATTACTCATGAGTAGGGTTAAGCATATGCTTAACTTCCCTGCTAGGTCACAGGGTTGCTCTAGTCCTTTAACACTGTTTACACAGATATCTGGCTCTAGTCTTGAAGTCTGAGAAGTTCAGCTCATTTCTGCTCAGTTCCACTCTGAACTGAGCTGGAAACTGTCATTGTGCAGAGATGTTCAGACCTGCCACATTCTGTCCTCTCCGTCACAGAGAGCACTGGATCACAGGATAATCCAAGCTGAAAGAGAGCTAAGGGAATTCTCTTGTCCAAACTGCTGGGACAGACATGATGTCAGATGAGGTTCATCAGGGTTTAGACAGCTGAGTTTAGAAAGCCCCCAGTGCTGGAGAATTGTCAGCTTCTCTGAGCAACCTGTTCCAAAGCCTGACTGTCCTCACACAAAAAGACATTTTTCCTTACAGCCAGTCTGGACTACTTTTATTTTGATTTATGGCCACTGGCCCTTGTCCTCACACAACTGTGAGGATTTTAGCTCCATCTTATTCATGGCCTTCTTGTAGGTACTAGTGAAGACTTGTAGAGGCTGACCTGGAACAGAGGCTGGACAGAGTGAAAGGATAAAGGGCAGGGATTTATGGCAAGGCCTTCACAGGGCACACCTTGGGCAGTGCAGGAGTCTCACAGAGACTGCACCCAGGATGGACACAGCCACACGTTTTTGGGACAGATAGAAGTTCTGTCCTTTTGCATATCAGAGGTTAATTGTCCAATTCCAGCTTCAGGCAGTGCAGTCCCATTCTCTCAGTTTGCTCACCCCAACTCACTTTTGTTTCCATTTCTCGGGGCCTGAGACAGTGAGGTGTCCTTGATTCTCAGGCCTGGAGAGGAATTGTTGTGTCTGACCAAAATGGGAAAAGCAGTAGCTGACACTCTGTATGGAGCTCAGAGTTACACACTAAAGGACTGCAGGATTACAAATATATGAAAATATAAAAGCTAAAATCCTAAGGCATCACTGGCAGGATGATAGTTGGTCTCTCTTCTGGCTCAACATGCCCTGTTCCCTTTGTCTGCCTTCACAGGGTGTGTGCTCCAGTTCCCTCATCACACCGAGGCTCTTCCAACTCATTCCACGCCATTTCCTGCACCGGCAGTCCAAGACTCTGCACGTGTGGTCTAAGGACTGCTGCAGAAAAGGGGATCATCGCTTCCCTCAACCAGCTAGCCATGCTTTTGTTAATTCATCCTGGGATACTGTTGGCTGCTTTTGCTTCCAGGACATCCAGCTGCTGCCTACCAAAACCCCACCAGGAGGGCCGGTGCCTGGCCAGACACTGACCAGTCCGTGGTGTTGCTGCCCAGGGTTTTTCCTATCCAGGTACAGGACTCAGCGTTTGGGTTTAAATTTCAGCGGATTTGAATGGCACTAGGTTCCTACTCTTTTCCTCCAGGGTGTTTAGGTGCCTCTGAATGGCAGTCCTGACTTAGAGCTTGTGGGCAAGTCCTGGCAGCTGGCTGCAGTCTCTGGATGTGACGATAAAACAGTCCTTCACCTCCTTCAGGTTATTGAGAAAGATGGCAGGGGGGGTTGAAACCAGAGGAACTTCAAGGTCCCTTCCAGCCCAAACCATTCCATGGTTCCAAACAGGACAGGTCCCAGGACAGACCCTGATAGGATTCCATGAGTTCAAGATTTGCCCACAACTTTCTGAGCCAATCATCCCAACATTTTTTACCTGACTGTCCCCCTATCCTGTCCCTGACATCACAGCAGGACGTGAAGCTCCCTGGATGAGTATTCACAGCACGTGAACTACTCCACCTGTCCTCATGCCCACCTTTACCTCATGACAACGACCATGGAGTAAGAGACATGCTGCATGTTCACGTGAACGCTGGGCTCACAGTCCATCCTCCGTGGACTCAAAGTAATTTGGATAAGCTGGCACTTGTAAGCTCTTTAGCTGAGTTTTAATGAGTCAGGTCATGAAAAGCCTGGCAGAGAGAACTTTTGCTCTGATAGGAACATTGTACAAAGCCTGTTGGCTAGGAAAGAAAATTCAAATAAAATTCAGAAGAGAAAGAAGTATAGTTTTATGAGTGAAGCAATTAGGCCTGGAAACAGCTGAATGGTGACTGATGGATTCTCAGCCATTTGAAACACTTAAACCAAGGTATTTCTGTGTTCATAAGTACATATCCTGACCCAGACAAGTTACAAGCACAATTTTTACACTCGATTCTAAGTTAGATGCTCGTAATGGTACCTTCTAACCTTAAAATGATGCAGTGGTACTTACACTAACAGTTAACACTGTAGGAAATCCTGCTCGGTTTCTAATAAGTTGTGTTTACTTTCAAAACAAATGAAAGAATAACATTTTCATAGACTTTGTGAGATTCCATTAACCTGCAATTGATTTCCCTTCCTTTCCATCTTTCCTTCCTTTCCATTGTTCACAGCTACCTACCACTAGAGATAGGAGTATTTGTCTTCCATGTTTCATTTTAAGTAGCTGCAGATACTGCTGCATTTAAAAAGCCACATTAAAAATACTAAGATAACATGGAAATGTCTTTTCTCTTTACAGGATTAATGAATTCTACCCTCTTGAGCAGAGTTATCACTGGCATCTGTACAGTTCACATAAACCAGGTAGGATAATCCTTTTGCCTAAATGGATCATTCAATTAGAAAGGAACCCCCAAAAATTCACTTGAAGAGATTGCACAGGCTCATCCTCCCCATCCTAAAATTCCTACAGTTCTGACATTGAGTGTGGGCTGAATAATTCTGCTTAAAACATGACAAGCCAACTTAATACAGACTCAAGTCAAATCTACTTTTTAGCTTTATTATCACAGGGAAATTTTCTTTCTCAGTCAGGGTCAGATTTTCATAAGAAATGAACATTCATTTTCTACAGCTTAAAAAAATAAAATAAAATTAAAAAAACCCAAACCCTCTTGGCATTCTGTACCAGAGGGTGTCATTGAAATTTGTCTATAAACAAATTTTTGGAAGCATTTTCCTCCCAGAGAACAAACAGTGGGTTGGACAGTCTGCTGCAGAGATTTTTGTGACAGAGACTCTTGAAAAAAAATTTGCATCGCTACCTTTCAAGCACTTGTCCGAAACAATACAAACACCAGAGCTAAGGACACCCAGAATGATGACAAAACAGGTATCAGGCAAAAGAAAGAACCACCTGCCAGCTCTGCTAGTTTGGCATTTGTCCTTCCAAGTTCCAAACAGGTCAAAGGGTGTTTTACTCAAATGATGGCAAAAAAAAAGAAATGGCCAGCCAGAACCCAAATTTCTTGTTCATTCTTGTGGTCTTTCCCTCACCTTCCTCTAAGAATCTATGGAGCATTTCGGTGAAACAACAGGGTACTGAATTAGAGGGGGCTGAGAGACGCAGCTCCAAACTCTTTAGCGAGCACTGCAGCCTCTCGAGCCGGGCTTCTAAAAAGTGCCGCTGCTCCTGACGCGTCCGCCCTCCGCCATCCCACCCTGTCCATCTCTCCAGAGCGCGGCCGCACGCGCACGGACACCTCTGCCCACGGCTACTCACCCAGGGGAAGCTTTTCCAGCAGGTAGAGGTAACACTTGAAGAAGTCGTTTTGGATCGCCTTGTGCAAGACAAAGGACATGCTGTGCCGGCAGAGCTCTTCGTCTGTCTTGTGCCAGCGCGACTTAAAGGCCAAATGTGCTGCTTTATAGGCCATGGTGAAGATTTTCTTTGTGAGAGCGGACAGCTGCAGCGGCTGGTGTTCTCTGGAGGACCTGTCCTTCCGAGGAGGCAGAGGCAGTGTCATTTAAATGGTGGCCATGTGCTGTCATTCTATATCGGGGTGTGTGGCAGGGGGGTGGAGGCGGGCGAGAGCGGAGTGAGAAATTCTGGCTCTTGGCACTGGCTCACAGTTATCCCTGCAGTGTCACCCTCTGAAACAAGCAGGTGCGGGAGAGTGGGAAAAAAGATATCTGCCAGGAAATTGCTTAGCCGGGGTAAAAGTGTATCTGCTCCAAAAAGGAGTGGCTTTAATTCAATTGTGTTTTTCCTAATCTGTTCAACTTTCACTTCAAAGGAGCTCAGATATTATCCAGAATCTCCCTCTTATGTTGTTTTGGGGTGATTCTATGACCATACTGTATTCCCCATCGCCTGCTTGATTTCTAGTGTACCTTTAAATTGCAAATGGGAGAGCGAAGCCAAAAGAACTTTTCAAATCGGCACAAATGTCTTGCAGGGTGATTTTGTTTCTGTGTCTCTCCCCCACTATTAGTTCTTCAGTGGGCCAGAGGGCAGAACATGGATATATCTCTATACAAACTGAGAGTCTTAATAAACTGTGATTCTAGCAAAGAGAGAAAGCAACTGATTCAGCATCACGTTCTGCCTCTGTGTGTGACAGGGCGAGTCACTCTCTGTGCCTGGGTCCATTTAACCTGGTTAAAGGGTACAGACTACCTCATCATCAGGGGCTGGCTGGAAGGAATTGCTGTCCAGTAACACAGGAATTGTAAAGTCAGGGAAGGATAAGCTTTTTGCTTTAGTTAACAAAACACAGAAGAACAAAAAGACATCAACTGCCTGTTCACAAGGAAAATTTATTGGCTGGAAAAGAGTGGGTTCAGGCCACTACATGAAGGGGGCTGTGTGTAATAAGTATATTCCATCCCAGAGGAGGTGGGACAAGGGGTCCCTCAAGGGACAAGGAGAGACAGGCACGCCTTCAAACCCTTTGTCCCTCCCTTGGTAGCTCAGGCTCTCGTGGGACAGCCTCAAGCCTCCTGAGCTGGCACTGAGATGGGGACTTCCTACTGATTGCACCGACCTCCACACGGTGTGTCCATAGGTTTCCCCTTTTCCAGCTGTTTGTTCCAGGTGTCTGCAGAGTAAGTACTCTGCAATGCAGGAACACAGTCAGGAAACTGGATGTTCCCAAGAGCAGTGGGCTGCCCTACACCCCCAGCAGTACTGCAACCTCCCGACAAATATCTGACCAAGTGTTTAAGAACAGCACAGAGGTGACCCAGGCTTCACCGAGGAAAATGCATCTTATTCGGAAAAATATTCTTACTTTTCTTTTAAGTGGGATCAGTTGCCTAGTCCAGCTGACAGCTGACATGTGGGAATTTGTCACGTGCCACAGTCTGGGGCTGGAACAGCCACCTGGGATGGCAGTGTGGAGGAGGAAGCCACGGTACACAGTGGCCCTATCCATAATGCAGATCTCCCTGCTTCATCCTGCCAGAGAGGTGTGCTCAAGGGGGTGCCACACCAGCCAAAGGTAATGCTGGTTTCACTCAGCAAAGTGAGATTTCTTCTTACGACACACCATAAACCCCATAAGAGTTGTTGGGCACAGCGACATCTGCACTTGTCTCTCCATGGTACAGTTCCCACCCAATACAAATGTGTCAGAAATAAGAGTTCTGAAAAAAACCAGGGTTAGTTTTTCAGGGTGAACCTTGGTTATAACTCTTTTAGATAAATCAGTGGTGGGTTTGACTCACAGTAGTCCTGCCCTACACAAAAAGAGTGAAGATCTCCAGAAGGCTGCATAAACACTACTTGTATTATTTTACCTGCACGAGCTCAAATCCCTGTTGCAGCCCTGCAATCTATGAGTTGCTGTGAACACACCCTTGGTCCTCAGATCCTAGTGCATCTAAAGGAGTGAATCTCAAGAGCATTGAGCCTTTTAAAGCACTTTCAAAGCACTTCCTACTGCTGTCAAAGCTTAGAGCAAACAGATTCGTGCCCAGAACTGCGTGATAAAGATCGCATAAATAGCAGGGTTGGGTTTGTTGGTTTTAGTTTGGTTGTTGGTTTTGTTTTTTTTTCACCAAGTGGATGCTATATTTTCTATTTGTCAGCAGCAGCATATAAATGTTTGCTGCTAAGAACACCTCACAAGTGGTTCACGCTCTCTCCTAAACCCCTATTCTGAACAGGAGTAGTATCAGTCCGCCCAGAAGCTGTGAACAATTCAAGCACTGTTGCACATCCCACGTCTGCATTAACAAAAGTGTGGGGATTGAGTATGGGCCCGGTGACACCCATACTACCTGTGCTGTGACTGCTGAAACGTGAGCAAACCCACACCTCAGCCTTAGCTTCCTTTCCCAAATGGCCATTTGACTCTTTCTGAAGCTGAAGCCAGCTACCCAGCCTTTTTCTTGGTGGTAGGGACCCTGGAGAATCCAGACCTCTGGAGAAACTGGACTAAACTGAACTGAAGTAACACACCCATAATGCATGACAGTCATTGACTTGAACAGCTTTTGGTCTGAAATAAGAATGTGCTTGTATTTATGTGGGTAAGCAAAGAGTTCCTCTGTGTGACTTCCTCTTCCTTCCCGTGAGATCAGGCAGTTCTGTGACAAGAGGTTTAGCAGAAATGAAACTGAGGGATCAGCTAGAGCTGCTTCTTTTTAAAATACCTGCAGCTCATCTCTGCCTAAGTGGCCCATTTAAAATAAGGTATCAGATGGCTTATGATGAGTTGCTGCAACATCCAAGGTGGATCTGCTGGCTGGAGCACCAGGATATTTAGAGTTAGACTTGATTTTGTATTAGTAGGTAACCTCCTGTCCCTGCAGATCTGAGCTGTACATGCTACTTCTGAAACACATCAGCTGCACGGAAGAGAAAAATAAAAACATGTGCACTAGCTCCATGTAGATCACACAGATGACAAAGGGTCGATTTTGCCTTTAAATTATTGTGTTCTTACAAAACACCTGGTATGCAATCTAATTTGCACACGGACAAGCCATCAGGACTGCTGTAAGATTTCTCTGTATCTCAGAAAGGCCTCCATAATCATTCTTCTCCCTCACACTCAAGCTTGGCATATGCTGTCAGGAATAGATGTGGCTGAAGCAAGTAATAAAAATATTATCTTTGACAAGAGGTTTTTAAGAGTTCCTGAGAACCACAGGGTGATGTGGACAGAGGAGGCACGGGCAGAGAGCACCCGTGCAGTTCTGAGGGCAGTGAAGAACAGCTGCAGGTTGGGTGGCAGCTGGTAACCTTTACAACTGACTGCTTGTGGGCTTCCAAGCAGGGGTTCAGAGATGCAGCGAGGCAGGAGTCCAGAGCGAGGAATGAATTATTTATTAAATTTACACTACCATTTATATATTCTAGTTCCATAAAGCAATTGAACAGTGCTCACACTTCTCCTAGGGTGATCGGTCAAAGTCTCAGACACTCACTTAGAAATGTTTTTTCCTAATATAACGTACACAAGGTCAGAAGATACCAGATCTGAATGCTATGTACAAAAACCCTATCTATTGTTTACATAGCTTACACAGCAAAGGAAAAGTTCTCACAGAATGAATGCAAGAAGAGAAGATTTCCCTGCTAACAGCATTTCAGCATCCACAACTGCTGCCTGCATTGTTCTGGCTGCAGCTTCGGTGGCTCGCTCAGAGCACCAGGGAACGCCCCTGTCAGGCTGTCAGGCTGGAAAACAGCAATATGACAGTGCATGCACAAATTGTCTGGCTTGCTGAGCTCCAGAGCTCTTAGTCACAATCCTAAACGCCACTCGTGGGTCCAATTAGACTTAGCAGTTTTCAAAATTATTACTGTGAAAATAATTTAGTTTTGAGTTGACTGTGGAATTGACATAAAAAAAAGTACTTTGGGTTGATGAGAAATTGAAATACTGCCCTTTTCTCACACACAAAAAAATTTCTGTGTCAGGCCAAACAAAATGTTTTGGTTTGTTCTCAGGGTTATTTCCCTTCTAATTTTTTTATTTGATTATTTGTAATCAGATTCAGGTAGATCTGGACCAGCACACTGGTCAGTCTTGCAAAATCACTTTGTGGCAAGGAAATGCAGAGCAAAGCAAGTCCTTGGGCAAAGACCCAGCCTTGGGAGGATAGGACTTCTGATGTCTCAGGAGAAACCCTTGCTTTGAAGCACATTTCCAAAGCAGAGTTCACTGCTTGTAGGTCAGGATGACTCAGAGCCTTCAGGGCATATCCTGCACAATTCCCATGCGCTTCCATGGGTGCAGTCACAGCAGCAATCTGTTATCATTTATACAATTGGAATTTAGCAATCTGGAATTCCATCTAAAGCAACAAAACACGGCATCTGAGCCCTATGGGTAAATACATTAAAATTAATGTAAGTGAGATTGGCCAGGGCTCTATCTCTATGGAGGGAATACACACTTCTTTCCCTCGAATCCTTCTGGCTCTGGTGCCAACACTAAATTACATTAAAAAGGCAATGAGTGAAGCCACTCTTGAGTAGGAGAGGGAGCCTGAAGATAGTGTCCCAAGCAGGACCCTGATCTGGAGATCCACAAACAGTATGCTGACATAAATAGCAATATTTGGGGAGGACTCGTGAAGGCTTTGGCCGTGAGGATTTTATTTGGTTCTGGTTAGGGACGCTCAGTAGTGCTGAGGATGAAGGGAAGGAAGGGCAGGGTTCCTGATGGAACTGCAGCAGGGGCTGCTCTGCTGTTCTTGATAAGAAGCATGACAGCTGTGCCCACAACATCTGGTTTTCATTGAACCCTAGTGAGAGTTCCTTGCTGAGTCTCTTCCACCCCATATGTGGTGGTTTAATTGATGGAGCCTGAGAAGGTTTTAGGTCCAGCGTGGAATGCCGCCTTTCACTGTGATATGTGACTCCAGATACAGTAAGGGCTGGGCTGCTCAGAGCCATCTTTTAAAAGCCTTTCTTTTCAATATTGAATTTTGAGTCTATTGCCCTCTGTTGGCTCAAGCGCGGGGTAAAGCTCCTTTTTGATGTGAAAGCCAACAAAAATCTCCTCCTGGCTGAGTGGGGTTTGGAAAATGCGGGATCAAGTCTGCTGCAGCCTTGTGCGTGTGAGTGCGCACAGTTCCTACGCCCCCATAGCTCTGTTTAAGAATGTTGTTTAATTCTGTTCAAGAATGCAGGCACAGCTCTAAGCAAGGAGGAAGGGGCTCTGGAAACTGCCTGGCTCGGCCACTGAGGACTGCACATTAGAAGAAAGTTTTAAGGAGTGACCAGAGGGGACAGTGCTTTGGTGAGCAGGGATAAAGAGGATGTTGTGCACTCAGGAAACAGCACAAAAAGCAATACAGAAACCCCTCAGGGAGAACTGGGCAAGTGGGAGATAAGTTAGCCTTAATATCTTTCAGCTCTGGCATGCAACTGCCAGAAATGCTTTGGTGAAAAGTCTCTCAAGGGTTTATTTTCAATTCCAAAGCAAAAGAAAGATGGCAACCCACACCATCAAAGCTCCTTCTGCACACAGCAGTGCCAGAAAAAACATTCATTTCCACTTCCTCTCAGCTGGATCCTTCCTACCTAAGGCATGAGACTGACCCATCTGCTCAGACCAAAGAGCTGCTGCCCAGTTACGCTGCGTCTGACAGCCACTGGCAGCAGAGCCTAGGGAACAGCCTAAATCCATGAGGTAGGAAATGTGCTTTGGCTGGTTCTTAGCACTTACATGCTGCTCCTGCCCAGAGCCAGACCAGGTATTTTCCTGAATTCTTAGAAGGCCCAGGCACGAAGCCCCCTCAGTGTGGGAAAACCAGGGCACATGCTGGTGGTGTGACATGAAAGTGGTGATGTCAGGAGGGGACAGCCTTTCTGTGGAGTGTGAACATCCTGACAAAAGAGAAGCTCCACCGCGAGAAGGAAGAGAGTGCCATGGGTAACAAGAGAACTGCAGAACGACGTGCTGTGTGCAGATCAAGGATGAGAGGGATCATCTAACCTTCTCAATCTGCATCTCTTTCTGCAGAGGCAGGGGTGTAAAGACCCAGAGTTTCAGATCTGGAGCTCTGTGGATCCCTCCCTGCTGTTGGCTCGGATGGCAAACACCAGCCTGGCGTTTCCCTGATCTGATGCAGCAGCACATTGCACAGCAGTGGTGGTGGACATCGTTTCAGCCAGAACAGTTAGAACTAAACCAGAAAATGTATTGTTCTGTGAGCCACAGAGCAACACGAGACTTTCTTTCAGATGCGTGCCTTCCTGCTTCTATCTGAAATAAGCCCCATAGCTCCTCTCACTTGCCATCTGTTGGGAAAGATCCACCCTGGACGAGAAAGTGCCTGTGCTGCAGCCAGTCTGGAGCTGCTCTGGGACAGCTTGGCCAGCAGTTCCTCTGTGCTGGCTGTCTGTCTGTCTGTCTGGCGAGTGTGCACAGAAGGACTGACCCCTCACTGCTGCCAAAGAGCTGAACTCTGCTTAACTCTCCCCCAGCACAGTCCCTGCCACGGGTCTCTCCCTCATCACCTGGCAGCCAGTGCACACAATCCTCTAGAAACTTAATTAACTTGCAGACCCCGTGCACATCTTTCAGTGGTGATTGCACTTGGCCAACACCTCGTGAGGTTATTAAGAGGGAGGGAGAAGAAACCTGATGAATGCATGGATAGGTAAGGCAAGATAAAACCAATTTCCTCAGGAAGTCAAAGCAAAACGAGCTGAAAGGAAGAAAGAAAAGTTGACTGTAGAGAACAAATATGACAAGTGACCTTGAAAGAGCTCTGGCACCTTTAGCTGCTGAGAAGGAGCAGTGTGGCAGAAGGCTGTGAGAGTGTGTGTGTGCACCCCAGGGAGATGGGGGGGTCAGGAGCTGTAAGCAGCATTGTTTGTGGATCAGTAAAACTATCAGAGTATAATATCCCCTGCATTTCAGACACATTTCGGTGTCTGTGACACTGCTGGCTTGACCAGCCTTCATCCTTAGCCTGCCTCTGAGTCGTGTGGAGTTTCTCAGTATCAGGAACTCGCCAGTTAAGTCCTGTGCACGCCTCGGAACATTAAAGTTTCCATTTCTGAAAAACTAAGTGATAAATATCAAGGGGCAAGAAAACTAGATTAAACTCAACTTCTGGGCAGCATCAGCACACAGGAAGATGGACCGCAGAGACTGTAAACACATATATTTGTGTGAAATACTGCTCTTACACAGTGGAATGGCTCAAAATCTGCAAAAACCACCTCTGTTCAGAACTGAAGTAGAAACCTACATGGTCAAGACTGGAAATAGTTTGCTTTGCATTGATACTGTCTAGATAAACTCTCAGACTAGAACAATTCAAAAGCCAAATGTATGCGTGTTGTCCCTTGGAACCAAAAAATGATCAAGACATGAAAGGTTTGAGATGGTTAAATGTTTCCTCCAGGGGCTGGGGATTAACATTCTGGGCAAGTAGCAGAGGAGGGAAATAAAAAAAAAAAAAGAGAAAAAGTAAAATAAAAGAAGAAACTCTTAAGTGACCTGACAAGGGAAATTTAAATCTTATTTTTAAGAGGTTAGGTTATACTAAACCTTGAAAAATTAAATCCACAGCTGTCTCCAGAGGACTATATCTCACCGAGAAAGCTTCAAGTAAGTTTATCATGTATCCAACACCTAGACATTGGACCTCAGGGAGCACTAGGATAATATTTCCTCTGGATTAGCAAGAAAGCTAGCAAGTGACATTTGTATGAGACTAACTTTTAGTTTAAGGGGTTTTCTTATAAAATGATAAATGAAGAATGAGCACACTGGGAAGGAAAGTTCTTGCAGTTTGTAAATCTAATACATCCCCACTATTTGTTTAAAAATGTACTGTTATCTCCTAAATTAGTTTTATTTGGTGACATCAGTAATTTGATGTTTTTATGTCTGTCATCCTCCCAGTGAGGATCAATGTGTTCTTTATGAGCAATATTTTTAATCTCATAATCCCCTTTATGAGAGATGCTTTTAATTTCAGAGACCACGAGCACTGGCACCGAGACAATATGTACGAAAAAAATCCAAGAGCCAAACTATAGGAAACACAGGGTGGATCTGGCAGAATCACAGTGCTTTTCTTCTTCTGGGATTCTTCACTACTAGCCAATAAAGCCCAGGATTTGTTGGAATGCTACTAATTAACTCACCTCACTATGCCTTGCCACGACAACTGATATGCCCCTGGGTTCCAGGGGAATCTTATGAAACATATGAGATGCTCAGCTGGGTGAACTAAGGACAGCTTCGATATGCTAGCTTGGAAATTTAAAATTGAGTAGCAAACTGAGTTTTGTACAAAATAAAACGCAGACATCCACAACAAATGTCAACGTTGGAGTTTTGTAGCATGAAGCACTTTTTATTTATGTATTTCACTCTTTCTGTGTCTATATAAAATACACTGGTGTGAGGAACAGACCACAGGTCCCCACAGCAAAATGGGGAAAAAGAAAATCAGTGACAGTTGTGTTTTCCAGCTCTGTAGAAAATCCTCAGTTGCACACCTATGTGCTTCTCTGTGCCTGCACAGACGCACGTGTAGGAGGTGGAATGAAGAAAAAGCATACAGAGCAAAATTAGGTGGGGAAAGTGAAATAAGGGGAATTGCTTAAACAGCTTACAGATGGTAACTAAATTAGTTGAAAGCTGAAGGATTGCTTTTTCAACACACAGCTCAACAGCACTGTAAAACTTCCCTTATTGTAACCCAGAAGCTCCTGAGAACCAGTAATTTCCAGAGCTGAGCTCCTGGGCTCTCCTATTTTCTTACTCACGGGCCAGTCAGACCAGTCCCTGTTCCTTCCCTCCCCCAGTGCTTTCCAGGCTCCTGGAAGGCACAGCTGGGAGGGTGACGGAATGTTCTTCACCTCACGTTCCCTTCCACCTCTCGGGTCTCCTGTTGCCACCCCAACCAGTCCCTGCTCCTTCCTTCCCCCAGTGGTTCCAGGCTCCTGGAAGGCACAGCTGGGAGGGTGACGGAATGTTCTTCACCTCACGTTCCCTTCCTCCTCTCGGATCTCCCGTTGCCACCCCGCCCAGTCCCTGCTCCTTCCTTCCTTTCCCCAGTGCTTTCCAGGCTCCTGGAAGGCACAACTGGGAGGGTGAAGGAACGTTCTTCACCCCACGTTCCTTTCCACCTCTCGGGTTTCCTGCTGCCACCCCACACACCTTGTTTTGAACACCACCACCATCCTCCTGTGACAGCCTCTTCCAGGTGCCCCAAATGCTCTCCTGCCTTTCCTTCACCAAGCAGGGTGAAGGAGAGAAGGCACCAAATCAAACACAAGTTCAGCCTCTGCTTGGTTCCTTCCACGATGGAAATAAAACAAATTAGCATCAGGACAGACCCTGTGAAAGGATTTACTGTACACTCACCCACATTCTCCTTCTTACATTTAAACTCCTGATATAAGGACTGGTAATAATGGGGAAGCATCAACTCATAAATCCTAAGGTAAGTCATTCCATGTGTTAAGTGCTATCCTGCTAAAATTTTATGCTTTATTTCAGGTCTGAATTCATCTAGCTTGAATGCCTCTCCTTGTACTTCCACTCTGCTACACTCCTTATGTGCTTTGGCTAAAATTAGGTGGAAACAAATACAAAAATACTGCTAGCTGTAAAAGTAGAAGAGTTTTCCCTGATATGAAGAATAATGCTGGTGTTGTCCACGATAGTTTAAAAACGTAACAAAAATATTTTGGCTGTAAAGCGCTGTGCAAAATCTTCCACTTTTTAAAGGATATAGCCACTTTTTGAGGTATTTGGAACAAATATTGAAAAATTGGTTCTTCCCTCTTGAATCCATTTGAAACGAGTTAAGTCAAATGTCACCAGAGCAACATCACTTCAGCTGAGGTACTCATTCCTTGCTCTCCCTTTGCTTTTGTTGGACAAAAACTGAAAAAAAAAAAGGCAATTATTGCTGTGTAAAGTAGAAACAATTTGATGATCACATGCAGAATCCTTTTCTTTCGAAGGAGAGGAATTCCTGATTTATGATGAAATATAGACTTGTTCAAGTGTAAAAGAGACCCCTCCTTGAAAACACTTTAGCTAGTGCTTAACTTTATTACTGTGGCAAAATTAAGCATGTGCTTGAGTGGTTGCAGAGTCAGAACCATAAAATGTCACAGCCTTTATAGCTATGAGTCTGCTTTCTGCCTGCTGCATCCAATAAACATTAAGAGGTGAAATTCTGTCCCCGCTGGGGTCAGTGGTAAACCCTCATTGATTTCAGCAGAACCAGGGTTTTGCACAAGAAATCCCCCTCGTTGTCATTAGGGGTCACAAGAAGACATGAACAGAGAGAGGCCATCTGCTCTTTCTTGTATGGACGCTTCTATAGTTAATCTTTTTGGGCCGTTTGCCAGAAAATGAGGAGAAATGGAATGTGCAAATCCTAGTGCAGCACAAATCCTGAATACACACATCCAGAACGTACTGACAGGCAGGTGTGGCACTTAGGGCTGTGCTTTAGTGGTGGATTTGGCAGCGTTAGGTTTCTTCTTGGACTCCATCTTAAGGGTCTTTCCAGCCTACGTGACTCTAAGGTTCTATGACAATACACAACGTGCTCTTCTGTGTTCCTCCCAGCAAAATTCCCTCTTAAAGGCCTGGTCTCAAGTCAAGGCACTGCAAGTCCATGTAGATGGTTACTTTACCACAACCTCAGCTCCAGAAGGAGCTGCAAGGCCATCAAAGGAGATCAAAGGAGATCAATCCCACGGAAGGCAGCACTTCTGATTTCAACAGGGAGAAAGGAGAAAACAGCACACTCTGCTCTACAGTAAATAGTTAAAAGAAAGCTCTGTGAAGAGGTCTGCTTCTTTTCACATCTTTAGATGTTTCTTTTTACATCTGAAACAACGAAAACCTACAGGTAATTTTCTTCCCTGGTTTGAATAGGTTGCAAATTGATGCATTTACTTAGCTCAGTGTTGGATTAAACACATTGTAAAATACAAATCAAGCTCTTCATGGAGAATCTTGTTTTCATTTTTGTGAAGTCTCATGTTCAAGAATAACAAAAGCACCCAGGATTTGCCAGCACGATCATGTGTCACACTGAAAATGCCCTTCTCTTGCGCAGATGTCCCTGTCACTGCTGATCAAAAATGCACTCAAGAATCACCTTGATCTGTGCTCCAAGATTAATTCCATCCAGAAGAGTTAAGCCAGACTTTCCCTCTGCGTATCAGATTTTGCTTTGCCTCGTCTCACTTCCTCCTCCCAGGATAAACTTTTAAGCCCGGGGTTTATTACCTCCATCCCTCCAGCGCTTACCGTGTGACAGCACATCAGAACAACATCACCTCCATCCCCCACGGAGCTGCACAGCCTAATCACCTAACATGTTGCCCTGGAAGTCATCCTTCCAGAGTGCTCCACTTAATTTTAGCTAGTAAAGAGTCTTAAGGAGTTTTTTGCACAGTTCATTTTATAAGGTCTAGGAAAATATCCCATATTCATGATTTTCCCCTATGAAACCACTGAATTCTTTTTTTCCTGAGAGCAAGATGCAATTGGTAGTGGATAAATTACAAATCTCAGGGTTGCTTTGGTTTCTCAACTCCACAAGACACAAGAGATTAGTTATTACATTTTAACAATTCTGTTTGCTACAGAAAAACAGTGTTGGTTATTTTGTTTGAATTTGATGTAAAATAAACCAGTCCCAATGCATTTTCAACATGCAGCCTTGTCATATACCAAAGGTTCATTGAAGACAATGGAAACACCTTTTTTGACTTAAAAATCAGTGCTAGCATCACTGCTTTTCAGGCCTAAGAGAACAAACAAGAAGAAATAAAATTAAGTTTACCATGAGGCAGTATCAGTACTTTTCAGGCCTAAGAGAACAAACAAGAAGAAATAAAATCAAGCATACCATGAGGCAGTATCAGTACTTTTCAGGCCTAAGAGAACAAACAAGAAGAAATAAAATCAAGTTTACCATGAGGCAATGTGGTGGGTGTTGTTCCAATGTCACCAAGTGTATGCTGTCCGTCTGGCTAATAACATCTGTCTGCAGCTTGACCAAAAAATATAAATTTGGGGGTTTTTGCATAAAAATGTTGTTAATTATTTCATCTGTGCTTATTCTATCATATACTTATATATATATACATATACACCTACACCTACATATACCATATGAGAACATTCCAAAGTTCTGCCTTTCCTCTTGTTTTTTACCCACCTGCTTCACTCCTCTTGCCCAACTTCATATACTTATATATATATATACATATACACATACATACATATACCATATGAGAACATTCCAAAGTTCTGCCTTTCCTCTTGTTTTTTACCCACCTGCTTCACTCCTCTTGCCCAACTTCATATACTTATATATATATATACATATACACATACATACATATACCATATGAGAACATTCCAAAGTTCTGCCTTTCCTCTTGTTTTTTACCCACCTGCTTCACTCCTCTTGACCAACTTCTCTTCATGCAACTCCCTCCCCCATTCTCTTCTTATTCTGATTTTTTTCTGCAACTCCCATGCTCTTTCACACCTTTCTTGACATTCCCTCACTACAAAAAATGTCATCTTCGACTCCAGGACAACATTTCTTACAAATGTTCTAAGGAAAAAAAACCAAACTGCCCCAAAATCACCCAAAAAAAAGGAAAAAAGTAGAAACACAAAAATCTTGTACATTCCTCAAATACCACCCTCTCTTTCCTCCTCCTCACATATACTTCTCCCATGCAGGTGAGGGGATCTCCAGAGTCCCAGCCCATAAACCTCATCACACTGTGAGGAAAGGGATGTAAGGGATTGTGCAAAACAACATCAGAAGTTCAGGGCAAGGCTGTAGAACAAAACCTCAGGCAGCACATGCTCTACAGTTTAATTTTAAAAGAATCTAGCATGCAATATATGGGTTTTGGTGTTTATGCCATGTGGTTTTCCAAACCCAGCATCAACTGGTTGTCGCTGACGGACAGAATTATCGGATCTTGGCAATGCTGGTGGCTCAGTCCCTACAAAGCCGAGGTGTGGATGCTGAAATGCTGTTAGCAGGGAAATTTTCTCTTCTTGCATTCACTCTGTGAGAACTTTTCCTTTGCTGTGTAAGCTATGTAAACAATAGATAGGGTTTTTGTAAATAGCATTCATATCTGGTATCTTCTGACCTCGTGTACATTATATTAGGAAAAAACATTTCTAAGTGGGTGTCTGAGACTTTGACCAATCACCCTAGGAGAAGTGTGAGCACTGTTCAATTGCTTTATGGAACTAGAATATATAAATGGTATTGTAAATTTAATAAATAATTCATTCCTCGCTCTGGATTCCTGCCTCGCTGCATCTCTGAACCCCTGCTTGGAAGCCCACACTGAGGTGTCTCACTTGGACTCTGTCAGGCCAAGATAGGCTCTGCTGTCCCTTCAGGCCCTGACAAACGGCCAATTTTAGCCCAAACATCGTGGCACACTTAAGTGGAATATATGTTCCTTTACTCATATTTTTCAGTTCTCACATTCTTTTGTATCATTTGCATCTCGCAATCTTTGACCTATTTTCCATAGGTGTCTAAAAGTAGCCTCCATTCCCAGGCACATGTGATAAATAAGATAAATAAGATAAATTCACAGTGAAATAAATGCAGATTGTCAGGTACTTAGTGCTCAGTAAATATCAGACTGCTTATATGGCTTCAGAGTTTAATGTTTGGCTTATGCTTATCTGGAGAGCTGCTGAAATCACTGGAGAATTATCATTCTGATTAGGTAGCTATTTTTTTTTCTTTATGACAATATTACTGTCATAAAAATAGAATAAGCCTAGTAACAAAGGTGTTGTGTTCTAGCAATGTTTCATAAATTCATTGCAACAAGGTAGCACTTCATATTTCACAGGGCACTTTCTTTTTCCATTTTCTGTTAAAACAAAGGCAGGCACTGTGTGGATACCACAAAATATTTTATTCTGCTCGGTTACAGATTATGAAAGTATAAAAATTCTTAGTCTTTAATGGGATCAGTAGACATTAAGTATTTACGCTTAACATTTTGCCACAATAAAAACAAAAGCTTTGTTGTCTATTATTTATTTCTGTATTACCCCTTCGACTCTGGCTAGACAGAATTTTCAGTTGTATGTTACGGGGCACTCCAGAAAACTACAGCCCATCAAGATCCTTTCTGAGACCTCCTGGATGTGATGCTGTTTGCTGGTTCTCTAGAGTGGCTTGGAAACAAGAGAAAGGGACAGAGGATTCAGGTGCTGGCTGCACAGTGTAACTTTTCCAACACAATTTTGGATTTGCAGCAACTTTGCCTGAGTCTGGAGCCACAGCAGTATCATCCCCGTGCTCTCTGTGTGTCAGCGGCTGAGCAGTGGTGCTGCTGACCCAAAAGGAAGATTATTTTACAAAACAAGGCTGCCTTAAGGCTGGGCTTAGCCAAGAGCTGGTGCTGAGCACCAGTGTCCAGCTCAGATGGCCGTAATGGGGCAGGACACCACAAGAGCCTTTCTTCAGTCCTCCTCTAAGTACTGCACACAAGGTCTGGAGCATCTCTTGTGAGGAGAGACCGCAGGAGCTGGGACAGTTTAATCTGGAAAAGAGAGGGGATCTCATCAACTCATATAAATATCTCCAAGGCGGGTCAAGAGGATGGTGCCAGACTGTTCTCGGTGGTGTCCAGCGACAGGACGAGGAGCAGCAGCCACGAAGCGAAACACGAAGAGCTCCACCTCAACACGAGGAAGACGCTCTTTGTGCTGAGGGTGATGGAGGAGGCTGGCTGGGAAGGTCGTGGAGTCTCCCTCTCTGGAGGCATTCCAAACCCACCTGGATGCATCCCTGTGTCACCTCCTCAGGGTGACCCTGCCTCGGCAGAGGGGTCGGCCAGGATGGTCTCCAGAGGTCCCTTCCAACTGCGATTCTGTGCAGTGCCCTCACTCCTGCTGCTCTGCCTGAAGTAACTCTCACCAAAAACAACTTGCTGATTAACTGAAAGCCCATTTCGTAATTTGTCAGGAGGTGGCAGCGATGCATATCGATTTCAAAATAATAAGCATTAAATAAATACAGAAGACTTTAAGCAAAGGGTACCAACCCACTTGCCTCCACTATAGCTTAAGGTCAGGTCACTTCTCACTCTCAGCCAAGTCTCTACCAGCTTGAACCGTAGCTGACCATATTGACGCCCAGAAACGCAGCGTCTCAAGTTTAGAAACTTAAATCTTGTGTAGGTATTTAGGAAGGAAAAAATCCCCTCAGCTTCCTTCTTTCATTTCCCGATCCCTCGCACGCAGCCAGCCCCTGAGGGGCAGCGCCTCCCCCGCGCCTGCAGGGGGCG